>LPNX010474470.1:46656-149782 GCA_001517045.1 Pseudotsuga menziesii
ATAATTAAAATTAAAGCATCTGTTTAATTAATTAACGTGCATGGATTACATATTGTGCATGTTAAATTAATTTATTTACCAGGTCACTCTCTGGATTTTAGATACGTTAAATTATGGTTTCCTCTCTCCACATTGTGAGCGGTCTGCCATAAAAATTCGATATCATGGTTACAAGAGACGCAAGGAATTGCATGTTATGTCATAAAGAAAATTTCGATCCGAGTAATAATAAGGTCCCTAACAGAATGACCCCACAAATTCCCCGTTATATTCATAATCAACATATGGATTGAACGTTGCCGTCACCATAGTAGGCATTGATGATGGGTTTTGTAATGCGAGCTTTTAAGTATATCGCTGGCAAGATGAGTAAAATTTCGCAACATAAAACTCTTTCAATAATAGTAAGTAGATAAGAAAGTACAAAAGTTATATCACATCCCCTAAGATATTGAGCATCTTTTCAATAGTATGCAGCCGCCGTAGAAGTTTGAACCGTGACAAAATTTTATATATATGGTGATGGGTTATATACCACATAATACCTATTCCACTTATAAATTATGTGATGGGTATTATACCAAATAATAGAACCGTGCCAAAATTTTATATATATATATAGGGATGGGTTATGCCACATAATACCTATTCCACTTGTAAATTATAACCAAATAATAGAACCGAGCCAAAATTTTATATATGGTGATGGGTTATGCCACATAATACCTATTCCACTTATAAATTATGTGATGGGTTTATACCAAATAATAACCATCCCACTTTTAGAAGCAAAGTGCACCCTCTAGTATAAACTAGGATATTCTTACAAATTATTAACCACACTAGATTACAATATATGCTTAGAAACTACCATCTTAATCATTCAAAACGTTACTTTAAATTCCACTATCCTTATGTAATGGATTGATGTGGAACATCACGTGTTGAATTACAAGTTTTATAATTTTCTTTTAAATTATAATATGTTAGAGGAGAAAGGAGGTACCAATGGGTAGGATAAACTATTCTCACAACAATGATATTAATTTATAGTCTTATAAGCTATTATTTCTCATTTCCTATTTATGCTAGTCTATAAAGAAACTTGCATATTTTTATAACATAAGTCAAGAATATTACTAGAAGTATGTAAGGAAGCTTGAATATGCTTGTTTTATGCTACATTGCAATAACCTATATCGTATTTAAATGGACATTTTTTAATTCATTTTTGTTTTAATTTCTTTCAAATTGTAATTATATTTGTTTTATCATATATTTTTATAGCAAAATTATCCTATTGCTATATATTTCCAATCTCTTCTTAGGAGGCAGGTACTAAGCAACTTTGTTGCTTATTCCACTTGTTTCTTTTAATTTTGAACTTAAAAATAGAATTTTATAGTTTTAATGGTTAGACTAATTTAAATTATTTTAAGGATAGGTGTTTAAATATTAATTGAAGTTTTATTTTATGGTGGTTGTATTTTGTTATGCTTAAATGCATCTAAATTAACATTTAAATAAGCTTTATTTAAGAATTCACTATTTAATTATTTATAATTCTATAATTCATTCACTTTTTATACTTAGTATCATTTTTATTTTTTTTTATTAAATAGTATTTGTTTTATGTTTTTTTCTTAATTTAATATTTATGTTAGACCTTAAATGGATATTTATAAGGACCTCGTAATTAGTTTAATGTTTAGTATTTGTTTAAAAATCACCCATCTCTACAAAATTAAGTGGCTGGCTACATCTAACAGCTTTACCACTTGACTTGTGGCTCTCTGTCACAAACCAAACCAATATATATTTTTTTAAACAAGGTACTTTATAATTCTATAATTCATTCACTTTTTATACTTAGTATCATTTTTGTTATTTTGTTTTTTGTTTATTAAATAGTATTTGTTTTATGTTTTTTTCTTAATTTAATATTTATGTTAGACCTTAAATGGATATTTATAAGGACCTCGTAATTAGTTTAATGTTTAGTATTTGTTTAACAATCACCCATCTCTACAAAATTAAGTGGCTAGCTACATCTAACAGCTTTACCACTTGACTTGTGGCTCTCTGTCACAAACCAAACCAATGTTTTTATTTTAAACAAGGTACTATATAACTTAAATATAAATAGTTCTTCTAGTAGAAGGGAGGACTTAAACTATCAACTCTAAAAGTCTCATATGGACAACGATGTGGTGGAGGATATCAAACATGACTTACTCTTAAAGTTATGACAGTTTGGCTAGACTCGTGACTTACTTAGTTGTTACACTAACATTCTTTTAATTATTTGCAGGTTCTTCATCATGGTACCATTCCTAAGGTTTTTGAGTGTTGAAGTTATCCACCATGGTTAGTTACTAAGTTTTAAAGTTATAACAAGCTTTCACTTGGTAAGTTCATTACATATGTATACCCCTAACTATTACAACAGGGTTAAGCGTTGACATATGCCACCCTCCAAAACGTATGTGGTCCTAAAGAATGATGCCTTACAACTGACATCCACTTTTAATCCTTGTTTTTAAGTCAATATACCACTTGCAGGGTTCTTTTGATATTCTTTGTGGTTTTGAACAACCATGGATTACCATGGTTCTACTTCCACAAATTTCTTATCAAACCCTGCCACTGCTGCTACCATATGATAACGGGTCTCTTCTTCAACTTTGATCATAAGGGTTACATGGTTTGAGTTTCTTTCCTCTCCACCGAAACCTGTTGACTGATAGACAGGAGTAGGTGTCGCATAGCCGTCATTTTCATTAAAAAATGGTTTAAGGTTTATTACTCTTACTTATCGTAACATGCTAATTACTCGTTTCCATATATAAGATTTACTAAACTCTTTATTGGCTTGACGACAAGGCGTATCTTCTGCTTGGCTTTGTCTCCATTTAAAATGACAACTTGATCGCATCCTTGCTAAGGTGATGTTAAGGTTTAAGTTTATTAAAATATTGGTTTGTTTATCTAGGACATAAGCCTAGACCTAAGGGCTTAGTACTCACTACACCTGTTAAGAATAACATGCATATGACTTAAACTTATGTTAAAATCCATCCTCTCTGAGAGTGTGGCAAATGTTGGAAGATATAAATTGTTTTGATTCTATTATAGCTTTGTAAGTGATAATGAAAGGTTATATCGTGATCATGCTATAAATTTTTAAGCCATGGATTTTGGATTACGACCTTGGGAGGCATAAGGTGATTGACAGCTTATATGATCACAAGGGTATTTAACGAGGTTTTTAAGGCTATGTTTAAGTATGGGTCGTACCCTTGGTTGCAAGTTGACAATGTAGCCAAGCACATTAGCGACCATCTGTTGGCAGGGGTTTTGGTAAGTGAGTTGTGCAGTGTCATGGCAGCTGCGCAAGCTCACGCGGTACCACGCAAGGCCCGATCAGCATGATGGGTGGAAAAATAACGGTTTCAAATAGTCTATTAAATATTCAAAACAGTTATTTTTTTTCCCATTGCGCTGATCTAGCCTTGCACGGTACCGCGTGAGCTTGTGTAGCTGCCGCGACGCTGTGCAACTCACTTACCAAAACCCCTTCCAACACCACTGTACTTGCATGGGAAGGAATGATCTTATCCCTCCAACTTCCCGTGATATGGTATGTGTCCATGAAAAGGTTTTAGGAGGGATTTTACAGCATTCATGCTCTCATGAGGATTTCTTTGTCTATTTTGTTGTAAGGGTGGTTTGTGCTTGGCTAGTCCATGGGTTCCACTGCAACCAAGATTTCCCTTTGAGCACAGTCACTCAATGGTTTCACTGCAACCAGGATTTCCCTTCGGGACTACAAGGAGTCATTGAATTTAAACACTACATTTTTTTTAGTTGTTTAAATGGTTTTTGTGTAGTATTTTAATCGATGTGTGGTTTCCACACTCCGTTGCATAGCCGCAGCCATCATTTTCTTATGTATGGATGAGAGGATATGCAACTTGCTTTTCTTCCATTTTGACAAAGGTTTGCAAGCCCGCAAGATTAATTTATAGGTAAATATTTATACCCTGAGTTTTTAAATTTGTTTAAGGGATTTTCTTTTAGTTTTTAAAATGATTATAACTCATTTTCATTTGTGTAGGGAAGAGGATGGGAGGGTAACCAAGAGGATTAAATCCCTGGCCCTCTACGCAAATAACAATGGTAAAATTACTCATCCTTATGCACTTGGTTTATTAAAAATAAAATAGTTTCATTTTCAATATTTAAGAGAGGTTTTTAACTTCAAAACTTCGTGTTTAAAGGAATATCCAGGGTGCCCATGAATGGGTACCAAAGATGATGTGGGAACTACTGACATTTCCTCGATAACCCAAGTCATCCTTCAAGGTAAAAGAAAAACCACACATGACAAGGTTTAAAGTTTGTATACAGTTGTCTATAATTCAATAATTGTAATGGGTTCTTCCTCCGCATGTAGATAAAAGGAGATTTGGCATATGGGCCATGCGAGGGTGGCGACAGAGTTAATTCCTCTTAGACGTTTTCCTTCGCAGCCCTGAGGTGAGAGTCCCCATCCCTTACTTTGTTTCATAAAAAAAATTATATAACAGTTAAAAGTGTTAAGCAAAGATGCCCGTGCTTTATGTGCATGCAACCACGGCATGAGTTCACTCATTGTGCAAAGGATCTATGAAATAGCCTCGAGGTATGCCTTTATTAAATTTTAGTTCAGTTGACCAAGGTTACTCTGAATTCATTATAAAGGAAAGGGAGAGACTTCACACGCTCTATCACTTAAGATAAGTTTGATTTTCATTGAATAATAGTTGGCTCTACTCTTTGATTTTGGGATTCCTTGGGGATGACTAAATAGTGGTTCCTCGATTGGAATATCGCCATTCTATACTTCCTCTGATTTGTAATTTGATTTATAATAATATTCAAATTTGACTCAATCTATGGATAACCAATCTTTAATTCTTGCTTGATTTTTTCTTGTTATTTTGATTGGTTTCCAACTATTGTAGATCTTACTATTTGTATTTAATTGTCGGATATGAAATTGTTTTGATAGATAATCTTACTATGTGTTTATAATTTAAATCGATTTGATGGGAACTGCATTTGGAAACTCATATCTGGACATTTTAATTTGATTTGTTAATTAAATATTTAGATGGTAACCGGTTGACTAAGCACAATCTCTTAGTTCTATTTTTAATTAATTAATTATCTTTAGATCTGTCCAATTCTGGGTATGGAATCCCAAAATACATACTTAGGGACAATGTATGCATATTAATTTTAAAACGGAGGTAAACTCTGTGTAGAAACTTGATCCGTCCTTGATTCGTGCTTGATGGTATCCATATCTTAAATCTATTTTTGAAAAGTTTGTTTCCCCTTGAAATTGATCGAATAGATCATCAATATGAGGAAAAGGATATTGATTATTAATTTTCATTTTGTTTAACTATCTATAACGTATACACAATCTTAGAGTGCCATCTTTTTCCCTTACAAATAAAATTGGTGCTCCCCAAGGGGAAACACTAGGTTGAATGTATTTTTTTATCGATTAGTTCTGGTATTTATGGTTTTACTTCAGTAAGCTATACTATATTCATTCGATAGGGAGCCTTTGATGCTGGTATTGCCCTTGGCACCAAATCGATTGTAAAATCTATATCCCTTTGTAGAGGTATTCCGAGAATATATTCCGGAAATATATCCTTAAAATATTTTAAAATTGGTATATGTTATATTTTAAGTTGATTATTTTTCTCTTTGTCATCCATTACATAAACTGTAGAAACTTTGCATCCTTTATGAATAGACCTTTTCATTTGTAAGGCTGAGATTTCTCTTACAGTAACCTTCCTTGGAATTCCTTTTACAACAATAGTATTACCTTCAGCATCCAAGCATGAGGATTGTTTATCATAGGAGTTTAAAATAACTCTATGTCTCAAACAAGCCCATTCCTATCAGTAAATCTTAAGATCCTAGGGGTAAAATATTTAAATAACCATGTATTTTAAGCCATTCATAATAAAATAACACTTTTTCACGAAGCTAGTGACTCAAACTTAAGGGTGATTCCGTGAAGATGGGTAACACTTTTTGGCCAAATTTGGCGATGAAAACCTGATTTTTTACTCATGTGCTAGATAGAAGCCCTGAAAACGCATATATGCCATGTGAATTTTGACTTGCAGTAAAAAAACAAATTGTAGAATATTATGTTGGCTTCATAGCGATATTTTTTTTAAAATATTCCGATGTCATTTAATGTGTGAATTTTTGCATTTAATGAACTGTGTGACCTTAAAAATTTGAAGAAGCTAATCAGTGGCTCGTGTCCACGTAGAGTAATTCAATCTTGAATTAATAATTTTAAAAAAATAAATATATGAGCATAATCTACATAAAATGCAGTGTGATGTGCATATTTTTTTGTTAATTTTTTTCGCATTATACAATTATTTATTATTTTTCGAAAGTGACCACATTCGATTTCAGCATCGTTTTAAACACATATTTATCCACATAAAGGAATTTTTTCTATTTTTTCAAAAATTGAAAAACCAAAGATACCCTTTTGAAGAGGACACGTCGATACGTGATGTGTGCATTTTTAAGAATTTTTTGGCTGTGTATTTTTAACTCTGCGGATTTTTCTTTGAGTTGCTTCGAAGTTGCAGTGTGGTTTTCTAAGTATAAGTTTTAGAAGTAATTAAAAAATAAATATCATATGAATGCCAAAATGCGTGTATGATATGTCAATGGATAGAAGATTCGTTGGTGAATCTATCGGTGTCAACTCCGCTCAGTTATGTGCTAGGAATGGCAGGGTTTACACCTCTACAAGGCATAGGAAATTTTCCATTTGTTTGAATGAGGGCTAAGTCTGTTTTTTTAAGCCCTCAACCGAGGTATGAACCTCGACCGAGGTATCTAAATACCTCGGTCGAGGTATTTAAATACCTTGATCGAGGGTTTGTAAAGCCCGCAATACCTCGGTCGAGGGCTTGATAAAACCTCGGTCGAGATATTAAGACCTCGGTTGAGGGCTTAACAAGCCCTCGACTGAGGTGCGTTTTTCTGTTTTTGTCGAAATGCGCTTGCCAAAAAGTGTTACCCAGGTCCATGGATTCACCCTTAACTTGTTATATGTTGTATAGTTCTACAATTCTGGGTGATACATAAGTTAAAGTTGCATCTGGATCAATCAATATAGAAATGGGTTTTTGTCTTATCATACCTTCAATTTCGACCATATATGTTGGATGATCTGCTTGCATGTTCTCCAATGCTGTAGTGATTCTGGGCATGCTTCTTGCTATATCTCCCACTGTAGTAGCTTCTTGAATTGAATGGAACTTATTTAAACTATTTCTTCTTATTGGGAAATATTTAAAGTAATGTTGTTCACCACATTTCCAACATTTTAGTGGTTCCCTTTGTGCAGTAATTTTATTAAATCCGGTGGGTGTTTCCCTTTCTTTTGTTGCTACGGGATTTTGTTGTTTATCATTTTTATAATTATTCCCTTGGTATCCCCGATAAATATTCCTAGTGTTCTTATAAAACTTAGTACCTTTATTTTTTGTTCAAAACTGTCACATCTTTTAAGTTTCCAATCAGGTAGGTTCTCTCATTTGTTTTTTATTTTGATCATAGCAGAATTTTGCTTTTCTCATTGCCTCTTCCACTGTTTTCAAATTATCATATTCGATTCTCTCTTTGAACATAAGAGGTAAACAATTGAGGAAACGTTGTATTTTTGGTTTCTCATCAATCATATAAGGTACATAATGTAATAAACATAAGAATTTGCTGCAAAGTTCTTTCATAGTCATGTCACCTAATCATAATTCATAGAATTCTTTATCTTTTTCCTCATAATACTATTCTGATAAATATTTTCTTTTGAAATATTTCTTAAAGGTTTTCCTAGTTACATAACATTCTTTAATTCCTTTTACTTTCTTTATGTATTTCCACTAGATATCAACTTTTCTTGTTAAGTTATAAATTGCCACTCTTCCTTTTAGATCGTCGAAATAATTATAAATCTTGAAGTACTTTTTTCATTTCATATAGACAAGCTTCCACTTATTATCATTTTTTTATTTGTCCATAGAACATAGGATTTTTGATCTTTTAAAATTCACCAAAAAATTCTTCATACGGTTTGTATTTCTTTTTCTTCTGTTTACTATCACTACTTTCACTAGAATATTTATATTCTTCATTATCATGTTTAATTGATTCTTCGCTTGAAGATTGAGTCTCATGTTTAGAAAATTGCAGTTTTCTTACTTAACGTTTATAAGGTGTCATTCTTGCCATATTTAATTCAGGTTCTTTATTTTTTCCTTTTTCATTACTATGTAGTTTAGTCAACAGAATATTATTTAACTCTTCCAGTGCTTTTCAAATGAATCCGTTATCTTCTATAACTCGTTTTAGTTTCACCCTTAAATATTTTACTATTTGTAGGAGTTCATAAGGGTTATCATTCCTACATTCAAATTTACCCATATTTCATCGTCTCTAATGTTACCTTCTTCATTGTTTACGGGATCCTTATGACATGATTCTTCTTCGGTAGACATTCCCACATCTCCCATGATTTCTGCAAAACAAGGTTATTCTTCTCTTCCTATCTGCAAAGAGAGTCAAACCATAGCTAATAAATTAGTTTTATGTTTTATCGGTTTCAGTGTTTGGAATATTTTTTTTCAGAACAAGTTTTGTAACCATGGTTTGATACCATTCTGTTACATACCCCTAATTTTAAAAAAAATGGTTTAAGGTTTATTACTCTTAGTCTTGTCATAACATGCTAATTACGCGTTTCTATATATAAGATTTAATAAAATATTTATTAAAGGGCATATCTTCTGCATGGAGTTGTTTCAATTTAAAATGACAACTTGGTCACATCCTTTCCAAGGTGATGTTAAGGTTTAAGTTTATTAACGTATTGGTTTGTTTATCTAAGACACAAGTCTATACCTAAAGGTTTAATCCTTACTACACCTATTAAGAATAACATGCATATCATTTAAACTTATGTTAAAATCCATCCTTTGTAAGAGTTTGGTAAATGTTGGAAATTATAAATTGTTTTGATTCTATTGTAGATTTGTAAGCGGTAATCAAAGGTTATATCATGACGATGCTATAATTTTATAAGCCATGGTTTTTAATTACGGTCTTGGGAGGCACAACATGATTGATAGTTGTGATCACAAGGGGTTTTAACGATTTTAAGGCCATATTTAAGTTCGAGTAGTACCCATGGCTGTGATTTGATAAAGATGCTATGCACATTACTCACCATCGTACTTGCATGGGAAGGAATGATCCTAGGCCTCCAACTAACTGTGATCTAGTACTTGCCGATGAAAAGGTTTTAGTAGGGTCTTTACTACAGTCATGCTATTATGAGGATTTCTTTGTCTGTTTTGTTGTAATCGTGGTTTATTCTTGACCGCTCCATGGGTTTCCATGCAACTAGGCTTTCCCTTTGTGCACTATCACTCAATGGTTTCACTGTAAATAGGCCTTCCCTTCGGGTTTGCAAGGAGTTGTTGAGTTTCAACACTGTGTTTTTTTTAGTTCTTTGAAGGGTTTTCATTTATTATTTAATGGATGCATGGATTCCATCTCTCCTTCACATAGTCACAGCCATCGTTTTCTTATGTATGGATTTGAGGAGACTCATTTTGCGTGTCTTCCATTTCGGCATAGGTTTACAAGCCCGCAAGGTTAATTTAAAGGTAAATAGTTATACCCTTGATTTTTATATTCATTTTTTTTCTTCTAGTTTTTAAAATTATTCTAAATCATTTTCGTTTGCGCAGGAAAGAGGAAGGGAGGGTAACCAGGAGGAGTAAACCCATGGCCCTCTATGTAAGTAACAATGGTAAAATTTCTCATCTCTATTCACTTGGTTTATTAAAAAGAAAATAATTTTATTTTCAGGATTTAAGAGAGGGTTTTAACTTCAAAACTTTGTGTTGAAAGGTGTAGGAAGGGTTCCAATGAATGAGTACCAAAGATGCCTTTGACACTACTGGAATTTCCTTAACAACCCAAGTCATCCTTCAATTTAAAAGAAAATTCACACATTAAAGGGTTTAAAGTTTGTATACAGTTTTCTATTATTCAATAATTGTAATGGGTTATTCCTTCGAATGTACATAAAAGGATAATTGTCGTAAGATCCACACGAGAGTGGAAATTTTTTTAACTCCTATCAGGTGTTGTCCTTCTCATCTCCGAGGTGAGAATCCACATCCCTTCCTCTGTTTCATAAACAACTTTATAAACTAGTTAAAATTGTTAAGCACTAGCGAATGTGCTTTGTGTGCAAGAAACCACCACATGACTTCCATCACTATGCACAGGATTTATGCAACATCCTTGAGGTATTCCTCTAGTAGATCTTAGTTTCATTGACCAAGTTTGCTCTGAATTCAATGTAAAGTAAAGGGAGAGGCTTCACAGCCTCTATCAATTAAGATAAGTCTAATTTTCATTGAATATTAGTTGTGTCTTTTCTTGGATTTTGGAACTCCTTGGGGATGAGTAAAGAGTGGTTCCTCAATTGGTAACTCTCCATTGCAGAATTCCACCAATTTGTAATTTTATTTATAATAAGATCCGAATGTGACTAGATTTGGGGAGGGTAACCAGGAGGAGTAAACCCCTGGCCCTCTACGCAAGTAACAATGGTAAAATTTCTCATCTCTATTCACTTGGTTTATTAAAAAGAAAATAATTTCATTTTCAAGATTTAAGAGAGGGTTTTAACTTCAAAACTTTGTGTTGAAAGGTGTAGGGAGGGTTCCCATGAATGGGTACCAAAGATGCCTTAGAAACTACTGGCATTTCCTTGACAACCCAAGTCATCCTTCAAGTTGAAAGAAAAATCACACATTACAGGGTTTAAAGTTTGTATACAGTTTTCTATAATTTAATAATTGTAATGGGTTATTCCTTCGAATGTAGATAAAAGGAGTTTTGTCATAAGATCCACGCGAAGGTGGAGACAAGTTTAACTCCTATTAGGTGTTGTCCTTCTCATCTCCAAGGTGAGAATCCACATCGCTTACTCTATTTCATAAACAACTTTATAAACTAGTTAAAATTGTTAAGCACTAGCGAATGTGCTTTGTGTGCAAGAAACCACCACATGACTTCCATCACTATGCATAGGATTTATGCAACATCCTCAAGGTATTCCTCTGGTAGATCTTACTTTCATTGACCAAGGTTACTCTGAATTCAATGTAAAGTAAAGGGAGTGGCTTCACAGCCTCTATGCAACATCCTCGAGGTATTCCTTTGGTAGATCTTACTTTCATTGACCAAGGTTACTCTGAATTCAATGTAAAGTAAAGGGAGTGGCTTCACAGCCTCTATCGATTAAGATAAGTCTGATTTTCATTGAATATTAGTTGTGTCTTCTCTTTGATTTTGGAACTCCTTGGGGATGAGTAAAGAGTGGTTTCTCGATTGGTAAATCTCCAGTGAAGAATTCCTCCAATTTGTAATTTTATTTGTAATAAGATCCGAATGTGACTCGATTTGGGGATAAATAGTCTTTAATTATTGCTTAATTTAGTCTTGTTATTCTAAATTGTTTCCCGTCATTGTAGATCTTATTGTTTGTATTTAATTACGAGATATGAAACTGATTTGATAGATAATCTTACATTGTGTTTATAATTTAACTTGATTTGATGGGTGCTCCGTCTGGAAACTCAAATATGGACATTTTAATTAGATTTGTTCATTAAATATTTAGATGGTAACTGGTTGATTGAACACGATCTCTTAGTTCTATTTTTAATTAATTAATTATCTTTAGATCTATCCAATTATGGGTATGGAATCCAAAAATAGATACTTAAGCACAATGTATTGCTTATTAATTTTAAAATAGAGGTAAACTCTATGTAGAAGCCTTCAGCTCATAGAGGAATATGATTGGTTTAATTTGCTTATATCTATAATGCGATTTTTCTATGTAAATAATCTAAATCTTATTTAATTACTTTAATTAATTGTTTAAACAAAGGGTTTATTACTAGTATCTAACATATACCTATTATTCAGAGAGGAATCCTTTCATCTGATCTACTTAGCATACTTGTAAACAAAGCATTGTAAAGTCATCTAGATTGTAATTTTAAAACAAAGAAGAGATCTCTATGAAGAGTCTCGCGACCCTGGATGTTAAATATAATATTTATACATGTTATAGGGCTGATTTATAGTGGATGTAGAAAAACATGGAAAAACATTGTAGAGAGGATTAATTTACCCTTAAAATTTATGCATATAAAAGAGATCTGTGATTCTACATTCTGTACATAAATGATTTTACAAAAAATTGTTTATAACTAAGAATATGTCATAAATAAATAAAAAGAATACTAAAAGATACATGGTAAAAATTATCTGTAAATATCAATATTAAAACAATCAATAAATTCAGTAAAGAACCTGCAACCACTGTCGGGAAAACATAACTGAAGGTGTCGTTCCTCCGAACCAAATCCTAGAGAATCCAAAACTTACTTGCTCAAGAACCCCCAAGCCTATTTGTTGAACCATAAGGGAAAATTCTGGTCAATACACTGTCTCTTTTCATCAATAAATTATTTCTCCATCCATCGTCATCCTCTTGCTTATTCGATGGACATACTATTTTATAGTATTTTTCCTAGGACTTGGTCATTTATGATCCTCCTTCTCTTTAATGCTCCATAAGGATTCTTGACATGATTTTGCAGAATATGCCTCCTACATCACTTGAGTTCTCACTCAACAATTTTTTCCATTTGTCATTTCCCATTATGGGCCAACAAACACTCTATTAACAACTACTTTAGTTCTGATTCCTCTCAATATTTTTGATTACTCAATAATAATAATCCATTACATTCATTTTGACTTTATTGTGAAAATATTAAAAAAAATAAACACGTAAAGTAATATATAATTAAACATTTTAAAATAGATAGGAGATTTGCGTATTTCCAATTCAACAAGTTTCGAACCTATTAAGCAGGTTCATCCTCAGGAGAAATAGACTCTTGATGAAACATTTTTTTGGTGTATTACTGTAGGGTTTTAAAACTTATCTATGTTTCTTGCTTTTGGTTACTTACAACTTCAACTTGAACGGGGATGGTTCTTTGTTAAAAATTAAAACTTTCAGGTGAACATCCATTATATTACCTTTGTCTTTTTCTTCTATATTGTATTGTGATGTAACTTTAAACTCTTATCATTTTCCTTTACAGGTCGTATCAATGCAAGAGAGAGATGTGGCATGACTACTGGATTTTCATTAGTAAGTGATCGGTCTCACTTTTCTGTCATGTCTATTTTTGAGATAAATTCACAGGCTTTGAAGTGGCGTAGGGTATGAGGTTGGTCGTCAGTTTTACAGTCTTTTAGGTTTTTGTTTGCTTCCTCAAATTATTAATCGAACAAGAAATAGAGATGTGGTTTAAGTCATCTCTTCCGACAAAGAAGAAGGGGTTATTTATAGGTTATGGTATGCCTTTGTAATTAGTAAACAAGTTCTTCCTTCCTATAGGCGTTCAAAGGATAATATGTTGGTTTTTCAAACCCTATATTTGTAATTGTAATTTGTTGTGTGATGAATAATGAGTCTTTCTCTAAATGTATCACTTGTATTGTGATTATTTCTATAGATTGTATATCTATAAATATCTTGGGTATTAAGGCCTACTTTAAACTTTACTATAACATTACCATTCTCTATTTGGTGTCTTGTGTATTGATTTAAAAATGCTAGCTCTCAAAATGATATACAACATTGTATTTATTTAAGAAGACTTTACCAATTATGTTCTTGTCACATCAATTTTGTTGTAATATTGTATAGAAATTTTTATGTATGAACAAGTTTCTAGGTTTTATGTTAGTAATTTGAAATTTTTCCATCTTTGGGATTCGACTACCCTTTACATGATTAATTTTTATAAATAAATTACTTCATATCAATAAATAAAATAATGGAAAAGGATAATGAATATTCGATTGCATACTCATAATAAAACAATGAATCTAGGAAACATGGATACTCTATAACTGTGTTCATATACTAAGTGTATCACACCATTTTTTTCTAAATTCAAGCATAAATATTGTTTCATTCTTAAAAAATGAGAAATTAGTTCACTAGAAAACATATCTGATATTGTGAGGAACTGAAAGATACATAATCATGCACCACCTAGCATAAGGAATCTCGAAAATTTAGACTGCAATAATTCTACCCCCTTGCCCGAAATCCCGAGTTTAAAATTCACTTCTTTAGCTCCAAGCTGCCACTAGTCTAAATAGAGAGAGTTTAATTATTTCAGAGCCTATCTCTCTAAAGAGCTCAATGGTGGTTCTTTTTCAGATCTTGGTATCTCTAAAATGTTAACTGGTAGCTCTGTGTTATTTCTCACCTTTCTTAGAGACTACAACACACTTGGTGATCTCTGATGGCTCTCTTTCCTATTCTTGATTCTTTCTTATGCACACCTTATGCATGCCACTTCCTTTCCTTGCTTAGGACTTTTAATAGCTAATAACTAAATCTCCCAAAGAATGGCCACTTGTATTCGTAAATATGGTTGAGGATTTAGTTATTTCCTTAAACGAAGGTTTCTGTCAATTAATTGCATGGTTTCCTAAGTTCCGTATTCATATCATATTTATATTAAGAATAACTTTCTACAAAATTATTAGTTTCCATCACATCTACGTAAAATTAAATAAAGTTACTTAAAAAATGTTATGTGGGGATATTGCAATCCTCCCCTCCTAAAACTTTGCACTGTCTTCAGTGATTAATCAATCTTTTCATAGTCTTGATATAAAAAGATAAACGTGTTTCATAACTACTTATCTTTCCTAGGTAGATTACTCTGGCATGTAATGTTTCCATTGAACTTTAACCTGTACGATAGTTTTCTTCCGAAGAACAACCTCTCTATTGTCTAGAATGCACATTGGTTCCACGTGAAAGTCTCCTTCTGGTCCCATTGGTAAATTATTCCAATCAATGATATGAAATTGATCAGCTACATATTTTTTAACAAAGAAAGATGGAAATAATCATCAACTCTCATATAACAAGGTAGAGCCAATTAATACACTACAGGTCCTATTCTAGCCAGTACTTTGAAAGGTCCCACATATCAGGGTGCAAGTTTGGCATATAATCCCATTCTTAGCATACTTTTTTTTGGTTTGACTCTTAGGAATTCATGTTCCCATACACTGTATTCTTTAGTTGTTCTCTTCCTGTCTACATAACTTTTATGTTTGTCCTTTGTTGTCTTTAAATTTTGTTTTAATCGTCGTACCATTGTTTCCATATTTGCAAACATATCTGGTCCTAAATCCATTTTGTCTTCAAGATTACCCCAACTCTAGGGTACTTTACATCGTCTTCCATATAATACTTCGAAATGAATCATATTGAGAGAAGATTGATAATTATTATTATACGCAAATTCCACTAAATGAATATAGTCCTTCCATTTACATGGTTGATTCATTACATGCATACTTAACATATCTTCTAGTATCGCATTTACTTGTTTAGACTATCCATCTGTTTGAGGATGGTAAGTTGTACTAAAATTTAAATTTGTATCCATACCTTCAAATAATGATGTGCATAAATTTGAAGTAAATCTTGCATCTTGATTCCTAATAACTATTTTCATTATTCCATGAAGTCTGAAAATCTCTTTCATGAATATATTAGCAATGTTTATGGCTTTAAAACTTGATTTTACAGGTAATAAATCTATTGCTATGCTTAATTTATCTACTACAACCATAATAGAATCATTTTTCTTCTTTGTTTTTGGTATCCCGGTCATAAATTCCATTATATTAGTTTCCCATTTCCATCCAGGAATGGGTATAGGCTGCAATAATCCAGCTGGATGTTGATGGAGAACCTTGACCTATTGACATGTAAAGCACCTAGCTACATACTCAGTTGATCTCTTCTTCATATTTGGCCAATCAAAACCTTTTTCTAAGGATGTTATAAATGTTCGATACCCTAGGTGTCATGTATAAGGATTATAATGTAGCTCCTTGACACATGAAAACTTGAACCCAAAATCCGACGTCATATATGTACGATTTTTGACATTAAGCTATCAACAATCTGACAAGCCTCATCTTTTATAAATGTTAGTTGATTTTCGTTGGATCTCCAACAGAAACATGGCCACGTCAGATATCCTGCTTATTATTACTGGATATCAGACCATAAATCTCTTCATATACACATCAAATATGCGACACATGTGAGTCGGATATTTGACAACATTTTCGTCGGATATTCGACTTAGAATACTTTAATGAAGGGATTATATCTGATGACAAATGCATTAGATAACCGGCACATGTACAAATGTAAAAGAGGAAAATCGATGACATTTGTCACCGGTGGTATGGCCTACTCGTCGGATACCATGGGAAGAGCCATCAGATATGTGGCCACAATCGATAATTTAAAAAAAAATACAAGTTCTATGTTGTGTGGGGTGAATTCTTGTGCAAGGATGTTGGTAAAGTTAATTTTGAACAACATTCTTGATCCCATGTCACCATATTTTCTATAGTCCAAATTCAAATTGCGACCATGGGGTGTTGCATATAAGCATAATGGCTTTATGTGATGAGCATGAGGTTGCAAAAATGCTCTTTTAGCTGATGAATATGAGTTGATATTAATAAGAAGAGATGATGGATATGAGTTGAGATTAATGAGAAGAGTTCATTGATTATGGTGGTACATAATTCATCTGGAAAGTGCAGAAAGACCCTCATGTAGGATGTCATGTTTACTCCTACAATGGCTTCATGTTGGAACCCTTTTCCAAATTTCTATAGCACAAACTTCTTAGTACTCTTTTGGAACAACCTAACCGTATTCCAGATTTTGTTTGTCTTATTCAAGCTATTGAAACATAACGATTTCCTATAGATTCTTTGTTGGTCACTTTTGATTTAGAATCATTGTACCCCATGTAACACCCTGGCTTTCACCTCGTTTGCATTAAAATGTATATGATGTATATATTGTAATTAATCATGGTGTGGAGCTAAAGGTAAAATCCCAACCATTGATTTAGCGTTTTATGTTTCGGCAATTAAAATCGTTCCCGATGGTATTTCGTCCTAGCCGACACATTATAATTTTGGCATCATGTAATTATGCAATTTAATTAAACTTACCCACAACCGGCTATGCCAATGCAACAAATACTGAGATGGGGGAATGATTTCCTAGTTCAGGAAAATATCATCAAGAAACTACCATACTTCAAGACCTAGGAAATAGTGCATTGTGCCAAGGTCTTTCATCTTAAATTTTGTTGCAAGTTTCTTCTTACATTCATTGATGACCATCTCCGTTCCTGTCAAGACTAAATCATCTACATACGAGATGATTTATAATAAAGGTTGGAATCAACTTTAATCTTGGTAAATCCCAAATTCATTGGAATCCATCAATCCTTCCATACCATGATCTGAGTGCTTGCTTTAACCCATATAGATATTTATTTAGTATGCATACATATGTTTCCTTGTCATGTGATTCAAATCCTGGTGGTTGTTCAATATATACTTCTTCCTCTATGACTCCATTTAGGAAAGTTATTTCAACATTCATTTGATGTAGCTTCCATTTCATCTTTCCTACCAAGGAAAGGACAGTTCTGATAGAAGTATACCTTGCTACTGGTGCAAAAGTTTCTTCATAATCAATTCCTTCCTTTTGTGAAAAACCTCGTGTGACAAATATTGTTTTAATATTTTCAATATTGTCGTATGTTGAATGATTTTTTTTGAAAATCTGTTTTGAAGAACTACCGACTCTATCCTTTGTTCTTGGCACCACATCTGAAACATCATTCTTTAACATTGACTGGTACTCTTCAATCATGGTCTACATCCATTCCTTCTACTTCGAGGATTCTTCAAAACATGCGGGTTCTTCATAAACAAAATTTCCCATTACTTCCATATAGTTTGAATGTATTCTTTATATTTTGCTTCCCTTTTGTTCACCATATTTTTTTGCTTCCTTTTTGTGCACCATATTTTTTTGCTTCCTTGATTACATCACAAGCACAAGCTGGTATTCTTTTTGTTGAGATCATATTCTGGGGTGTTTCAATAATTCCTTGAGGTTCTCCAAGGTCATGATATTCTTGTATATGATATTATTCAATGTCTCTAACTAGTTTTCTCATAATTTCTATGGTTCTAGGAGCATCCTTCTCTTCTTCATGATCCTCATCTGCAAGGATCTTTCTGGATTTCTTGAAGGTTGCATCTTCATCAAATGTAACATCTCTATTTATATCGATGTGGAAGAATCCTAGAATATAGATTCTATAAGCTTTTGATTTTTCACTGTATCGAAAAAAATATTCCCTTCTTTCTTGAAGGATCCATCTTTGATCTTTTCTTTTTTGGAGTATGTAGGTATACGGGACAGCCAAATATCTTTAGGTGGCTAACTTTGGTATTTTTACTAGAGAACATTTCTTTTGGGGTTTTGTTTCCAAGAGTATTTTGAGATATTCTATTATGTACATAGGCTGTGGTTCTTGTTGCTTCTTCCCATATATTCATAGGTATATCTTGATCATGGATGATTGCTCTAACTGTTTCCATGATATATCTATTCTTTCTTTCAGATACTCGATTTTTTTATAGATTATAGGGTGTGGTAAGCTCCCTCGTAATCCCAACTTCTCTGCATATTTTATTGAATTCATTTGTGGTGAATTCTCCTATGTTATCTAATCTTAAGATACTGATCTTCTTTTTAGATAGATTCTCCACAAGAACCTTAAATTCCTTCAATTTTCCAAATACTTCATTTTTTCCTTTTAAGAAGTATATCCAAGTCTTACAAGAGTAATCATAAATAAAGGAGACATAATATACATACCCTCTTAAGGAAGTGGTTGACATTAGTTCACACACATCTGAGTGTACAATTTCTAATATTCCCTTTTCTTTTTTGTTACTACTTGGAAATGGATTGCTGGTGTTCTTTCCTTGAGCACATCCTTTACATACTCCTTCATGGTCGATCTACACCTCTGATAGACCTATGACTACCTTGATCACAGTTGGTAATGCTTTGTAGTTTACATGAGCAATTCTTCTAAGCCATAGTTCACATGGACTGATAGTGCTAGCTGTAAAATATGAATCTATGTGTCCTTTCAATTTGTAGAATCCTCTTTCTTTGAAACCAATTACAGTAGCATCAGCAATTGTTTTTCCCGTTGGCCACATAAGGAATTCACCATATACAAAGGAAACTCTAAACCATTTATTATCTAGAGCTGAGATGGAAATAATATTCTTCCTTAAACCTGGAACATATAATAATTCTTTCATCTTCATGAGCTTTCCAGTTCTTAATATGTAAGAGGCTTCCCCTGTTCCTTTGATGGGGTATTGATAATCATCTCCAAATTGTACCTTGTGCGAATAGTATCTTTGGGAAAGACAATAGAGTGAATCCTTATGCCCTGTCATATGTTTGGAAGCACCACTATCTATAACCCAAGTGTCACTTCCATGATTGATCTCTCCTGTGAGAGATGAAATTAGGACATACTCTTCATTAGAGTCTTGATTCTCTTTGATCCTTTCCTTGTCTGATTCATTTTCTTCAGTTGCATGAGCATGGTACTTCTGGTTCTTTTTCTTATCATGATATTTGTTAAGAGGATAGTATCTAGCAATGTGCCCCATCTTATGACATGAGTAACATTCAAAATATGTGTAATCCCTTATGTATTTATTCTTGGATCTAGGTGATCTTCTAGGAGATGAACCTTGACTCTTCCTTTTAAATCTAACATTCTTGGTGTGTGTAACTAGATCCTGATCTTCATTTTCATTTAGCTTCTCTTCTATGTTGATTGTACTTCCTTCTTCTTGTGCACATTCTTCCCATAGTTTGTTGAATTTGGTTAGCTTTCTTCTAGCACGTATTCCTCTAATGAAGGAATCCCATTCTCTAGGGAGACCATTCAGCGTGGTGATCTCCACTTATTCTTGTTCAACCATATCACCAATGGCTTCCAACTGTTATTTGATATGAGATACTCTAGAGAAATATGATTATATGGTTTCCATATTTTGTATCTTCATACACTTGACTTGTTTTCTCAAGGTCATTCTTTTGTTGATGTTCTTACCTTCAAACATATTTTTTAGTGGATCAAACATTTATTTAGGAGTATTCTTTGAATATAAATGGGAGTGTTAGATTTTAAACATTAAGCTAGCATATCATTAAGATCTTTAACTGAGAGAACAACAAGCACATCAATTAAACAGAAGAGACAATGAACACAGTGCTTTTCCTCAGGGAAACCATAAATGGAGAAAACCCCACAACTTCCTTACAGATAGAATCAACACCAAAGTGAAACCCAAAAAATAGTAAGACAATCTCCCGACAGCAGTAAGCTCTTTCCTCTTGCCCCAGTGTCTTTCTCTTCCTCAGCTATGCGCTACAACTGAGTGTGTATGAGATGTGTGTGATAAATAGAGAGGTCACCTCTCTATTTATACTAATTCTTGACATGATTAAAACCCTACTAAGGCTGAACTCACTAGGAGATTCTAATAACCCTAGTGCCCTGGAACTGTGGGGACTTTAACCCTTAGATAATAGGAGGGTTACCCACAATGACTTGACATGACTTGTTTACATTATAGATCCTCCCGATAGGAACATCGGGTCATGACATGACATAATAACATCCCAAAATAAACATCAGGTTAAAATAGATAAGAAATGCAAGTGAATACATTCTGAAGTTACAATTACATCAACACTCCCTCTTAACTAGGAAGGTATTCTCTCGACACAATTTTCATCACTGGTCTTCTTCTATGGATCTTCTCATCATCTGCATCTTCAATTCATCTTCATCTTCAAGTCTTTGTCGTCTTCAAGTCATCTTCATCTCTGGATATGGATCATCACTCGATCTGGATCATCATCACTGGATCTGGATCATCACTCGATCTGGATCATCTCTAGAGCATCATCTATGGATCTGGATCATCCCTTGATCTGGATCATCTCTGCTGGATCATCAATACTGAATCTTCACAGGTGTTATCTCATGATTCTTCTCGTCACAGGAATTTCTACAGAGCCATCCCTTTTTCATGCTAGATGTACACCTAGCCACCATGTAGGTCTTCCTCAGTGCTTATTTCTGACACTTAAGTCAGAATGGACCACCCAGCACTTACATTTGATCATGTAGGAACTAATCCTATAATGATATCAGAAAGGAAACACCCAGCACTCACATCTGACCATGTGGTAACATAGCCCACAACCCTGTCAGAAAGGCCCAGCACTTACATCTGATCAACCAATGATCGAAGAAAGGCCCAGCACTTACACTTGGACATGCGAGGAACCAATCCTCCATGCCAAAAGGCTCCTACACTTACATCTGATCAACCAATGATTGAAGAAAGGAACTGCACTTACATCTAATCAACCAATGATCGAAGAAAGGCACAACACTTATATCTGATCAACCAATGATCGAAGAAAGGATCAGCACTTATATCTGATCAACCAATGATCAAAGAAAGGCTCTGCACTTAAATTTGACACATACAAGGAACCAATCCAATAAGTATGTTTGAAAAGGTGTGCACTCACATCTGATCCTATAAGAACCAATCCTACAGTCATATCAGAATGGCCCCCAGTCCTAGACTGAGCTACCTGGTAACTGACCAGGTGCCTCCATTCTCCAGGAGAATGGCAGTTTCCCTTACATCTGTCCTACTTGACAGAATGGCCAGCACTCATATCTGACATGGAAGGAACCAATCCTTTCACCATGATAGAATGGCTCAGCCCTTATATCTGACCTAATCATCATAATGGCTATGGATCTCAGCACTCATATCTAACATGGAAGGAACCAATCCTCTCACCATGATAGAATGGCTCAGCCCTTACATCTGACCATGGAAGGAACCAATCCTCTCTCCATGTCAAAATGGCTATGGGTCTCATCACTTTCCCTTGGAGGAAACCTCGATCTGGAGAACACCAAGCTTCTCCCTGAAGTACTCAAACTTCACCCTAGCCAATGGCTTCATCAATACATCAGCTATTTGTTCCTCCGTTGCAACATATTGGAGCTTCACTGCTCCCTTCTGCACCATATCCCTGATATAGTGATACTTGATCTCGATATGCTTTGACTTGTCATGGAACACTGGATTCTATGACAACTTCACGCAACTCTGGTTGTCATAATGTATACAAGTAGCATCCATCTAGAGATCAAATAAATCAGACAGTAGCTTCCACAGCCATACTATCTCACAACTAGTTGAACAAGTTGTGACATACTCTGCTTCAGTTGTACTTAGTGCCACACAGGATTGCTTCCTACTAAACCAAGAGATCACACCTAATCCCATACTAAAGAAACAACCTGAAATGCTTTTCCTATCGATGGCACTACCTACCCAATCTGAATCGACATAACCCTCCAAGTTAATCTTTTGGTTCGCCTCGTACTTGCACCAATAATCAATTGTACCCCTCAGGTACCTCAGAATGTGCTTTGCAACAATCAAGTGAACATGTCTCGGATCTGTTAAGAACTGGCTCAAGGTGTTCACATCAAAGCAAATGTCTGGTCTTGTGTTCGTCAGATACATCAAGGACCCAATCATCTGACGATACATCGTGGAATCAACCGTCTCTAATGAAGCATCACTCAATAGCTTCAGGCTTGATGCCATATGTGTGGCCATAGCCTTGCAGTCCATCATCCCAAACCTCTTCAGGATCTCTACTGCATACTTCCCTTGTCCGAGGGAGATTCCATCTGCATTCTGCCACACCTTCATACCTAGAAAATAATGCATCATACCCAAGTCCTTCATTTCGAACTCGGCAGCAAGCTTTCTCTTTGTATCAACAATCAACCCATCCATACTTGTTACAAACAGATCATCTACATATAGTAGAAGCATCATTGTGTTGCCATCTTCAACCTTGTAGTAAAGGTTGGAATCTGCTTTACTCTTGGTAAAGCCCAAACTGGATAGAAAGCTGTCAATTATGCCGTACCATGTCCTGAGTGCTTGTTTCAAACCATATAGGGATTTATTCAATCTACACACATGAGACTCCCTGTCATGTCTCTCAAAATTGAGTGGTTGTTCTACATACACTTCCTCTTCCACTACACCATTCAAGAAAGCAGTCTTGACATCCATTTGGTGTATCTTCCATTTCATTACTGCAACCAAAGAAAGTACTATTCTGATGGAACTATATCTGGCCACAAGAGCAAAGGTTTCTTCATAATTTATTCCTTCCTTCTGTGAGAAGCCATGAGCCACAAATCTTGCCTTATATTTTTCAATGCTACCATCTACAGCATGCTTGATCTTGCAGATCCATTTGGAAGTTGCAATTGAATTCCCTTCTGGTCTTGGGACAACATCCCAAACATCATTCTTCATGATTGATTGATACTCTTCAATCATAGCATCCTTCCATTATTTTCGGTTTGTAACTTCTTCATAGTTGGAAGGTTCTTTATTGATAACATCACATAGTAAAGCTACATATCTAGAACAAGATTGGGTTCTCTTTCTTTCTCTGTGATTCTCTTCTGGAGCCCCATATCTTTCTGCACCTTGGATAATTTCTCGTACCCAGGCAGGTTTCCTCTTGTGAGGATTCTTCTCCTGAGGTGGATCTATAGGTCTTTGTGGTTCTTCAAATCTTGATCTTCTTCCTGAATTTCTTCATTCATGGTTGTATCATGAATTCTGGGTGCTTCTTCTTCTTCAGTATCTTCAGCAGGTCTCTTTCTAGATTTGTTGTAAGTTGTGTCTTCATCAAATGTTACATCCCTGCTAATGTCAATCTTCTTGTATCTTGGGAATTATATTCTGTAATCCTTCGAGCTTTCAGAGTATCCCACAAATATACCATTCTTTCCTGAAGGATCTAGTTTTGTTCTCTTTTCTTTTGGTATGTGTATGTACACTGGACAGTCGAATATTCTGAGATGGCTAACTTCTGGTTTCTTGCTAGAGAAGACTTCTTCATGAGTCTTGTTCTCAAGTACTCTGTGTGGAGTACGGTTCTATACATACACCGCTGTTCTGACTGCTTCTGCCCATAGATGCATAGGAAGATCTTGATCATGAACCATTGCTCTTGCAGTTTCCATGATGGTTCTATTCTTTCTTTCTGCAACCCCATTCTATTGTGGATTGTAAGGAGTGGACAACTCCCTCTTAATCCCTGATTCTTTGCATAAGTCTTTGAATTCATTCGATGTGAATTCTCTGCCATTATCTGATCGAAAGGTTTTGATCTTCTTTTCTGTGTGATTCTTGATCAAGGCTTTGAATTCCTTGAACTTGCTGAAAACTTCATCTTTGTTCTTCATGAAGTAAATCCATGTCTTCCTAGAAAAGTCATCAATGAAAGAAACATAATATACATACCCGCTTAGTGAGCTTGATGGCATTGGTCCACATACATTGGAGTAGATTATTTCCAAGATTCCTTTTGCCTTCCTCTTGCTACTTGGAAATGCCTTCTTTGTATTCTTTCCTTTTGCACATCCTTTGCAGACCCCTTCATGTTTTGCTTGAATTTCTGGAAGATATTCAATAGCTTTGCTTGCAAGTGGTAGTGCTCTGTAATGCACATGTGCAAGCCTTCTGTGCCAATGTTCATTTGGCTCTACTGTGTCATCGACCATAGCTTGTTCTGGATGTTCCTTCATCTTGTATAAGTCTCCTTCTTCTTCTCCAATCACTATTGCATCATCAATCATCTTTCCTATTGGCCACATGATGACTTGGCGATCTACAAATGCAACCCTCATACCTTTTGCATCGAATGCTGATATGGATAGAAGATTATGCTTCAATCCTGGTACAAACAAGACATCTTTCATTTTTATAGATTTTCCAGAGTCTATCTTGTAGGAGGATTCACCACTACCTTTTATGGGATATTTGTAGTCATCCCCAAGCTTCACCTTAAGGAGTGAATTATGTTCGGATAGTTTCTCAAAGGATTCCTTGAAACTTGTCATGTGCTTGGAAGCCCCACTGTCAATAAGCCAATATTTAATTCCATGAGTGATAGTTCCCATGAGAGCGGAGATCAGAACATATTCATCTTCACTTGAAGAGTCTTCACTTTCTTGTTTTACTCTCTTCCTGGGAGGATCATCATCCTCGGCAGTGTGAGCATGATGTCTTCTTTTGGACTTCTTCTTCTTGGAATTATTCTTATTCTTGGGACAGTTTTTATCAAAGTGTCCTATTTCATCACATGTATAACATCTGAGTCTGGATGGATCCCTTCTCATAAAGTTATTTTTCTGATGAGAATGCTTACCTTGGTGATGATGATTTTCCCTTCTTCCTTTCTTGGAGTGTATTGTGAGAGCTTGATCTTCACTTCCCATCTTTTCTTCTCGAGCAACTATTTGAGCTTCTTCCTGAGAGAATTCTTCCCACAGTCTACTGAACTTGACCAACTTATTTCTAGCACAGATTCCTTGGATGAAAGAATCCCATGACCTAGGGAGGCCATTCAACGTTGTCATCACAATTTCTGCATTCTCCACTTCTTCATCTACAGCTTCTAGTTGTTCTTTGATCTGGGAGACCCTTGTGAATTATGATTGGATGGTCTCCTCATTCTGGATCTTGACATTCTTCAACTGGTTCCTTAGAGTCATATTCTGATTGATGTTCTTCCCTTCAAACAATTTGGTTAGGGCATCAAACATGGCTTTAGGTGTCTTGAGGGAGGACATCTATGGAATGAGGTGATCCTTGATAGAATCACCAATGATCTTCTTTTCCATAACCAACTTCTTCTTATGTAAGGCCTTGGCCTCATCTCCATCTGGAACTGGAACCTCCTCCTGGATATAGGAGTCCAACTCATTTTCTTCCAGGACCAGGGAGATCCTAT
Organism: Pseudotsuga menziesii; assembly: GCA_001517045.1. Lineage (NCBI taxonomy): Eukaryota > Viridiplantae > Streptophyta > Pinopsida > Pinales > Pinaceae > Pseudotsuga > Pseudotsuga menziesii. The sequence goes on from LPNX010474470.1 coordinate 72,761, forward strand.
ACTTCCAAGCTCAAAAGTTATCATCTCCCTCAATATTTTCATCAAGCTTGGTATGATGAGACATCTTAACTGAGAACCTCAAATGGAAATACAAAAGATTTAGATCTTACCAGGTCAAGATGTCGGATCTGGATTTGAAGTTGAAATCCTACAGTACTCGTTCAGGAGCATATTAGGGTTTTTCTTTTTCGGAGTTTTGTCCAACCAAATGCTTTGAATTTGATCCCTAACTTTGATTTTGGGGAGAAGATCAATCCAGGACGGGGCTCACTGAAAAATTCCACTTCTGTGAAAAGCCCTAATTTCCGGCAGTAGTGTCGGGTCCAAAACTGAAAAACCTCAGAATTGGATTATGCTTCAATAGAAAGATGTGCCCTAGGGATGAGAGTTATTCCACCCTACTTTTTCTAAAAATATATGGAGAGAGATCCACAAAATAGGAAGCCCTAGTTCCCACAACTACATAGTGTCTTCTTCTCATGTTAGCTCTGATACCATGTTAGATTTTTAAACATTAAGCTAGCATATCATTAGGATCTTTAACTGAGAGAACAACAAGCACAGCAATCAAACACAAGAGACAATGAACACAGTGTTTTTCCTTGGGGAAACCATAAATGGAGAAAACCATGCAACTTCCTCAGAGATAGAATCAGCACCAAAGTGAAACCCAAAAAACAATAAGACAATCTCCTGACAGCAGTAACCTCTTTCCTCTTACCCCAGTGTCTTTCTCTTCCTCAGCTATGCGCTGCAACTGAGTGTGTATGAGATGTGTGTGATAAATAGAGAGGTCACCTCTCTATTTATACTAATTCTTGACATGACTAAAACCCTACTAGGGCCAACCTCACTAGGAGAGTCTAATAACCCTAGTGCCCCAGAACTGCAGGGAATTTAACCCTTAGACAATAGGAGGGTTACCCACAATCACTGAAATGACTTGTTTAGATTATAGATCCTCCCAATAGGAATATCGGGTCATGACATGACATAAGAACATCCCAAAATAAACATCGGGTTACAATAGATAATAAATACAAGTGAATACATTTCGAAGTTACAATTACATCAACAGGGAGATCAACTGATCCTTATTAGAGTTAGATATGATCATTTTTACTTTGATCATATACTTTTTGTGTTTTTCCTTTGTCTCTTCTCCTTCTAGTTCCTTGACATCTTCCTTGATAAATACATCTATGTCATGTTCTTCAAGGATGCGCATGATTATTTACTTCCATGCTCTAAAGTTATCTGCTCCCTCAATCATTTCATCAAGCTTGGTACTATTTGTCATATTTAATGAAATATAACCTCAAATGGAAATAGAGGAGATAGTACTTACCAGATTGAGGACCTTTTCTGGAACTAGCTTCAGGTTGACCTAGGATTTGGCTAGGAAAACCCTAATTTCCCAACGGTGATCACTCGTATATATGAGAGGAGGAAACGATGTACATCACCAAGGAGATATAGAATTTATTTGTCTTCTCTGTATTTGAGGATGGAACCTTGAAAAATCAAATGCCCTAGTTTCTCCCGGCAGTACTGTTAGGTCAAAAAGTGAAAATCCTCGAAATGAAAACTGGTTCGACAGAAATATGTGCCCTCCTAGGGTGAGTTGTCTGGACCCTCTTTTTCAGCTTATCTATGGAGGGAGGTATCGAGAATAGTAAAATCTATTTTTGCAGATTGTCAGATGAGCTGATGCGCAATATCTTCTTTCAGGTTAGCTATAATACCATGTTAATATTTTAAAAGTTGTTATACCAAAACAAAAGGATATCTAAAATAATAATAAACACATAAAAACAAAAGAGAAAAAAAACATTTATCCTACGAAACCCTCATGTGGAAAACCCAACAAAACTTCCTCTATATACATTTCACCCAAGAACAATGTAAGACCCAATAACAAGACTAGATTGCTTCCTCTCCTCCAGATGGATTTCTCTTCTCTCTCTAGTGCAAATGCTTGAGTGTTATGCTTGTCCAAATGAGGGAGGATCCTCTGCTATGTATACAAATCAGCTGAGAGGCCTAATAACCCAACTAGGATGACTTCTCCTTGCTTCCAGGGCTGAATTTCCTTTTAAGACTCGAAAACAAATTTTAATAATAATTTAGTGGGTACTACTGACCTAAATTAAAATGGAGGATTTACCTCATGACTTTACATGAACAATTACATCAATGACATCCCTAATGAGAGGAACAACATCTCCAGAAGGGGTAATAACAATAATAATAATAAATAGAATATCTTACGCACTTACATTTCTTTAACATCAACTACCTCTTAATCCCAGACTCTCTACAGAGTTCCTTGAATTATTCTAAGGTGAATTCTCCACCGTTATCTGACCGTAGAGTATTGATATTCCTATCGATTTGGTTCTCGACCAAGGATTTATATTCCTTGAATTTACTGAAAACTTCATTTTTTCCCTTTCAAGAAATATATTCAAGTCTTATGTGAGAAATAATCTATAAAGGAAACATAGTACACATACCCTCTTAATGAGATAGAATACATGGGTATGCATACCTCCAAGTGTACTATCTCTAGTATTCCTTTGGAATTTCTCTCACTGTTGGGAAATGTCTTCTTTGCATTCTTTCCTTGTGTACATCCTTTGCAAATGCCTTCATGCTTTTCTTGGATCTCTGAAAGTATAGATACTGCTTTTCTTGCCATTGGTAGTGCTCTGTATTGTACATGTGCAAGAATTTTGTGCCATAGTTTGCTTGGCTCAATTGACTTATGAACCACTACTTGTTCAGGCTATCCCTTTATCTTGTACAAGCCTCGGTCTTCTTCTCCAATAATTGTTGCATCCTATATTATCTTCCCTCTAGGCCACATTAGAACTTTGTCATTGACAAATGAAACTCTCATTCCCTTTGCATCTAGTGCAAAGATGGAGAGAATATTCTTCTTCAATCCTAGAACATATAGTACATCCTTCATCTTTAAGGATTTCCTAAAGTCAATCTAGTATGAAGATTCTCAACTCCCTTTTATGGGGTATTGGTAATCATCCCCAAGTTTCACCTTGTGAGGTGACACATGTTCAGACATATTAATGAATTATTCCTTGTATCCCGTCATGTGTTTAGAAGCTCCACTATACACAAGTCAATCATTGCTTCTGTGTGAGACAATGCCAGTAAGTGTTGATATTAGCACATCCTCTTCATCTAAATCATCTTCTCTCTTCTAAACCTTTTGTTTATTGGTTCATTGTCTTCAACAACATCATCATGGTGTATCCTTTTCCTTATGGGACGATCTCTTGCAAAATGTCCCTTTTTATGATCACAAGTATAACATCGAACATTTGAAGGATCTCTCTTGGTCTTATTTTGTTTCTTGTACTTGCTCTTGTTGTGATGAAAGTTCTCCTTCTTCTCATTCTTCTTGAAGTTCTTCCTAGTGTGAATTGTGAGAGCTTGATCTTCAGTTGTTCCCATCTTCTCTTCTCATGTCGCGAGTTGAGCTTCATCTTATGCACATTCTTCTCAAAGTCTGCTGAAATATATCAGCCTCCTTCTTGCGCAAATTCCTTGAATGAATGAGTCCCATGATCTAGGGATACCATTTAAGGTATTCATTACAATTTCTCCTTCTCTGACATTTTCTTCAACCATTTCAAGTTGTTCTTTGATTTGAAAAACCCTTGTGAAGTAATATTGTATAGTCTCGGTGTTCTGTATCTTCACATTCTTCAACTTGTTCCTGCAAGTAATCTTTTGGTTGATGTTCTTTCCTTCAAACATCTTTATCAAAGAATCATATACTTCCTTCAATTTCTTGAATGAAGACACCAAGGGTACACGAAGTGTACAATTAAGACCAATGGACCTAACCACCAATGTCTGATCCTTTGAAGGAATTAGCATGGTTGAAAGAAGCATGTAAACCTTTCCCCAACAATATAAAATATATATTTCTATCAAGGAAGAGACATGCAAGGCTATTCCTCTTGAATAATTTGTCTATATGGTGTTTGAATATAGTCCAAAGAGTGAATATGTTGGATCATTGATGAGGAGAAAACCATGTTCCTCTACCTCTCAGACTAACTAAGAAGAACAGAGAACCAAATGTGAAACTTCATAAGAAGTTGGAGAAATCATATACAAGCACCTGTGCATAGGAAGTTTTGAATTAACATGCGAAAATTTTTTGTGCTAGCTCACACAAGGAGGACAAGGATGATCATTCCAAAGCCATCTTCAATCATTGAAGAGGATCATCCAAAGACACGTTCTATTGTGGACATGGATCAAAGAGAATCTACTGATGGATGCTCAAGCCTCTCAATAGAAACTATTGAGTGTTGTTCACTTCACTTCCGAGACGCTTATTTATGGGTGTCATGATGGGGTACTTACTTGTGAGTTCCCAAGTTATACAGAGGCATGTAATGATGGATGCTATGATGTATAGGTAATTACTGATGGGTACCAAGGAGATACATCTACTGATAGATACCCATTCCTCTATGTTGGTGATGTAGATATTCCACTTAATGAGACATTAGGGGAATTTTGAGGTAAAAATGAGCCTCAAAACAAAAATTGTACCATTAAGTAAGAACCAATAGGATTCAAGATGATGATTTCAACCATAAGGGTAAAATTTGTAAAAACAAAATGAAGGGAAAATAAAAACGATTTTTTCTTATCGGATTTTTTGCATAACTCCTTATCGATTCACCCAAATTTCGAGTTTGGGGCCTCATTGGATGCGGAATTTAATTCTGCATCCAACCCATATCCACACTGCATACTTCTGAGGTACCCACGGCACCCAAAAATGAAAATTTTAATTAAAATACATATTTTAAAATTAAAATACATTTTGTTTTATTGAAATTAAATTCCGCATTAAACGAGTCCTCGAACTCAAAATTTGGGTGAAACGATAACGAGATATGCTAAATATACGATAAGAAAATTTAGTTTTTCTTTTTCCCCTCCAAAATTTAAAAATTTTATTTTATTATTATAAATCTTATTTTATTATTTCCCTTATGAAGATCATTTTAGATCTCAAAAATACCCTAACTCTACTACAAGTACAAGTTTGCCTAATCCTAAAGAAGATGAAGTAATTGCAATAGAATAAAATGTCCTAAGATCAATCTCACATTCACTGGATGAGATTCATGAGGTTCATCATTGATTAATGATGAGGAGGTTTACTCTCAACCTTATCCCTTTGAAGGGCCATTGAAGATGACTGAAAGAAAGATCAAACAATTCTTACACATTATCCATGACACAAATGCTTCAATGTCACTGTCTTGTTGGAAAGTTATGTCATTGGAGGATCCATCTTCACTTGAAGCCATGGAGAATATTTAGAAGGAATTGTCTACAATCAAAGGTAATTTTTTGCAATTTATTTCTAGTAGAGATTATTTGCTTGAGCTTGTGGAGATGTATCATGGTGCATCTTTGAGGGATGCAGAAGAGGTTGAGAATATCACTTTGATTTGGAGACCACCTAAAATTCATTGAAGAGTACTCAATGTGCACTTCAAGAATCTAATATTTATATTAAGAATCTTCATGAGAATTTCCTGAGATGACATTGTTCTTCCTACTATCGCTTGGTTGATTGCATTCTTGATTACATGGAGGAACCTCATGAGATGGTGGATCATGAGGTATGTTCTTTTCATATGTGCTTGAGTATTTTTGGGATGCAAATGATGAGCTCCAAGCACATGTCACTTATGAAATAAAAACTAATATCTATCATGGAGTGAATCCTCTTTCCATTGAAGACTCAGAAGAGTTCCTTAGTATTGGACCAGCCATTGATGGAGTTGATGCATACAAATAATATGTGGATACTTATTGCAAACATTTGTTTCAGCCTACAACTTATTACACATTTTAGGATGAGTATTCGGTTAATGGTTTCTTCTTATTGGTTCCTTAGGAGGAGCAAGAGGCAACCACATTCACTCCAGATGACATGATGAGTGCAGCATCCCCTTCCGAGCAATAGTTGAGGCATCCCATGCCTATGTTTGATGCTTCGATGTATAGAGGTGCATCAGATTTCCACTTGACTTCATTGAGTCGACCATATGATGGATGTATTTACCCTTTGACGAGTTGCAAAGATTTGAGCAATTGGATGTGTTCACATGGATCTTTTGGTTAGAGTATCTTTCAATTCCATTTTTGGATGAGGAGGCACATGTTTGTACATGTCATGCTTTCTTCCTTGGAGATTTCATTGATGTGTCATTTTTTTTATGAAAATCCTTGGAATCCTTGTTTAATGGATGATGCCTACATTTATTATGGATGGACATGGGATTTTAACCCTTTTTACTTGAGATTTATTGATTTTATCTTTGATTATTATGTGCACTAGGCACATAACAACATTCCTATGAGTTTGGAGAGACTTGATGAGGTTCAACCTCACCCTTTGTAGATGTTTTTCATGATGGATAGTATATCTATGTTTCAGCGTAGCTTGGAGGATGACATACTTCCATTCTATTTGCATAATCTAGTCATTTTTCATGATGTTCTTTCTGGTCCTTCCTAGTACCCTTCATGGTGCTAGATTCTACATGGTATTGATGATGCTTGGGAGGATGCACAATAGAAATGTGATCCAAGCATTCCTTGGGATGTCAAGCTTCCATGTTTGACACTACCACAAGAATACTTACAGTTGAGGCAGTTGGATCCATGCATACTTTTGATTGAGGATTTTTGTTGGATGGAATTCTCAGTGATGGGAATTATAAAATTGAGGCACAACAATATTAGAATCAAGAAAAAAGTTACTACATATTGATAAATATCAATTTACTCAATGAATGTTAGAAACTATGCAAAAGGCTTGCAAGAGTGTATTTCTTAATCATTAATCAGAAGATATATTACAATATGATATAATGGCATTAATAGCCAAGAAATTCAAATCCTAGAGAGGTAATTCGAATTGAATGCATGAGAGTAGCTTACTTGTCATTTAATCACCGCTCTACACATCAATTAACCACTAAAATGCAACATAATTGACATAACTAACTCAGAACTCAACTGCATTCCAACAACTAGGAAGAGGCACCTATTAAACTTCAGTTAGCTGAGATAAACTGAACTAAAACACCAAAATTAGGTGAGCGTTCCTTTAACACTCCAGTTTAACAGAATTTAGCTCCAATTACGTCAAATCAAGAGAAAAGTGCCTTTAACACTCCAATTAAATGAAAATTAGGTGAAATAACTTCCAACTGACTAAATGGGGCACATTAGTCATGTAGATCAACCTGGATTTGTGCCCTGATTGAAGGAGGAGGCTTAGTTAGGTTCCCTGATTGAAGGAGGAGGTCCATATCACTTTAGTTGATGAAATGTTGATGATGTAAGCACATGTTTGAGTCAAATACTTAGGATAAGTGGTAGATTAGGGTCATTTAGTCAAAGGGAGGATTATTAATCCCAACAGGAATGCAATCCAATCAATGGGACCCTTGCATTTATTTCCTTTGGAGAAGATATTTGCATGTTTTCTTAATGGAGCAAGTCAACCTTTCTTCACATGATTTCATCTATGTTGTATCATTTTCAAGTTTCCAATATGGGGAATACTTCTTTGGATATACTTTTGGTTCTATTGCATGGTTCATTAGAGGATGTATCTTACATTTTTTGTTTTTGTCTATCATTTGGGATCCTAGTATCAATTGTACTTAGTCTTGACACTAAGTGCATGGTTCATGGTGGAGCAGATGGAGCTATTCCTTAAGATAATGATTCTCAAGGGGTAGTTTGGGACTTCAGAGATGCAAATGGATAAAACACTTTCTATGTTCATTCATGATTCTCCATCTGTTAAGAATTATGGGTGACATTATTTTCCTGATGATTGATGATGAGTCTCCATGATATTTGGTTTGCAAGTACATGCATTGATGCATGTAGATGTCACTTCCTTCAGTTGGTGTATGTATGTATGGCCCATGGTCTAGTTGGATGTGGTGGTGGAAGGAATTGATGATGTGATGGTATTTCCCTATGGTTTCTTCATTGGTTGAGGAAAATAAAATTTCGGATGGAAGGATTGTCATGTTCTCAATTTTGGAATAAGGAAGACTGATAAAGGTCACCAGGGAAAAATTCATAAAAATTAAAATGGTGGCTAAAATAATTAAATTTCCCAAGTAAAATTATCCTAAGATCTCAAAAATAAGTATTATGAGATAATTTGGCCACATGAGACCCCTAACTCGAATTTTCAAGCAAACAATATCTAAAGGGGATTAATTCAAGAAGGTTTTCCCACTTAACTAAGTCAAAGAGGTAATTATGAAAGTAATTGGGAATTTAATGAGTAATTGGGTCAAAGGGTTCCCTCATGAAGCCTATTAGAGGAAATTTGGGGTCTAAAATGGGCCTTATAAAAAACCATGCCATGGATGAGTTGGATTGAGTTGAATTTTTAAACCAATAGAATTTCAATATCTTTGGTCAACCATTATGGTTGAGTTGGACACATGAAGCTTATGTGTCATATTTTTATTTGACAATTGCTAACTCCATATCAACCTCACCTTGGTTAAGTTCTTGAAAAGATCACCTCGAAATAAGATAAATAGATTTTAACTAATAAATATAGAATATTTTATTTGATCACTACTTCCAACTCCTCTAAAACATAACTTTCGCATTAATTATAATTATAGTGGAAGCATTTTGAAATACTAAAAACATTTATTAATCAATTTTTAAAAAATAAAACTAAATAATATTTAATTTTAAATTGCCTTATCTTGAAACACTAAATAAAAGAATTTAGTATTTCTAATATTATTAAATAATATTTAAAAAATAAATATATTTAATTATTACTTCCAAAAATAATTAAAACATGTAAATACTAAAAAAAAACTATTTTTAATTTATTAAAATTATAATAAAAATTGATTTTACTGTTTTTCTCTCTTGCCTACCTACCCATTAATCCACCAAAAAAAATATATTAATATTAAAAATAATATGCTTAGTTATTTCCTTTATATAAATTAAAATTATAATAAACTTTGATTTTATATTTTTTCCAATCCACCTCCATTGACCCACCAATCCACCGGATGAAACCCACATCGACCCAATATGTGACACCCATATCGTAAATTCATATAAAAAATAAACCTGATGTTAATCATATATTCATATAAAAAACAATAAAACTTTATCTTAATCTGATAGAAAGAAAAGAATTCTAAATCAGTCCCGCGTTGGCCCTGTATCAAAAGAATTATAAATCAGGTTGGATTTTTATTAAAAGAATTCTAAATTGACTCCCACGCTGGGTTTCCATTCAAAAAGGAAAAGAGAAAAGCAAGCAGTGGGCTCGCTAGCTAACCAAATTAGTCTATTGGGTTCATTTTTTTCTTGCTTATTGCACAAATGAATTTGATTTGGCTGGTGAATTAATTGGAATGAATGGCACTGGGCATCTTGGCCATTTTTTAGATGAGTTAACCTAAACCTAAGTTACTCAAATTTGTTCAGATTCATTTTTTGTGCTTGTTTCTTTCTCAAATTCTAGCTCTAGAAGCACAGAGGTGCCCCCATTGTGCTTAGCTTTTCGTTTTTTTGCTTGTTTCTTTCTCAAATTCTAGCTTGAGAAGCGCAGGTGCCCCCATTGTGCTTACCTTCTGGCATTTAATATTGGATAAAGATTGATGAATACCAGCATTAACTGTATCCAGTGATTGACTACATGCACTAGAGGGCTAGCGATGGGTATCGTAACCTCTTGGAATGAAAGGATGAATTTGTTTTTTTCTTAGAAGAATTTGATTTGGCTAGCGATGTCATTGGTCCCTCACAACCGATACCCAGGAATGAGTGGTGAGAAGTTTTCACGCAGCAGCAGAGTTTAATGTATATACACCATCACATCTTAAAACAGTCCACCGCCAAAAGTCAACCTCTTAGCTGGCTTTCTCCTACGGAACCCGCTCCATCAACATTCGAGGTGCAAACATCATTTCTACACACTATTTTTCAATGTTGTAGTGAAGCGGTCTAGGATGGACTGGTGAATGATCATCATAATTGCGGTCTAAGAGAATGCATAATTTACACACAAAACAGATACAACATTACTGAATGCTCACCCATTGAGTCAGGAATATTTGATGAAACTCTGTTACAATTGGTGGGAAAGGAGATGAATCTCTACAATTGAAAACTCACAGGAAGGGAAGGAATGATGTTTACTATGTCTGTTTGAATTAAGCAGGGAATCATCGATTTTCCTCCAACAAGTTGAAGATACACATCCGCTAATCTCCAGCGGACAGTCTGTTTATTTATATCCGAAGAGTCACTTTGCTATGTGCTCTAGTATGTTCTTTAAGCTATGTCTCATATTTTTTTCTTTCTTGAATATAGTTAGTTACATTATTCGGGTGAATTGGGATCTTGATTAAATTATCCATAGAATATAAAGAAAAAACCCCTTTCAGTTTCCCTCGGGGAATGTTTTCCTAACATAGGTTTTCAGTTGGGTTGTGCAATGCCCCTGACCCTTTTCAATGCCCCTGACCCTTTAGGACAATGGAATTGGATTCGAATAGAGCAAGATGATGATGATGGAACACACTCCCCTATCATACAAGTTGATGTCTTGAAAAATGGGCAATGCTTTAGATCCTTGACAATGGAAGAAAATTGGACATTATTTGATGTAAGACAACAATTGGAGTTGGAAGATGCCAATGATTTTAAGTTTGTTCACAATGGGAAAAAGGTAGTAACTTTTGTTACATGAACTTATTACTTGTAATTGATGTCATTGATATTTATTTTATGTTACTTAAATATATTGAGTCTTTATCTATATATGTTTTCTTACTTACATTGTTCTTCATAGGTGGGAAAGCGACGAGAGAGTCTTATTTTCTACAAGGATTGTGTCTTACCATCTAAGCTGGAGATTGAAGAGTGTTAGTACAATGAAAAGATTGCAAGTGCTCATTCTCTATTTACAAGTTTGATAATGACAACTATTCATCTCATAGTACTTGGCGGCCAAGTTAACTATGATACTTGCAACATGATTTTGTCATTTTCCATGAGGAATATGAGTAGGATGGTGAACTATCTGGATATTAATCATGATATAGAACTATCATATGGGATACATTTAAGATATGGCTTCAGCAAAAAATGATCCATTTTCAGGAATTTTTGTGAATATCAATGACCAATGTTCCTTTTGATCATTGCATTTTCTTTCAAACTTAAAAGAACAATGTTTCTTTTGTTCATTTTGGTGATTATCAATAAAACAAAACTTTTTCAATAAGATCTCTCTATTTTGTAATATTTTTATTACATATTTCATGTTATCTTTTATGAGATATTTACTTTCGAGATTTATGTTAGTCTACAATTTTATTTCACATTTATCATCCTTGTAAGGAAGTCCCATCTTTCATGATTATGATTTCTATGTATTTAAATTTTTTATCCCTACAAACTTCTAAAGATGGAAATTTGCATTATGTTTTCCTATGGGTATGATTGACCATGATTACAACCTAAACCTTGCAAGCAGTCATCTTGTGTACTTTAGGAGGTTCATTCGCATAACGAAGTGAAACATCCTATTCTCTGCATAATATTTTTTTTCCCATCCTTTGATGCATGGGAATCATTCAAGTTCAGTTGATGACTTTAGGAAGTCATAATCGTTTTTTAGGGAGTTGGTTCCCGAAATTTAGGAGTCAACTTTGATTTAAATAAGTTGCAACCAATTGTTTAATGGTTTGTGATAGAATTTGAGAGAGAGGGGGCACTAATATCCTCCCTGGTATCAATCAGTTAGGAATTTAGGTTGTTAGAAGAGATACAATAGATAGGGTTGACTCCCAACACCTCAACATGCAATATTTTGCATGAAATGAAACATATAGGGTTGACTTCCAGCACCTCAACATGCAATATTCTGATTGGTACATACTGTAAATATTGCAACAACATCAAGGTTACAAGGATTCTCAAAGAAATTGTGGAAAAAGGTTTCATGGTAATTGATAGTGCCTTTCAGTCTCTCATTAATCTGTTTTCCTTAGCAAGAGAGAGAAGGTGTCCAAAAGGATTCCTAAAAAATATACTAAAATATGTTTCATTTCCAGCACATTGATTATGTCAAATTGCAGTCAATGAAGGGGCATTAGATTATTGGCTTCATTAATATTTTATTGGTAGGTGTTACCAAGTGAACTAGAGGGCTAGTTCAGGAAATTAAAATATGAGGTCTAAACCCAATGTCACCTCAATTTAGACTCCTTCACTTCTTTGGGAGATGAATACCTCAAGGGAAGAACCCTATTGTACCTGCAAACATTCTCAATAAAGCATATGTTTTTCTGTGTAATTATATGATAATGACCAGTGCCTTGGATATGGAGTGAACCTAAATTCGATTTATGCAAGTAATTAGAGTAGGCTCTCAGTATAGACCAATAGTGAGCTACCTCAATCAATTGAATCTGAATTCTTAGTGCATCCCAAGAGTGCAATAAGCATGTTGGATATAGGTAGATGATCAATTCACCATATTAAGGGTGAATTACCAAAAAAAATAGTATTTTTTCCTCCCACCCAGAGCAATGGACTTTTCATGGGAAATGGGCAAAGGTTGCAAACATTTTGGACTTCACAATATGTGTTTTATCCCTTCAACATATTTCACATGTAGCCACAATTTTTTTTTTCATTTCCTTTAATCCTCTTCCAAAAGAATTTACTCCTTACATTGTAATAGGTCTAGAAATGCCACCATGACTAGCATCGGGAGAGGAATGGAATTTTATTAAGAACCTCTCCTTTAAATCTAGAACTGGGCACAAGATAAAGTCAATTATTATAAAAAGATCATCTCACTTGAGAAGGCATACATTTTGTCATTTTTAGATCATGTAGCATAACAACAATCCTCTCATCATAGGCATTTTCATCCAATATCTCTTCTTTCCATCCTGGTTCTACAGTAGATATTTCTTTTACTTATTGTAGGAAGGATAAGGAGTCTGCAACCACATTGTTTACCTCTTCTTAAATATAATTTCAAATTCAAAACCTTGTAATTATCTTTCCCATTCAACTTGTTATTCTGTCAATCTTTTTTGTTATAAGAAATACTTCAAACATTGGCATTTTGTGCCTAAGTATGCATCTGTAGATCTTAAAACCCTAAAAATAGTGAAAAATATGAAAACCCTAGATTTTGCAAAACCCTAAAACCCAAAACATTATTCCAAATCTCAAATTCCAAGTCTTCCTAAAATTTTGGATTCCCATTCTAAGCCCTAATTTCCTTAAAACATCACCTGCTATTCCACCTGGTGCGCTAATTCACCTCCTAGATACCTAGAAAATGGTCAAGATATTAGAGTTAGGGTTATTTTTTCTTGATTTAGAGGTTAAATATAGTTTGTCCTTTCCAAAGGATTCACTTCTTCCCTGAAAGGACATGTACTAACCACATTTAGCACTATTTTCTGGTCAGTTATACTACTGCACTTATCTCTGGTTAATTACAAGGGATAATAATTATTGCATACTGCAGATTGATACTATTAAAACTTACTGTTGATGTTGGATAATTAATGGTAACCCTTGTTGCATGTTCAAAGGACAACTGCTGAAGTTAAACACCAAGCATTCACATTGACCAATGGTAATTTGATTTGGCTGTTGTAGTTTGCCTTTTTAGCTAATGTTATTTATTGTTTACCACAGGGAAATGATATACATACTTTCTATCTAGCATTTGAATGGTCAAATAATTATGTGCAAATTCTAATTGTGACCTATAGTGATGAGAATACCTAGGGAGTTACACTCCATAGTCAAGGAGCTTCAAATATTCTAAACTATGTCAAACACCCATGGGAAGAAAATAAGAATAGTTATAAATCCAAGTGAAATTACACAAATATGAAGATTTGGACCACAATTCATTGTCTCAATTTAAGCTCACTTTCTCAACACATTTTCATCATTGTCACATCACACCAGCACTTATCTCTAGCACCTGTTCAATCAACATCTTCTCAGAAACTTGTCTCTATCCTCTTCATTTTGTCTAAAAGCATTCTATCAGGAATAATATCAGCAATTCAGCACATCACTGTCCAAGAGCATACTATCCCAGAAAGAATATCAGAAATTCACAATCTTCATAATGTCTCTGTCCCAGAGCATTCTGTCCTAGCAATTCACATTTTTCATAAGAGTATTCTATCCACAAACATTCTTCATTCATGTCATCACCTCTTATTCTGTCCATAAGCATCAAAATAGTATCATCAACATTATAGGGTTTGTATCGACATGTTCAAGCTCCAAACCTGTGGTAAGAAATTAAGAACTGTTATAAATCCAAGTGAAATTGCACAAATATGAAGAGTTGGATGATTCATTGCATTATGTCATTTCCTTTGTATAATGGTATACATGTGCCATTTATCAATTTCTTATTGTTCCATTTTTCTCTAGTGTATTGGCATAGATTATCTTCTTGGTATCTCTTCAAGGATAAAATATCCTCATATTATACTTGTTTAGGTTCTACCATTTTGTTTTTCCCACCACAACCCATTTTGAATTGGCCTTTATTTGGGATTGCGTGGTCTTCCCATGCCTAAAGAAATGTGTGAAAACCGGTTTTTTTTCTTGGCCAAGATACCAATAGTTAATTGGAGAAATTTCTATGCATACCTCATATAGAAAGTTCGTATCATCAACATATTTTAGCAACTAGAGTGCTCTGGCCTCAAATTCAGACAGCTGGGTGTATGTGTAATCTTTGTCAAAAAATAGTCTCTAATTCCCTTCAAGGCTTGCTTTGCCTCATCTATGATCCTTTGAGGATCATAATTCTAAATAAGTTGGTAGAATATGATAGCAAACTAGTCATTCACCATGTGAAATACGTTTTATCATGCTCTACTTATATTTTAGGAATCCAATATTATATAGGTAGACTTTGTACAATTTTTCCTTTGCTTGGAGTCTGAGGTTTTTTTGAAGACTGTGTAGCTTAAATATTTGAAACCCTCCTTTTTATGTTGTTTTCTAGTCGATACATCATTTTTGTGATAAAATGATATAATATATCACCTTTGTTGGGTTGTTCCATTTATAAGAGAATATTATACCAACTCTCGGCCCTACTCTCTCTATTTCTCTTCTTATTCACATTCACTAGTCAACCAAGGAATTTCATGTTGTTCTTTCAAAGTTTAAAATTTTGTAAAATCAAAAGAAGGGTTTTCAGAATTCATATAAACCCACCTCTCCAAGATCCATATAGTCACTTTTATCTTTCTTCTAAAGACAACTTTTGTTTTACCCATAGAAAACAAAACATTTTAGACACTCCATAAGCAAATTTGTTTTAGCTTAAGATGGTATCCTTCAGAATTATAGTCCCTGTTCTTGCAATTCATATTTTGACACAAGTTGTGTAGGGTATGTGTCCATACTCACCCATAGTGAACCATTCTATATCCTTCACTTTAGTTTATGAATTTTTCTTTGGGTTAAATTAACCCAATTTTGTTTTTTTCGTTTCTAGATTTATTTTTTGCATTTCATTTCTTAAAAAATTGGCCTTAAAAATACATCATTTGTTTTAGGGTTTAAGTTATATATGATTCCTGAAAAATTTTGGGCATTAATTTCTTACATTTATCTTATTTTTAAGTAGTTTTCATGGCTAAAATTGTTGAATTTTTATTTCTGGGGCCATATTTATACATAAATTGATTTATTGTTTAAAAAATTTATGCAATAAATTGATGTGTAGAAATATGAAAATTTGAGTTGTTCTTGTTGTTTTGTGGGCTACAAATGTTATAGGAGAAAAACATTTTTCCTCATGAAAGTTACTTACTAGTTAAAGATCTGATCTAACATCTTATACAAACTTAATTGTTAATTTAAGTGCAACTTTGAAGTTCTAGAAATTTTCTGGGTTCTCTGTCTTATTTAATAATTCATAAACAAGAAGTTAAATTGGTTTCCTAAGTTTAGTAAGTGCTGATTTGATAATGCAAATACCCACTATAACATTGATTGAATAATGAACACTCAAAATTTGGAATTTGTCTTGTTTTATGGTTTAGTTTCTAACAATATATTTCACATAATCATTGAGAAGTAAATTTTGGAAATGTGCAAACTACCCCTTACGAAGGGATGGTATCTCTCTGAGCCAGTGGGAATGATGATGCAATCCTTGGCTGGTTGTTTGGTGAAAGATTTACAAGTCCCGTTTCTAAACCTAGACTGGTAATACATAGTGGAACCTAAAGACAAAACGATGTATGTGGAGGCACATACATTGTAGAAGACTATGACCTGAATATTGTTAAGTGGTTTATGATATATGTGGCCGAGTTCAAGTTCAGATTTTAACAAGCATTTACCCCTATTTTCTTGTTTGTTTCTGTTCTGATACAAATCATAAATTTTGAAATCTCAAGTACACATCTTATTATTAAAACATAAAATCCTACTTATGAAAATATCTTGTAATAACAACTGCAAGGATATAAACTCTACTATGAGAGAGCTATATGTTACAAGGCTGGATACGAAGCCAAGGTATTGAAATTATAAGAAAATTATATTTGTGAAATTACAGAAATGTTCAATCAGTGCATAATCAAACTTTGGACATTTGTGCAAGTGAGTGTGCAATGGTGAAAGGCGTCTCCTATGCAAACTCACAAACATGTATTTGTATTATTGTACAGCATATGGGTATGCAATCCTTTTCCTGAAATTTTAGATGCAAGTTTTTACTAAATGATCGAATTCTCATATATGAGTTCATGCTTGTGCTTCGTGAGCAAATTTCTGAAATTATAGAAATGCTTGATTAGTGCAAAGTCAAATGTGTAGGCGTTTGCGCAAGCCTAGGAGGAAAGTCCTATGTATACAGATCAAGCGTTCTATAGGAATGTGAATGACTACCATGAGACATCTCAAGACATCTCAATAGATGTTTGTAAAATGTGAACCTAATGTTTATTATAAAACACACATTTACATAAAAGACAAATATGCAGACGAAAGGGAGAGATTCTAATTGACATATTCAAGACATAACATAGCACTCATTGTGAGAGAGGTACATGTACAGTATGCAACCCCTAGAATAGTCACTAACATGTGAGATAATTGACTTAATTAACTGTTACCTCATCATACGTGTAATATTATGACTTTACTAAATAACAAAACGTACAGTTCTTAACTTAAGACTTAAAATTTAAGATAATATTGCAACATATGACCTATAATTAATATCTACTTTACCACCCTCCCTTGATGACCATACTACAAATTACACCAAGATTGTCTCTAAATTTGATAAACTTATTTGGATCAAGAAGCTTGATAAATGTCCACGGTCTGCTTTTGAGTTGCAAGATACTGCAGCTATTTATGTTTGTTACCCACTAGCTGCCAAATGTAATGGGTTTGTGCCTCCACATACTAGCTGCCAAATGTCCTTGCTTATTTATGCGGAACCTAAGGACAAAAATTGGGTTAAACTAAGAAATAATTAGTTGACCAAATTGAAAGAGAAGAGCTAATGGATGCATTTATATCCAAAATGGCTTAGCTCGCAGAAGGCATGATAAACTTTAGACAACTAGACAAGGTCTACAACCTATTTCTCAGGGATCAATGGTAAATATTTTAGACCCAAAGTTTAGTACTGTAAATCACATTAAAGACAGAAAACCCAAGGAGTTTGTGGATGTGTACAAGAAATATAATGAGGAAGTAAGGGCTTAGTTGTGTGAATTTGATTTGTATAACTTTTCCTTACCACACCCCTACAAATGGAATCCAAATCCATATGTAGGGGAAGTCCAAGTAATATCCCTATCTTCTTAAATTCATCATAAAGAATTGACAGCCAATAATATACAAAAACATAGAAAGAAAGAGATGAATAACCCTCATGCATCAGGGCTGAGATCTCAAAGATACCATGAGACTCTCACATTAGATGTTGAGCTAGCTCCCATATTAGAGGAGAAATGGAGGGGGTCAATTTCCTGCTTTGAAGACTCCTTAAGGATTCCAGGTGAAGAGGTAGTCTAGGATTTCCAAAGGTGGTTGAAATCATTGTCACATGGTCTCTTAAAGAGAACCTCATTCACCTAGAAAACTACAAGGTTCTCCTTATTTATGGATCAAATTTGCAAGGAATCCCTAAGGATACTTGAGTTGAAATGGATGGGATTCAGGCTTAAACCTCTTTTGTTGCAACTTTCACAGGCACCAGCATTGAATGAGGAAAAATAAAGTGATGAATGGAAGGAAATTGAGAATAATGTTGGATGCTATGGCCAAGAGACAATCACTAGTTTTTTTCACATAGGATTTTGTTGATGTTCTGCAAAACCCTAAAACCCAAAACATTATTCCAAATCTCAAATTCCAAGTCTTCCTAAAATTTTGGATTCCCATTCTAATCCCTAATTTCCTTAAAACATCACCTCCTATTCCACCTGGTGCGCTAATTCACCTCCTAGATACCTAGAAAATGGTCAAGATATTAGAGTTAGGGTTATTCTTTCTTGATTTAGAGGTTAAATATAGTTTGTCCTCTCCAAAGGATTCACTTCTGCCCACATTTAGCACTATTTTCTGGTCAGTTATACTACTGCACTTATCTTTGGTTAATTACAAGGGATAATAATTATTGCATACTGCAGATTGATACTATTAAAACTTATTGTTGATGTTGGATAATTAATGGTAACCCTTGTTGCATGTTCAAATGACAACTACTGAAGTTAAACACCAAGCATTCACATTGACCAATGGTAATGTGATTTGGCTGTTGTAGTTTACCTTTTTAGCTAATGTTATTTATTGTTAACCACAGGGAAATGATATGCATACTTGCTAGCTAGCATTTGAATGGTCAAATAATTATGTGCAAATGCTAATTGTGACCTCTAGTGATGAGAATACCTAGGGAGTTACTCTCCATAGTCAAGGAGCTTCAAATAGGAATTAATTGTGACAGTGGGCATGAATTCCAAGAAGGAAGAGATAGATCCTACCTTCAATATATATCTTTCTCAAACATAGATAGATCCTACCTTTAATAGATAAAACTTTTCCCAGGATAAACTACCTCTCTTTGTATTTATAAACAACATTACAAAACTAGAGAATCACTGATTTATCAGTTGCAGTCATATTTCCCAGAAATCATATTGGATTTGAATGATTTCATTCTCATTTCTATGACATGAAATGCACGGGAATGATATCTATAATATTTATCTCCATATCTATTTTCCAATTGTCTGTGCATGAGAGGTACTTTGACTATACCTTTAAACAATGATCCAGGTTTTTTCACAGTGACCTGACCATGAATGGAGACACACAAACATTTTAGGCCTTTAATTTTCAAAATCTATGTGCCCAATTTATGCGAAGACAACTGGAAATGTGATCATCTTTAAACATTTGATCTGGAACTGAATTTGGGTGGAAGGAACCGAACTGTGTGAGAAAGAAACCTCCAACTAGCATAGGACAACTTCTCAACAATTACCATTATTAGCAAAATCCAATATAAAGATTATTAAATAATTGAAAACAAGGGAAATACATCAATTAATTAACATTTTAGATTGTGCACTATGGGTGACATGAATATGTCAAAATGGTGTGAATGTATGTTACTATTGTTTTTTTATTTGGATACATATCAGAAGCATCTAACATATGATGATGTAATGGAAAAAATGAACAATAATACTCTTTTCCTTTAACTTTAATTTTGATGGGAATGTATGGAGTGAGGTGGGAAGAGGATGCTGGGTGCTGACATTTTGGACCTTCACTATTGATAGTAACATGCTTATATGAGGATTATGACACAATGAGCTGATGAAATCCTGACACTCTGGTAAATTAGAACAGTGTTGTAATTTCTCATGAATTAATAACATGACACAATGAGCTGATGAAATGTTAACATAGTGAAATGAACCATGTACCAACAATATTACTAATATGCAAACTTTCGTGTTCCCTCAAACAATTTTGGTTGAGAGAAAACATCAGAATGTTTATCTGTTTTATGCAAGGAGGCCTCCTAGAGAAGTCATAACCTACATTGTGCTCAAATATAAACAAATTTCAACAAGTTTTAAGTTCCCTTAAAAAATTGTGGTTTGAACAAAACATCAGAATTCACTATGCTTGTGTAGCAGGATTCATATCCATGTAGGATTTCATCATTGGACACTAAGTACCACATCCATGTACATGGATTTTAATGAAAATTGAAAGGAAAAACACATCATTTAATGAAATAAAATAGACAACATTTGCCAAATTACAAAAAATAATAATAATTCTTCCACTTCGCAAATTACAAAACTATTAGTAATTACATAACAAACTTGTTTTGAAACACATTGTCAGACATGCAACTATATTGCAAGAAGTGTGTAGTAGTAAAATCTGATTTCTAATATATTAAAACAAAAAACCAATCTCTCATGCCATGGCTTCCACAATAACCAAGCTAACCAATTAATTCAACTCTAATTGAAGATCCTCTAAAATGGTACAATATTGTGTAGCATACAATTCATCCACGACAATAATTTTACAACCAAAATACAAGAGCCATTCTATTAAAAAAATTCATTCCATGTAATGTAATGTACATCATACACTTATTCCCTCAATCTCAAGACAATAATGAAAGTGTAAGTTTCACAATTGTGTCATTTTGATCCAATTGTTTTATGTCTTTTGTAACTTCCACCCAAGTATTTCCTTATTTTCTATACTGAGGCACTGAAAGACTCAAAATATTAGAACTGTCCTCCCTAGAATCCTCATAAATTAATGTAGACCTTGAAGTTCCAGCACCATCATCAAGGATAAAGTTACAAGGATGCCTTTGCAACGAAGATTGCTCAAGTAGTAGCAATTTTTCTCTATTTCAACTTTGAAGTTAATTTCCCATGACATGGTTCAAGGTTGAAGTCCCGATGATTTACAATGATATCACCCTTTCCACAATTATCATCCTCAAAAGGAAACAATGGAAGGCATTTCAATGACTCAACACTAGCCATGATTGAACTTGAACCTATTTCTGTAACAACAGAACTTAGTCCCTTCTTAGTCCCTTTCACACTGTCAAACCATCTTGAAAATCCATCATGAAAGCATCATATTAGCTATGTATTTGTCATGTTTCACTGCATTTTACTACTCATCCTTGAAATTTCATTGCAAGTTGGCAATCTTCTTCAGCCATGTTATGCAAAATTTCGTTACCAACATGAACTTTATAGTCAGAGTCATTCTGAATATTTTCAATGTCATCTTGTACCTTCATACCACATTCTTTTCAAATAGCTATAAATCTTTAGTTAGACATATCTTTTTATTCTTCCCTCCTTTTTTTATAGGAGCAATTTTCTTCACCTTCTTTCCATTCCCAATATAATATTATTTTGGTTGGTTTTTGAGATACCAGCACTACTCCTGTAGCTTCTTGAAAAAAGAATAAACATGTTTTATCAGCTTTGGTTAAGGGTGTTGCATCTCCAAGTGTAGAAAAAATATGCAACTAATACTATACAAATATGTATTGAATGATGATAATTGTAAAACAATAGTAAAATATGAGACACATCCTTCAATAATTTCAGGGATATCTCAATGCCCCTATCCAAATTGATGCCAAAGTGATACCAATTCTTAAAACAGAATTCACTCATTGGCTCAACGTCCAAATCATGAAAAGTCTAATCAATGCACTATGTGTAGGAATACCATATAGTATGTTTCTCAAGTTTTTGTAATGGAAAATAAGAATAACAACAATTTTGACTACATGTTTTGTAGGCTTTTATACCCTAATACCAAGGGTGGGTTAGCTTAACCATTTGTTTTCAATATTGTTTGGAATTTAGTTAGTTTCATTTCAGCAGGGGCCTAGTTCAAATCCCCCTAGATCCATCCAAAATTCAATTCATTCAAATGCCAACCTATTTCTTTAATAACAGAACTTACATTTTCACTTTCAGCAACCCGTACTTTGACACCCATATGAAAGGATGATGTATCCAAACTAGTAGTTTTCAAACTAAATTTGACTTCTGTAATAATGATGAGAATGTTCATCAAGAGTGCTTTTTAGTTGTAAAGTGTCTATATTCCAGATGGTTCTTTCCTGAATACTTTTGAAGCTCATACTGCAAGTGTACTATGAGCTTCCTTCCTCCCTTGTGGAACACAATTCGTTTCTCTACTATTTGGAACCTCTTTTGTTTCATAGGAGCAGATGGTTTGTTGAAATTGTGGACAATCAAGTCAAATGAATGTATTGCAACATTTGAACAGCATGAGGATAAGGTGACTTTCAGCTTCCCTGAGTTTCAAACTCACATATTTACTTCTACAGGACATCATAGTTGCATGTTTAATTATATTCTGCCTCAGGCCCTACCTTCACCCTATGCATCCCTATCCAAATGAGCTCCTTCTTTACAAAGGAAAATCATTGTGCCCCTGTAGCTAAGTTGCTAGTGTACATGGGTATCGGTATGACACTTTTGAAACAAAGAATGGGTGTAGGCCAGGGGTATATCTATGCAAAAAAAATTAAAATGAAAATTAAGATAAAACACAACAAAAATTTATGTAAATCAATGATGATTGATCTCAGATTAAATTCATCACTCAAACCATTCAAACCATTCAGACTTCATAATCAAACATTTCCCATTCAATTATTTATGAATTGAAAATTTGACATCATGATTCAGAATTCAAATTCAACATTGAACAATCATATACAATGATTAGAAAAAAACAATAAAACTTGATTATTAATGTCTCAATAACAGCACGAGACTTAAATGAAGTACATAATTTATAATACTAATAAATTGCCTAATAGCATTTCAAAAAATGAAACATAAAATACAACATAGTTGATTCCTCAAGGAAAGTCTTCTAGTTCTGTGGCATTCTCATCATCATTGGCTACAATAAAAATGCCATCAAAATCCCTATATTTTTCTTCACTGATGGACTGTTTCTCTATCCAATATGAAAATGAAATGGTAATAATGATGTCTGTTTTTATGTGTTTAAGTTCATGAGAGTGTTTGGGAAGTGACGAGTTAGGGTTTTGGAGGGCGGTCCCGCATTTTTAATTTTTAAGTTTTAGTTTTTCTTCTTTCAATGAAGAAGCCACACTTGCAAAACACAAATTCTACGTTTGGTTACCCAAACTGGGGTGTGCCCCTATTTCTTAAGTGGAAGGTGTCGTTCTAAATTCTTGGTGCCCCAGGGTTCTTCTAGGTCCATACCTACTCTTGAACCAGGTACAGCATACGTGTACCCATACCCGTACCCAGTTCAAGCATCCAGAAGTGTGGTTTGTGAACCCTGGCAGCTTAACCCTATTTCCATATTTCAAGAGTTTTATTCTTATTGTACCTATAACTTCACCCAAATATTTCCATTTGACATATCATGGCATATTTTCTTGCGTCGAAACTCTCTTCAATATTGAGTTTTAATGTGCATGTTAATGAGTAGGAAGCAGTTTAAGCATTTTAATGGTCTTTTCCAAAACTTGGTGCTAGTTTGTAATTACTATATTCTTGTTCGTCCTTTTTATGTTTTTGAGTTTTCTAGAAATTAGTGTTTGTTGCAAGAAATATTGACAACACTTGAAGTTCCCTTGTATCTTAGTCACTTTTTTTGCCTCTAAATTGTGCAGTTTGTGGACCCTGGTAGCTGAACCCTATACCCATACTTCAGGAGTTTTTATCCTTATTATACCCATAACTATAGCCAAATATTTCCATGTGGCATGCACATAGTAAGTCATATTTTCTTGTGTGGAAGCTCTCTTCAATCTTGAGGTTATTATGTGTTTTTTCATGAGTAGGCAGCAATTTAAGCATTTTCATGGTCTTTCCCAAACCTGGTGCTATTTTGTGATTTCATTATTTTTGTTCATCGTATTTAATTTTTTAAGTTTTCTAGAAATTTGTGTTTGTTGCAAGCACATTGACAACAGTTGAATTTGCCTTGTAAATAGGCACTTTGTTTGCTTCTAACTTGTGCAGTTTCTTTGAACTTCTCTAAAATATTTATAAAACTATTTGCCTTGGGATCAATTTTTTCCACAAAAAATCCTAATTTTTATTCTAGCAGAATGAAAATTACATTTCTCATGTGTCTTTAAGACACCACCAACTAAAAATAGGTCAAAAGACCCCGATTGTCTTGGCAAAAAAGTCATCTCTACCTTCTTACATTGTAGGATTGTAGCATCGAGAAAAGATTATGTTCAGAAGAACATTACAGTTTTCAAGAAGGGATGGCTCACCAAAAAACATGTTATAGGTCTATCCTAGTCTTGGTGTACTTTCCTGAATTGAGCCCCAATATTACATCAAAAAAAACAAACCAAATTAATCCTGAAATCTGTTTGTCTGAAGCTTCTAGCATCTAAAACTTCTGTTGAAAGAATGGATATTATAGAGAGGAGAGAGAGAAAGCAGAATACTCACAAGAGTCACAACTAATAGAAAACCTTTGATTGTAAGGCACCGACTCCTTGATTCATCCCTACCAGAAAAATGCAAAGTAAGTATCATATTTAAATAGCAAAGTCCTCAAACAATTATCAAAAAAAAAAAAAACTATCTATGTGGCAAATTATGCATTAAATGCTAAGTATTTTACACAGTTCTTTCACTTACATAGATAAAATACAATATAATGGATTGTGTGTGTCTTGATGAGTTATGATTGGTTACTTTCTTCTTCTAAAACCCATATTCTACCTTCTCTTTTTCTTTTCGAACGCCACTCGGCAGAAGCATCTTTACCATTAGATTG
Organism: Pseudotsuga menziesii; assembly: GCA_001517045.1. Classification (NCBI taxonomy): domain Eukaryota; kingdom Viridiplantae; phylum Streptophyta; class Pinopsida; order Pinales; family Pinaceae; genus Pseudotsuga; species Pseudotsuga menziesii. Next base: position 97,769 of record LPNX010474470.1, read on the forward strand.
TTCATATATCTCATGCTTACGCGTTATTTCTTCATCTCTTCTACATTTTTCAGCAAGATCATCACTCTCCATGTCTTTTGCATTAAATCTTGACAATATGTGCCTATAAAACCACTGAAACATCTGAACAAGTGGGTTTGAAAGTGATGAACTTCCTCCATGTTGGTTGTTTTTTTAATAAGCCACCCTTGCTTGCTTATGGGATTTTTCCATTCCTTGTGTGTTCCAAATTTCCAAACTGCCATACTCTTTAGCAAACCAAGGACCATGAGCATAAAGTATATGCTGCAACAAATAAACAATAAATTACTTTTTACATTTAAATGAATATTTTAAAAATATGAACATAAAATAAAAAATAAAAAATATAACATAAACAGAAAGGAAAATGTTATTTACCATGTAATGTGTAATATGATTTTCTCCCGATGCCTCAACCATTTGCTTTGTAAAATCTATAACTGAATTAGTTAAGGACATGTCATCACCCACATCAAATTTCTCTTTGTTCATGAAAGAATACATAACAGAAAGCATCATCCACGCCTTCTTTTTTCTTATTGCAGGGTTTCCGCTATCAGTTCGATCATTCTTATCATCAATAAGTTCACCAAAAATATTTTGTTGACCTTCTAACCTCTCCTTTGAGTCTTCAATAAAGTGGCATGCCTTTACACCACCCATAGATGGTTTTCAAGGAACATTACCCCGAGCTCTAGACAACTTTATATCTTTACAGATCTTCACATTTCCTCCATGTAAACCGGCATTAGAAAGAACCTTTTCAATTTCCTCAATTGATTTTTGAGCACTTTCTTTTGGGCTCCTATTCCAAGCAGATAGAATAGAAAGGTACACTAATTTATCTATAATCCTTACAAATGCATGTAATATACATATGTGTACTCTTGTAAGAGGTATAGGTAGTATGTGGTCAATGTTTTTGTCCAAATTTTCCCTATTTGAAGGCATGTCTTTCCTACAACTCATGATCTCATTTGACCACCCACCCGATGGTGACTTTTCCTTCTTTCTTCTGTGCATGCAATATATGCAGCTATGCTTTGCATTAGTACCATGACCTATATTGTACATGCATTTTAAAGTTTTGAAGTCTACTGCTAGATGCCATTCAACTTCATATGATCCATAACCTTCAACATATAGTTTTTCCCCCATGTCATATGAAGCAATCGTTGTGGGTATTGATGTTTGATGAAAAACCCACTTTAATGAGTCATGGGACTCTTTATCAATTATAAACAGTCCTAGCCACCAATTGTGATCCTCAGATTGGACAGAGAAATACTTTTTATCAGTATTATTAATATTTTTATCCATGGCCCTATTCATTAAGGTGATAGAAACTCTTTCATATTTCTTAGCATTAATGAGTTCCATCTCATCCAACTTAATGACAAATACTAACTTCCCATGTGCTTCCTCTATAGAAATGTCATAAAATTTTACCATAGAGTGTAAGGTTTTTTCTAAATCAACCCAGACATTATTTTTTGGGTTTAATGTGATCAATTCACTATGACTTCTTCTTTTTCCAACCTTCTTTCCAAACTCTTTAGATGCTTGCACATGATACATATCACCTAGGATACTGACAATGTTTTCATTTTTCCTTCCACGATATATTTTTATATGAAAGGGTCAAGGAATTACAATCTTAGTGATCCCTACATTCATCATTCCCTCTCGTAAACGTTTAAATAATGTTTGATAAGATCTTCTACTAATACCAGTATCATCACATACATTTTGGATTTCATATACATTAATGGATTTTGATATTTGACTTATCAATTCATCAACAAGAGATTGTGTAAGAGAATTAAAACATGGTTTCTTAATCATAGAGATAATCTATTTCTTCTTAAACATTGAGTTTATCATAGAAGACATGTCAATGTCTATATATCCATTGTTTTTTTCTACCTTTTTTGGGTCCATGAGATATTTCATAGCATAAACCCTTCTTTTCCAAGCACCCCCATTATGTGACAATGATGAAACATCAGAAATGTCTTTAACTCAAACTCTTCCTCCAAGTAGTGTTGCCTTCACCTTATTCCATTTTTTTGTTATATCATCAAGCTTAGTTTTTATGTTCATAACTTCTTTAGTTAAATGACATATCTCAGCAAGCAATCTTATTATCTCTTCTCTTTTTTCATTAATATCTCTGCTTTGTTCAAAAGTGACTTTCTTCAAACTATTATTTTCATTTATTAGGGTCATATTGTTGCTTTGTAGCTGATTAATTGTTCCAGCCAAATTTTAATGAATCATTTCCAAATGGTTGTTCCTCATTTCCAAATAGTTGTTCCTCTCAATAACTTCTGTATAGTTTCCTTTCAAACTCTCACAATATCCCAACAAACCTTGTTTTCCATGACAAAGAAACTTTACTAATCCAATAATGCTTTTGAAATCTGGATGCAAATTTGTTTCAGGATCAATTGGAAACAACTCTCCCTTTGCCCATAAGTCAATATGTTTTGCCCCATCTAGCCTTAGTTTGTTCTCATCAATACCATGCACTTTTGATCAGTTCTTCTTTTGTAATGGTGCCATGTCTTGATCCACTTGAATCAAAAGATTATATTGTTGTTTTGATATAGAGGAATTTGTGATATTTTCCATCTGCAGCACAACAACAAAGTTTTTAAAGTATGGAATATTTTAATGTTGACATAAAAAATCTATTAGTTTAGGAAAATACCATATAAAGTTAGAGAAAAGATTAAGAGGTGCAATCAGTGTAGGATGTAATCAGGCTTGGGATAAATTTCCAAGAAATTAATGCTAAAGTGGATTTTAAAAAAAAGGAATCTAGATCTAACAAAAACTACCAACCAAAATAAATCAGCATGCATCATAGTAAGAGCAAAAATAGTATGTAAAGAAGAAAATAAAAAGAGTTGACAATAGGGTATTAGGAAATCAAATCATATGCCCTCACAATCTTCCATCAATTCACATAGCCAAACATATGTTCTATTTAACCCAAAAGAAAAAAACCATTAACCAAGATAAATCAACATGCTCAATGATATATAATCTATTATAGATCAAATTAAGTACCTACATTTTCATATTTTGCAGACAGCTTTCAGTGTCTTGTTTTAGATGAAATCAAAAAATTGTCAACTATTTCTAGCTATAGAATCGACTTTCAAATAACCTCACTAGTCAACAAAGACTAAATTTATGGTGTGTTGCGACAACATAGCAATTTCACCCAATAGACTTGAATGATGATAACTATACACAGTAGGCAGTAAAACAATAGTAAAATCTCAGACGCGTCCTTCAATCATTTCAGGGATACCTCAACGACCCATATCCAAATTGATGCCCAAGTGATACCAATTCTTCAAATAGAATTCACTCATTGGTGCAACGTCAAGATCATGACAAGTATAATCCATGCACTGTGTGTAGGAATACCATGTAGTATGTTTCTCAAGTTTTGTAATGAAAAATAAGAACAACAATTTTGAGTACATGTTTTGTAGGTTTTTACTTTTTATACCCTAATCCCAAGTGGTGAGTTAACTTAACCATTTGTTTTCAATGTTGTTGGGCATTTAGTTAGTTTCATTCCAGTAGGGGCCTAGTTCAAATCCCCCTAGATTAGGTGCATTAGTCAGTTTACTAGGAATTCCATCCATGAATGTGGGGAAGTATCCCATGAGTTTTACGACAGATATACCTTAGGAAATAAAAGGTTCTTGTACCCTATATTTTCTTTGGGAGGAGTTAAATATCCATAGTTGGGCCTTCCAAACCTATTATTTAAATATCGATACTTTTAAATATCAACTTAGCTAGGGTATTTCAAACCTTTTACATTAACACTGATCTTATGTTCTAGAATCTATGTTAAAAAAATTAGTAACTTTTTATATTTCATTTTTTGTTATTATTTCTATTGTTCTATTATGCTCATCCCCTGTAAATTTCAAGGTAACCTCCAACCATCACAAAACATTTTCCTTGTCCCCCTAAAACTCGACGTATTATAGAATGAAATAATTAATATATTTGAAATTAAAACTCTAAGATGGATAATCATACATAAGAACATGACAATTGCTACATAAGAGTGTATCTTCATGTTAGAAAAAGAAAAAATAACTCCACATCCAATGTCGTACCATTTCAACTTTTTTATTAAAATACCATGGTCTTAGGCATGCAAATATCAACTATGATGAACTGTGATGATAAACCATGAGATACATCACATTATGAAACACATAAATATTAGTTTCCAACAAAGTATGAAATTACCTTCATCTTTGTTGTAGGAATTAGTTGAGTTAAATTTGTTGCTCACTCTCTAATTCGTTGGGTTCTACCTGCTGCTCACTCTCACGTGTGAACAAACTTAATGCTTTGAGGACAGAACTATATCGTGGGGCCTATTTTAAAAGATACAACACTATTGTTTAAGGGCTGAGTTTATGTTTTGCTGACTGCTCCTTCACCATAGACTTCATCTCAGCCCAACCGAGTTCATCTAGGGCTCATGACTGCCTTATCCCAGCTCATGGCAGTCCAGTCAGTGTTCACAGCTACCCTAACCTAGCTCTTGGCATCCCTGCTAAATATTGTTCCATCTCTCGGTTGCATATGTCATTGTAAGAATCCTATCACCACAGTTCTCGTTCACCTTTTGTTCTTCATCCTAATATGGTACCCAAAGCTCATTCTTCCAACTATTTTTCTTTACATGTTACAATCCAACCACTCACTGCAAAGACAGGATTTAGAGCAACAAAAGGAGATTACCGAAAGAGGTTTTTGTACATCGCAAACTGTTGATGATGAACCTGATGGAAATGCATTAGCTAGTGAACAGAAAGTAGATGGCCATGATGTCAAGGACATGTCCCGTGCCACCTTAGGAATACACTTGAGTTCTGATGGTCTAGACACCTCATCCAAACAACCAAGTAGTGAAGCAAATGGAAAATATAGAGGTTATGTTGTTGATGGTGTTATATCACCTTCAGATCCAAGATAAGAGGTGCCTGATATTAATGAATTGACAGTAAAAAGAATGGAAATTATCAAGATACGGTAAGGATTCTTTCAGCTCCTAGTCAGATTTGTAATCCTCCAGAATCAATTAACAGTATTTGTCAACCATTGACATGTTTGAGGCAAACAAAAAGGTCAAGTGGTGAATGGAAATATGGTAGAGTTCAGATCATTCTACAGAAAACAATGCAGTATATGTTTATGAAGAAAATGAAAGGCTTCAAGAAAATATACAAACTGTGGAATCTTCAATTATCCAACTCAAGCTAGAAGTTGCCTCATTAGAGAGACAGGATAAACAACAAACTGCAGAAATAGAGACACTTACGTAGCAACTTGAATAGAAATTAAGCATGGACAAGAATTTGCAAGTGAAATTTAAGATCTCAAATTTGAGTGTGATCATGTTAAATCATAATTTCAACAACTAAAGTATCTAAGGCACATCAATGAAAAACATCCAGATGTTGTTAATAGATGGTTTGACATGGGCAATGTTAGAAATATTCTTAAAGATCTGGAGGAGTTAGATTCTGAGAATCAAGTGAGTGTAAACCTCAATTTGCAACTGGAAAAGTGAAAAAAAAAGAATTCACTGATTTATTACTCAGTATTTAAGGGGATTTATTAGAGAAGAAAACTAGAGATACAGAGCACACTTTTAATAGGAGACTTGATATTTCAGCTGTCAAAGAAGAAAATGAAACCCTCATGGTTGTCAAGTTAGACTAACCACAAAAGTTATCAGTCTTAGAGGATTAAATCAGAGAAATTAAAGAGAAAATATTTATGAAAAATGATGGAAGGATCTCAGTGTTCCTACATGATGACCTTGAAGTTTTAGAGAGGGTATTCCAAGACTTCAGGAAAGAAAATATAAGTATGATCAGTAAGTTAATTGGTGAAATAGTTGTAAAAAATATAAAATAAATTATTGATCATAATCCTAACAAGCAGAGCTTGCTTGCTGAGTTTTTCCTACCCAGGAACATTATAACCAATGGAAAAATAAATACAGGCAGAGTATTCATCACTTAAAGCCACAAGGACTCTCACAGGCTGCAATTATTTTCACACATAATATTAGAAGATGATAGGGTAATTGTGGGTGCCAAGTTAATAAATGGTGCATGATGAATGGGAAGACATTCATTTATATATTTTTAGTTTTGTGAAATTATATCTTTCTACACTTGCTGTAAATTAGATGGATGTCTAGAAATTACCATCTTTCTCACATGGAACTAGTAAATTTTGGCACAAGTTGAAGGGAAAAGCCAGTATTGGACTTACCTAAATAATCACTTACAACTGTCCTCTCAAATCTTATGTACTATCTATTTTTCTTGTATTAGATTCCAATATCAATTTGATGAGGCACCAACTATATATTGGACTGGACTTAAGTAGGTCAAAGAGATCCTATCATCCTCTTATCAAATGTAGTTTACCATTCACAACACAATTTTTTTTAATTTGAATGACCCTATTTTTGTTATTATTTCTATTGTTCCATTATGCTCATCCTCTGGAAATTTCAAGGTAACCTCCAACCATCACAAAACATTTTCCTCATCCCCCTAAAACTTGACGTATTGTAGAATGAAATAATCAATATATTTGAAAGTAAAACTCTAAGATGGATAATCATACATAAGAACATGACAATTGCTGCATAAGAGTGTATCTTCATGTTAGAAAAAGAAAAAAGAACTCCACATCCAATGTCCTACCATTTCAACTTTTTTATTAAAATACCATGGTCTTAGGCATGCAAATATCAACTATGATGAACTGTGATGATAAACCATGAGATACATCACATTATGAAACACATAAATATTAATTTCCAGCAAAGTATGAAATTACCTTCATCTCTGTTGTAGGAATTCGTTGAGTTAAATTTGCTGCTCACTCTCTAATTCGTTGGGTTCTACCTGCTACTCACTCTCACATGTGAACAAACTTAATACTTTGAGGACAGAACTATATCATGGGGCCTATCTTAAAAGCTACAACGCTATTGTTTAAGCGCTGAGTTTATGTTTTGCTGACTGCTCCTTCACCACAGACTTCATCTCAACCCAACCGATTTCATCTAGGGCTCATGGCAGTCCAGTCAGTGTTCACAGCTACCCTAGGGCCTAACCTAGCTCTTGGCAGCCCTGCTAAATGTTGTTCCATCTCTCAGTTGCATATGTCATTGGAAGAATCCTATCACCATAGTTATCGTTCACCTTTTGTTCTTCATCCTAATATGGTACCCGAAGCTCATTCTTCCCACTATTTTTCTTTACGTGTTACAGTCCAACCACTCATTGCAAAGATAGGATTTAGAGCAGCAAAAGGAGATTACCGAAAGAGGTGTTTGTACATCGCAAACTGTTGATGATGAACCTGATGGAAATGCATTAGCTAGTGAATAGAAAGTAGATGGCCATGATGTCAAGGACATGTCCCATGCCACCTCAGGAATACACTTGAGTTCTGATGGTCTAGACACCTCATCCAAACAGTAATGTAGTGAATCAAATGGAAACTATAGAGGTTATGTTGTTGATGATGTTATATCACCTTCAGATCTAAGATAAGAGGTGCCTAATACTGATGAATTGACAGTAAAAAGCATGGAAATTATCAAGATACAGTAAGGCTTCTTTCAGCTCCTAGTCAAATTTGTAATTCTCCAGAATCAATTAACAGTATTGGTTAACCATTGACATATTTGAGGCAAACAGAAAGGTCAAGTGGTGAATGGAAATATGGTAGAGTTCAGATCATTCTACAGAAAATGATGCAGTAAATGTTTATGAAGAAAATGAAAGGCTTGGAGCAAATCTACAAACTGTTGAATATTCAATTATCCAGCTCAAGCTAGAAGTTGCCTCATTAGAGAGACAGGCTGAAAAACAAACGGCAGAAATAGAGACACTTACACAGCAACTTGAATAGAAATTAAGCATGGATAGGAATTTACAAGTGAAATTTAAGATCTCAAATTTGAGTGTGATCGTGTTAAATCATAATTTCAACAACTAAAGTCTCTAGGGCACATCAATGAAAAACATCCAAATGTTGTTAATAGATGGTTTGACATGGTTAATGTTAGAAATATTCTTAAATATCTGGAGGAGTTAGATTCTGAGAATCAAGTGAGTGTAAACCTCAATTCGCAACTGGAAAAGTAAACAAAAAAAAGAATTCACTGATTTATTACTCAGTATTTAAGGGGATTTATTAGAGAAGAAAACTAGATATACAGAGCACACTTCTAATAGGAGACTTGATATTTCAGCTATCAAAGAAGAAAATGAAACCCTCAAGGTTTACACTCACTTGATTCAAGAAAGAAAAGGAAGATGGACACACAGTGCACACATTCGAGAAATTCAAAGAGAAGTGACTTACCTTGGAGGTAGATTTGAAAACTTGATCAATAGCTTTGAAAACTCCTCATGTACTCGCTTGGAAAGCCAGGAATTGCAATACAACGCCATGAATTTCATATTTATAAATTTAAGGAATCACAAATTTACAGATTAGGGTATACAATTTCAAAATTATTTGACAAATCTTACAAATTTTTCCCTCCAATTTCCATGGAAAACTCGACTTCTCACGGAACCCATTTTTTGTCAGCAAGTTTTCATAAATTTCTAAGCTAAAACCATTTGCTTTCCCGCCAAAATACTTATGTTCTCCGCCATTCATTTCATTGTAAAAAAAATTGTTACAGTCGTGGCAAATTTTCATCGGATAAACCTAAAAAAACACCATTCCCACTAAAAAAAACACTCCTGGTAGTGCGATCAGTCTTCCATACCCGCATTGCCTTCAATTACCAAAAAAAATCGTTACCGACCAAATTTTCCCGCTGGTCCATTTTGCGAACAGTTTTTCGGCTAGTCCATTTTGCGACTTTGTTCAAGCTACGAGTACAAGTTTAATACAAGGTAAAGTATAAAATACATTTACATTTTTTGAAGGTAAAGGTATAAAATTCATTAACATGCATTTAGATTTAATTGTTACATTAGTATAATAATATTACATTAATATAATTATATAATATTGTATTTAGATATAATTTTTTTTCATGGTAAAAGTATAAAAAACATTAACATTTACTTTGATTATTACTATATTTACATTATAATTTTGATATTATGTCTAACAATTTTTTATCATTTTTAAGAAATAAAAAAATAAAAAACATTACAAAAAGTATAATGTGTTTTTAATAAAAAAAGTATTAATAATTATAAAAAAATTCATCGTTACATAAATTGAAATATTGAATAATTTTTTCAATATTTTTATATATTTTAAATGTTTTATATTTTTATTATAAATATTATTTATAAAATTTTAAAAATTAATATGGTAATAAAACTATTTTATTTTTATTAAATATTATATATAAAATTTTAAAATAATTATTCTATTAAAAAAATTATATAAGATTATACGTGATTTATTAGATTATATCACTTATAAGATTATAAAATTTATATTAAAAAATAATAGTGATTTTTTTAATATTATTATAATTATTCTTTTTCTTATAATTTAAATATGAATATATTTGAGTTTTACATTTATTAAATATATAAAAAGTAGTGGTCTATTCATTTCAAAAAATAATAATATAAAATTTAAAAGTTTCCTATCATTTATTATGTGTGCACAGGAATCTAAATATTTTATTAATATTTTTAACCAATATCTCTTAACTCTACATTAACTCAATGTACTTGTCAACTACCATTAATGAGGCGATTTAGGTTGACTTTCATTATATTTTCATTAGATTTAATGTGACATGGCATATTTGTAGTTGATGTGGCTTTTTTTTTTTTTTTCCTTAGGAGGCCCATTTTAGACCCCAAATTTCCTCTAATACAGTGGATAAATAATTACCCCATGCATGGTATTGGGGTGAACATCCATTATATTTTTCCATGGTATTCACTAAAGGTTATTCTTGAACATGGTTTTCACTCACCCATGGTATTGGACCATCGCATTGGATATCTCTCGAGTATAAAAAGGAGGTATATTGGTATGAAAAGTCGTGCATTTGTATATTGTCCACTGTTATGGGAAGCTTAGTGTTACCTAATTTTTTGTTATTCTCCCCATGACAACAGTTGGGTGATTCCCTCCTTCTGCATCTAATTAACCAAAGAATTGGTGAAGTGGATTTGAGCATCCTTCTCTTCTCACGGTGTAGTGTTGATCCAATACTCATATTGGGTTTGACTAAGCTACATTATCACATGTTCCTATATGGTGATATGTTTTTTAGGTGATTGCACCCCTAGAGAATCCATACATATTTGGCATGTGTAAGTAGGTGTTCATGTGCATCACAGTAATGCTATCCCTAGTGTTTTATTGCAGGTGTACTTGGGTTTGAGCTTCATATTTTGGTTCATTGTGTGGCTAGAGAGATAGATTATATTTTCTCTTCTCATTATTTTTCTATACTACATGTGTATGCAACTAAAACTGATATTGGGAAGAAATGTCTATTTTATATGGTCCTATATGATATTTTGATGAATAAAGAAGCTCGAGAGTTCTCTCCATATCTCTATATTGCTCCATTGTGTCCATCTATTCATAACATTGACATATTTTTAGTATTGGATTATTCAACTATGAAAGGTGCTTCCATTGATCTAATTTTTCTACCCATGAGTTAGGATATATAAATTTGATCCCATCCATGCCACCATCCTACTTTTTGGTCAATTTCACACGTGGTTAGGAAATCCACCTACATTTTCTCTCTCCTTACCCTTCCATTGCCCTATCTCTATTCTTCCTCATCCAAATTCACTTCTAAAAGCTGCTAAGCCTTCATTTCACTTACCCGATACTTTTTTATCCTTTCCTGAGTCTAGATACACACATTGGATGCATTAGGCTCCTCTATTAATCAAATAAGTCCAATTTTTAGTGTGATGATCCATAGTAAACGTGCCCACTTCAGAGTGTATGGACTTCTAAACCTCCCCGAACACCTTACTAAATGTTACTTTCCACTATTAACAATTATGCAAATCATCTACAACTGCATATTGGAAATGCTTTATCCTACCAATCGAAATTCATTCCATCTATCCCCAATTCCCACACCCTTGCTCATTCATTAGTCAATTTTGACTATCTCCTGGTAAAACAACCATATCTTCCTCTTAGGATATCCAAATCACTTTGTGTGAGTTGCTGAAAAAACCCGAGACTTTATAAAATCCATTCCAAGTACTTTTTTGGAGAATTCACCTTGCTAGATAACCCTTTCATCCATTTCAAAATCATTACTTTGTGTTTTCCCACACTCCCAATTACACTTCAAGTCCCTCCAAACCTCTTTTGAAACCATCAAAATCTAAAATTATGATTCTGTAGTCTACATAATCTACAAAAATTAAGTCCAAAGACACTTCATGCATATCTAATCCATCCCAAGCCTTTGAGAGTCAAGGAACAAGCCTCCTAGTTCTCATTGAATCTCCTTTAGAGCTATTATGCCATTTTGGAATTCTATAAGTCGGCTATAATTTTGTTGCAATTATATCAGAGGTGTAGTAGTAGAACAAAGGAAACACTGTATCAGAGGTTACATCAGGGGTTTATAGTTGGTGTGCCAATTTTTTCTAGTTTGGTACATCATAGCTGACTGCTACTACCACCAGCACTCTCTCACACTCTCTCACACTCTTAACTCTCCTCCTCTCCTCCTCGCCTCCCCCCTCTCTCTCTTTATATCCCCTCATTCTCTCCCCCTCTCTCTCTTTCTCCTTACCTTCTCTTCTCTCCCTCCTCTTGCTCTTTATCTCCCCCCACCTCTCTCTATCTTCAAAGTTTTATTTTCCCCCTCCCCTCTCTCTCTCTCTCTCTAAATTGATCACTCTCTCCTTCTCACTTTTCACCTCTCTCTCCAAATGTTCTTTCTCTCACTATCCCCCTCTTTACCTCTCCATATCCATCTCTCCCCTCTCTCTCCATCACCTTCCTCCCTACCTCACTATCATGTTCCCTCTCATACTCTCTATACCACCATCAATCTCTCAGTCTCTCTCTTCTCTTACTCGTTGATTAAAAATCAATATAAATATGTTGTGATAATTCCATTTCTCCAACTATTCTCCCCTCCCTTTTTCTCACACCCTTGCTTCGTCTCTCCCTCCCTCAATATTCCCCTCTCTCCTTCCCCATTTATCTCTAGGCCCCCTCATTCTCTCTCTCTACTTTTGTCTCCTTCTTACCCTATCTCCTAATGAATTCTCTCTCTCCCTCTCCATTTATATATTCTCATTTATATTCTTTTTTTTTAAATCACCCTCACACTGAGCATTTGCTTCCCTTAGTGTCTCTCTCCCACCCACTCTCTCTCTCTCTCTCTCTCTCTCTCTCTCTCTCTCTCTCTCTCTCTATATATATATATATATATATATATATATATATATATATATATATATATATATCAACCTCTTTGATTCTATCTACCTTTCATTCTCTCCTTCCCAATCTCCACCTCTCTCTTTCGAAATCTTATGTCTCCATTTCCTTATCTTTAACTTTATCACCCCTCTCTCCCCTCCTCTCCTATTCATTTTCCTTACCTCTATCTCCCTCATTGACTCTTTGTACCACCATCACTATCTCATGCTCTCTATACCTCGTACATTCCACATCTATCTCCTTCTCTATCCCCCATACCTCCACACCTCTCTTCCCCTCCCTCTCTGCAACTCTATATTCTCCATGTCCTTCCCCCCTCTATTCCCTTCACTTTTCACATTTCTTCATCCCCTAATCCCATTATCTTCCCCATCTACAAATATTTCATAGCATCAAGAGTGTGTGCACATTCAGTAAGGATGCATGAACTTGTTCCCCAAATGTGAGAGTGTGTGCCCTCCTACGAGTGCAAGTGCATGTGCGTTATTAAGAGCATGCATTTTTTTTCTGAATTTCAACCAGAGTGGGAAATTGCGTGTTTTCTAACTAGGTAGGTTTGGATTTAGGTTCGGGTTTCCAAACATGCTTCTTCAGTTTATATATTGATGAAATCTTCTCATTTTTAGGATATCACTCTGCATCCTCTTTTTTTACGTTATTTTGCAACAATCTATAGATATGTGTTGTCAATGAAATTATAAACCCACCTAGATTCGACTGTGTAGATTATAGATATGTAATTTTTTTTTAAATTAAAATTGTTTACTATTTTTAGTATAATTTTCAATTTCCATATACCAGAATCCTTAAAAACATACGTCTTTTGTTTCCACTATAACTTTTTTTTCTCTTTATGCATTTTCTACCAAAATTATACTACGCACTAAAATGCTAAGAGACCTACAAAATATATATATATAGTGTTAAGACCCCTTTAGGCTACACTAACAAAAGTTCAAAGTTCAGACAAGAGATCAAACCCCCTAACTCTCAAAGCGACAAAGTACATGAAACCTACCCCTAAAAACATTACAAACCACCATGGGCATAGTGCAAAAGACATGCAAAACATTCATGCCAAAAGTGTTCATGATGGCTATCGTCGTAAAGAAAAAATAAAAATCAAATCAACTTTGATGAAATATTGCTTGTGGATCTAGTGTAAGCGTGTCGCCGTTCTCGTTTTATTGTGTTGTCCAGCCTCTGCATTTCCCATGCGTTTCATAGACACGTTCTCGTTTTATTATAATAAATTATAAAAACTACATGTATAATTTTTTTAATTTTAAACACGTTTATAGTTTTTAATAAATTTTATACTTTTGAAGCTATCAACATTGCAAAATTTAACTATCTTTCTTATTAAAATTATTATTTATATGACATTCATACATAGAACGAACTCGCATGAGCTCCACAGTGAAACTAGTCGTTGGACAGTCCCTAAAACTCCATGGGTAGAAAGGATCTGCCACCTCTGTGAGAGTAAGAACATTGAAGATGAAAATCACTTCCTCTTAGAATGCCCTGCATACACCCACATTAGATCCCAGTTTCATAATCTATGTTGCAATACCGACATTCCTAGCCTTTTAGCTTGTCAAAATTATAGTAAGCTCGGGACGCTTCTCTCCAAGCTCTTTGAGCATAGAAATATAACTTTAAAACAAACTAATTAATTTTCTTCTTTGAGGTCCGATAGACCAAATTTTGGTCTCAGGGGACGTTAAACATCATCATCATTAAACTTCATTCTAAGAAAACCTTTACGGCTTAAAAACGACATTTAAAATGATAAAATCAATTTTACAAAAATTCTATTAATTAAATTCCCAAAAAAATCTTTACCACGTTTAAAAAAAATTTAACTAAATATGTCAACCACTTTAAACAGTTTTGTATGGTATGATAATTTAAAAAAATCCTACTCATATCCCTAATAAAAGCTATACATAATGCAACTAAAATTTTCATAACATGTAAAATATGCATGATGCGTATTCATATTTGTGCCTCAATTAAACATATCCAAAATTTGAATGTGTCTCCTCCAAATTATTCTCTTACACATAATGACCTTTATCGTACACGTCATCACTCATTACCAAAATTTGAATATCTCCTCCAAATTATTCTCTTATACATAATGACATTTATCGTACACGTCATCGCTCATTTTTATTTCATATCGTGTCATGCAATCACAAACAATGGTATCCACCCCCGTCGAAAAAAAACACCAATAATGTGGATGCCCTTAAATCCCTATCTTTACACCTTGCCACTAAAAGGACACTTGGATTCTCTCTTTACCATCATTAATGGTCAAAATATCTTGAATAGATATTACCATTACCTTGGATATAAGGTGTTCTTTTCCTCAAAATTCGCCCCTAATAATTAGGAATCATTATGAAATTACATAATATTCGAAATGAAAATTTTGAATCGATCTCAATATAATATACTAATTTAAACAGCATAATATATAATTCGTTAAATTTTAAAATATTTTGTTTTGTTAAATAGTATAGTATAATATATAATTGGATAAATTTTAAAATATCTTTTCAAGAAGGGTTAAATATTCTATAAATTTGAATTTTTTTCATTTATGTTATTATTTTAATATTACTATTTTGAATTGATATATTTTCAAATTTTAATGCAAGAGCTGAACATATACACAAATTTTTATTTTAAAAAATGGTTTAATATTTGAAGATAATGATGGTTATTAATGTCCAACATTAAAAAATTGTAAGAAATTATTTGATTTTTTATGCTTGAAAATTAAGAAAATGATTCTTACGTCATTATACTTGTGATGAGTTAAAAGGTTATCAAGGTCAATATTGAAACAAATATTTTGATATTTTGCTTAAACGTGGGTATACCTAGGACCACTGTTGGAATTTGAGGACATTTTGCTAGTCATGGGGCATTTTTCCCGTCAAATACTTCTAAATATTTTGGGTGAACGTTAGACCAAACGGGAAAACAATTTTCCAAAATGTATTTTTGACGTTTAGCAATTTCTATAAGCCGTTATTAATTTTTTCTTAGTTTTTCTAGAGGCTGAAGTTTAACTTTGAAACTGGTTCCCAAAACCCAAGTTTTAATTGCAGGTAATATGGATGCGGGTGGGTGTATATTGCATAATGTAGGTGGGTGTCATTTATGGTGGGCGTATATTGCATAATGTTGGTGGTTGTCATTCATGGTTTGTGTTATATTTGGTAAGTAATTTTGTTAGATTTTTTTAAGTATATAATATAAAAAAATCCTTTTATTACTTAAATTCTTTAATAAAAATGTATTAATGAAAAAATTATACCCTCATTGTTGAAGACTAACTTTTTTAATAAAACGTTATCTGACTGGAGAAATAAAACCTCAAAACTTAAAATTAAATTTAGTATAAAGAGTAAAGATGAACTGAAATTCCAACCCTCCCTAGGACATTCTATAAGAAAGTGATTTTAATCTTTAGTATCTGGCTACATTTTAGGTATTTTCTAGTGCCTTGCTTCACTATAGAGCGTATAAGAGGTTGTTATTTTAGCAATGTTCACTTTCTTCTTTATTCTAGTTAAACATAAAGATACTTTTGATCTTATAGATTAGAATTGATCACCTTCCACACCACCTTCTTATAATATTTTAATTTTTGCTTATCCTTTAACTTTTTATTTCACCACAACTTTTTCTTAAATTTGAATGTAATAATACTTTTAATATTATCACTATTTTACAGAGTGACCTCTTGTTTGAATCGTACTTGATTTAGCAAGGTTTGACATTTTTATGCAAACCTAGCTTAAATTGTTGGTGGTTTTGACTAGAGCAAGAAGCAATCTTAAGAAACCTCTTGTCTCATGTTGTTCATCTTTTTATCCCCATGATCCTCCAATAACTCTTAAGGAAAGAATTTTGCATGAATGGTCATGATTAGACCAAGCATCTTTTGGAAAAGCATCTTGATCGTTCACGTAAGTAAATTTACAACATGGGAATCTTACAGGGGCATAAACGAATACCTATCAGAGATCTTGCATAGGGGTTGTGAAGGAGATGACACATTGCAAAGGTTGACGAGTAAAGAGTGATACATCGATGTTGACATATCAAGTTTCAAAATAGAACGAAGTTTGGAAGGGACAATAGGATGCCAGCAAAAGAATATCATAGTGGTAGGTCGGCGATGCATGAAGGTGGAATCCGAGAGTGAACCAATGGGGAAGCCATGATGACACAATCATAGGAGCATAAGAGGTTGCATGTCAAGGTTTTGCAACTAGACAAAATGCAAAATGGATGATAGGAAGAGTCCACTAGCTATCCACAACATGACGTGTGGCGTGCTTTGTACTTTTGGATTGGAATTCAGTTTGAGGGCGAAGTTTTGAAACCTCGATGAAGAATCTTGACAATTAATCAAAGGGCGACGTGTCGAAGAAACACAATGGCCATTAGAGTGGACATATCATATTTATATGAAGTTGTCGATCAGGAGAGGGATGATGGGGGAATGCCAATGGAGCATGAAAATAGTCGATCAGAGATGGAACCAATGAATGATAGTAGTTGAATATGGTAAGTTCGGAGAAGTTTATGTTACATCAATAAAATAGTAATTAAATAGGTTATAACTATTAGTAATAGTAATTAATTATTAAATATAGTTACCAAGAGAAATTTCTCTTCATTATTTGATGGTCAAGCCATATTTAAGGAGACCATATCCATTTTATTTTATTATCCATTCAATTATTATATATTTTATTCATTATTATTATGAAGATGGAACATTGTCCTCCTTAACCCAAACACTGGTTAATTTAACTGGGATACGGGCTGGGATATTACACTCAGATACTGTGTAACATTGGTACCAAAGCTTTGGCCCCTCCCCTGTAAGCTCGGATTCGGATCATCAGCTCCTAATTCACCCCGTTGCTCCTTATACTCTCCATTCACTCATTCTTTCAAACTCATTCTCGCACACTCATTTTGTTAATATTTTCTCGCTCGCCTCTTCTGCCATCTCCCTCACTCATTCTCTATTCTCTGATCACTCGTCTCTCTCCCCACTTAACGCTTCTCTCTCCGCTGCACTCCCTTTCACCATCCTCTACACCTTCTCCTCACGTCCTTCCAAATCCAATACGCCCCAACCCCGCGCTCCCCCCTACTGCACAATCCTCCTTGATATTCTATTTTACCCTTCGCTCCTCTCCATCTATATATTCCCGCACACTCCTTATCCCTGTCAACGCTCCACCTGCAGCCCTTCCTCCCTCCACGCGACCTGCATGATCCTCATTTGCCACTCTACACTACCCTGGTGCAACCCCCACCTCCAAGCCTTCGCATCTCGTTACTCATCCCCACACTTCCAGTTCTCCTCTACGCTCCCTCCACCGCCAGCTCTGCCTCTTCTATGCTATGAACTCCCACCTGCTCCATGCAGTCCTCTGCTAACTCCTCTCCCTGCGCGTTCTCCACTTCTGTGTGCCAAACACCACACTCCCAAGCCTTGCGCGTTCCCCACTGCTTGCGCTCACCACCCTTCATTTCCTCCTCACCCCGCTGCAACCTCAAGTGTGCCCGCCCTCCTCACTTCTTCTTCCAGCGGCCACCTACCTTATCCACGTAAACCTGAGTTTTACGTCAAAACAAAATAATTATAATAGAATCATAATTATAATATTATAATAATTATAATTATTCTTATTATTGTTATAATATTTATTCCTTTTGTATTCCATTACAAAACCTTGTAATAAAAATAAAATTCATAATATAATAATATTATTTTGAATAATTATTATAACTATAGTTTTTTTATTTTTTAATCATTAAAGGCAATAAATTGTTTCTCATATCAAATCCATAAGCAAAAAAACATCCAAATACACGCCTCTACATACCACACCTCTGCATACCAGAACCCAAGCCATGACAAAATTAAAAGTGCCATGTCCCCACCCCTCTACCAGAGAGAGATCATGACTTCACAGTTATCAAATCCAAGCAATCTAAGCCCCATAACATAATATAAAATGCATTGAACTTAAAAACATACACGGATGTGTAAAACATGCAATATATAGTGGAAACAAATACATTCATCAAAGCATTCAACATGTTCATTATAATTCATTAAACAAAATACACTTGCAGAGATTAAACACAAGAAATACTTATCTTGGAAGAAGCTTGTCCCGCAACTAGCTACGTCGCTGCAATGTTCCACCCAACCATAGGCCATCGTACTCATCAATATCTCAGCAGCACTACCACCCCTGAGATGGCCATGATTGCCACCAGGAACAAGGGAACTACAATAGGCTCACACATAGCCAAAGACATAACAAAATTCAACCAAGCCAAAACTAAATTTGACTTTAATAGGCTGCTAATGAGCTGGAAAGGTTGAACTCCTAAGCTAGTGAGCTCAACCATAGAGCTATGGACACCTGCACAAAATCTGGCTTGGACTCTAAAACATCTACACGCCCAACACAAGGAATCATCCCCTTCTCTTCTACGCAGTCCCTCGCGCTATGCCCACCCTTCCAATTCTCTTCAGGGTCTGCAAAGAAGAAAACCGGCCCCTCTTGATCTGTCTGTGAGGTTCCCTTCTACACTAGGTTTATCAAGCTAATTCAGACCCAATTCCACTCCAAACTAGTTCAGGAGAAGGAAAAAGATGCACACACAGCAATATACAAAATTATGGGTTGAGGAAAAACGTTTTGCAACCAAAATTGCATTGGTAAAATGGGGAAAAACAACCCAGAATGAGCAATTCGAATTCAACAATGATTATGGGCATTGCATGAGCCAAACACGGGGACTTCACTTTGTGAACATCTCACATAGCACGTGCGATCACGGGATATTAAAGAATACCCTTAATTTCCAGAGATATTGACCCAAACACTTTTTGTTGAAACCCCCTCCCAATACTTAAAACCTCCTCCTCACCCCTTTTTATACCTCAATCCTTATAAACCACCCTACCCACCCTGACCTTAAATCCCTTATCCCCCCTAATACCTGAAATCTATTGGTTCAATTTTTAATAATTTTAAAACCCACAATATGAACTAACGTGATAAGATATTGGTCAACAAGTGAAGCCCCCGTGGAGCCAAATCGACTGCTACAAACCCCAAAATCATAATTCTTTGCTAGTCAGTCATTCCACAACACCAAAACAGATTTCCTGGACATGCACAATGAGGAAAACAACAACAATTCGTGAATGAAGGAGTCCAGCACTGAGCATTACCAAAACAACTTCCCAGCCATGAGGAAAAATGAAGAAAAATGCTGCCCACATGAGGGAAAATGCAGAGGTAGACAAAAACATGAAGGAGAGAGCTCTCCAAGCTTCCACTACGTGAGGAAATGGAGGACGTTGGTGGACAACATAATGGGCATGCATTTTTGGGTGATAACTTGCCCCATAAGTCAAAATCACGTTTCCCGAAAACTGATGGCTTCTCCAATTCAAATTCAGACTAGCATACTCTTCCCATCCCCATGCAATAACTACCTTAACTAATTTCTGGCAGAAATAAATGATCAGGTGAATAAGACAAGAAAGGTGGTTGACAGCTTGATGGGTTTTCCCCTTGACATTTGGCTTTTCCCCATTGGCTTAAAGGTTTGAATATCCCCCCCCCCCCCTTTACCTTACGAAATCATGCCCCTGTCTCTTTAATGTTGCATTGACATAGCTGGTTGTGGGTATTTTAATTAAATTGCATATTTACATGATGTCCAAAATTATAATGTGCCTGGCTAGCACAATATACCATCGACATCGATTTTAATCTCTGAAACGTAAAACACTAAATCGATGGTGGGGATTTTTCCTTAAGCTCCACACCATAATTAATTACAATATATACATCAAATACATTTTTAATGCAAACGGGGTCAAAACCGAGGTGTTACAAAAAGACAAAATTGAGAAGTTGGAGAAGGACATCAAGGCCCTTGTTGCCAACCAAAAATTATGGAAGGAAGAAACAAAAAACAGCAAGGCAGCTAAGAAAGAAATCAAAGACGATGGTGTTCTAGTACTAGAAAGAAAAGTTGATGAAAAACTAGACATCATTCATGAACGAAAAACAAAAAGGGAGATGACAAGATGAGTGCGATGACACAGAACATAAGCACCATGACGGAGAACCTGAGCATCATGACACAAAACCAAAATACAATAATGGAATTTTTACAAAAACTAAGGTCTAGTATAAACCATATCAACAAATCATACATGTTGGACCAGTATGTCAACAAAAACGAGAGCAACAAAGTCAATAACAACAATAAACAACACAAGGAGACAAAATATGTTAGGGATGACCAAAATACCAATAGTATAGTTGATAAAAATAAAAATGAGCTCAACCAAGATTATAATAAGAGTCAAGCCAGTGTCGTTGACAATAAGGACGATCCATACAATGACAAAGATGGATCCTATAGTATGCAAAGGAATCCAAGTCAAAGAAATGAGATATCATAGATTCATCTTCTACCTTACCTGTTCTATCAAGTTGGAGAAACCTAAATGTAACACTATTTGGCGACTTCAAGTGTGAGAAACCTCAAGAGACGTCACTTCTCGAGATAACTCATAAGGATAATAAAATAGAAACATTACGTGATGACATCCTAAGTATTGTGGGACAAGTGATTTCTAAAACAAAGCTTGATATGGTCAGCTACAAAAACATTTCTCGTATTCATGTACATGGAAAATGGGACAACAATAATAAACATAATAGAGTACCATTTCAAGTTACAAATCAAAGGAAAATGAAAAACTATTGCGTAAAGAACAAGCACATACCTAATACAAGTTCTAAAAAAGACATAAATGAAGTAATGACATTGTTTCAACACAAAACGAGAATGAGTTTTGAGGACAAAATTTTCCTAAGGGGAAAGAAATGTTACAACAATAAACTAGTAACTAAATATGTTTTAACCATTAGTAATAGTAATTAATTATTAAATATAGTTATAAATAGAAATGTTTCTTCATTATTTAATGGTCAAGCCATATTTAGGGCTGCAATATCCATTGTATTTTATCATCCATTCAATTATTATATATTTTATACATTGTTATTATGAAGACCGAACATCTTCCTCCTTAACCCAGATACGGGCTAGCTTAACCTGGATACAGGCTGACATATTACACTCGAATACGATGTAACTTTGTAGAGGTTCCATTATAACATAGACCATTGTCAAATTGCAGACAACAAATGCAAGAATAGTAACCATTGGATTGGCTTGTAGTAGAACAAAAATTCGAAGTGCCGATAAGGAACCCTCAAGTGGAAACCCTATCGTGATGAAAAGTTACAACATCCAAGTGGTTCTCATAGCTCCAAGATCGAGGTTGAAAGCAAAGCAACCATAAGGAACACTCAACTAGGATGCCCCTCAATGGAGACAAATGACAGCATGTAAGTGGCCATTAGAGTGCTAATATCGAGTGTGAAGATAAAGTGTTCATAAAGAGTCATGACTGAGAATTCTCCACATGATGATAAGTGGAAGCAACTTAATGGTTGTCAAATTTCTTATATTGGGGTTGTCATATCATTTTTTCCATGAAGGAGTTCAAAAGAAAAACTGATGGGCTTAGTCCAATAACCAATCACAATCTTTCAATGAAGAATCAAACATGATCACGAGTGTTATCTATTAGAAAGTGATACTGAAGGTAAGGTTTTCGAGGAAGGGTGGTGAAAGAGCACATCCTATCCATTTTGAATGTGATCATAGTCGTTCAATGAAATATGAAACATGATCTTAGCCACCATATCAGAAGGTGATAGAGACCCTCACACAACTCTCAAAGATGTAGAATATCTAATCAAAACATGTATCAATAAGAGAGGAAGACCAAAGGTTGAACCAAAAATAGCCATCACCCATGTACGATTATAACAAACCACTATATGCTCCATGATTGCATGTGATAATTTTTAGAAACATTTCAAATGAGGGAAACTTTATAAATTAGAGCTAGCCCAACAAATCACAGGACATCATAGCAAACAAAAAAAAAAAAATGTAATAAGATTAAACATTTAATATAGTTTATTGAAACGAAAAACGATGCAGGGACATAATAATTGGCTAATTGGCTATGTGCGGTGTGAACTTTGACATCGGCCTCTAGCCCTGGAGTGCAGAGGGTGGCCGAGACTTGTGATCGGAAGTCAGTTCGATAACTCTATAACTTTCTGTTCATAGCCTGCTTAAGGTCACATAAGGTTGCCAATGGCCAAATCGAAATGAAAGGTTGTGTCCATATCTTTTTGCTCTAGCTTGCAGGTTGTCAGGTTTCTGGCATTCCTGGCATAGAGTAGTCAGTGATTATCATATTCACCTCAAGGTTCTGAATCAGAAACAACATGGAGAACTATAACCGTTAGAAGAAGCTGATCTAATGAACAATTTTATGATGATTTCACAATTCTCAGGATCATAAGTAATATAAGCAGGCTTCAACTTTATGCTACTTACATTTACATCAATGTGATCGTCTCCTAATCCCAGAAACTCAAGAGCACTTCTTCCACTATCAACTGTGGTTACTACACAATGATAATTAGATATTAAGCTTTCAAATCGCTAAAATTCCTACAAGTATTAAAACACCCAAAACAATCAATAAACCTATCATCAATCCCAGTGGGAATACAATATTACCTTTGTAATAAGAGTTCTTCAATAGTTTTTCAATGACCTTTCGATCTACTTTGCCGTCATCCACGGCCAGTACATGAAGCTGGGAGTTTCTCTGTCGATCGATCTGAAGTCGAAGGCATGGTATCCTTTGGTTTGAAATTTGAATCTCCAGATCATTGAACCTGCTCATGAAATCTTTTTCAACAAGCTGGATAACCCTTAAAACAAAAAATATGATATAATCCCCTCAATATCTATATGAAATATGGCGTGCCAATGCATACTGGAATACTACGACTATGGAAACAAAAAAAAACTCTTGTCGACAAGCTGAATTCAATTCATTCGTTCAACGACTGGGTGAAGAAATTGCTTAAAAGGGGTTGAGTTCTTGTTTTGCACTAAAAAATCCCACGTGCATATTCACTAGATGTAGCTAGCCACTTAATTTTGTAGAGATGGGTGATTGTTAAACAAATACTAAACATTAAACTATCACCTTGTTTAGTATTTGTTTAACAATCACCCATCTCTCTGTCACAAACCAAACCAATAATTTTTTTTTTAAACAAGGTACTATATAACATAAATATAAATAGTTCTTCTAGTAGAAGGGATGACTTAAACTATCAACTCTAAAAGCCTCATATGGACAACGATGTGGTGGAGGATATCAAACATGAATTACTCTTAAAGTTATGACAGTTTGGCTAGACTCGTGACTTACTTAGTTGTTACACTAACATTCTTTTAATTATTTGCAGGTTCTTCATCATGGTACCATTCCTAAGGTTTTTGAGTGTTGAAGTTATCCACCATGGTTCGTTACTAAGTTTTAAAGTTATAACAAGCTTTCACTTCATAAGTTCATTACATATGTATACCCCTAACTATTACAACAGGGTTAAACGTTGACATACGCCACCCTCCAAAACGTATGTGGTCCTAAAGAATGATGCCTTACAACTGACATCCACTTTTAATCCTTTTTTTTAAGTCAATATACCACTTACAGGGTTCTTTTGATATTCTTTGTGGTTTTGAACAACCATGGATTACCATGGTTCTACTTCCACAAATTTCTTATCGAACCCTGCCACTGCTGCTATCATATGATAACGGGTCTCTTCTTCAGCTTTGATCATAAGGTTTACATGGTTTGAGTTTCTTTCCTCTCCACTGGAACCTGTTGACTGATAGACGGGAGTAGGTGTCGCATACCCGTAATTTTCATTAAAAAATGGTTTAAGGTTTATTACTCTTACTTATCGTAACATGCTAATTACTCGTTTCCATATATAAGATTTACTAAACTCTTTATTGGTTTGACGACAGGGCGTATCTTCTGCTTATCTTTGTCTCCATTTAAAACAACAACTTGATCGCATCCTTGCTAAGGTGATGTTAAGGTTTAAGTTTATTAAAATATTGGTTTGTTTATATGGGACATAAGCCTAGACCTAAGGGCTTAGTCCTTGCTACACCTGTTAAGAATAACATGCATATGATTTAAACTTATGTTAAAATCCATCCTCTCTGAGAGTGTGGCAAATGTTGGTTCAGATATAAATTGTTTTGATTCTATTATAGCTTTGTAAGTGATAATGAAAGGTTATATCATGATCATGCTATAAATTTGTAAGCCATGGATTTTGGATTACGACCTTGGGAGGCATAAGGTGATTGACAGCTATGATCATGAGGGTATTTAATGAGGTTTTTAAGGCTATGTTTGAGTATGGGTCGTACCCTTGGTTTCAAGTTGACAGTGTAGCTAGGCACATTAGTGACCATCTGTTGGTAGGGGTTTTGGTAAGTGAGTTGTGCAACGTCATGGCAGTTGCCCAAGCTCACACAGTACCACACAAGGCCAAAGCAGTGTGATGGGCAGAAAAATAACGGTTTCAAATAATCTATTAAATATTCAAAACAGTTATTTTTTCGCCCATCGCATTGATCTAGCCTTGTGCAATACCACGTGTTCTTGTGCAACTGTCGCGACGCTGCACAACTCACTTACCAGAACCCCTTCCAACACCATCGTACTTGCATGGGAAGGAATGATCGTATCCCTCCAACTTCCCGTGATATGGTACGTGTCCATGAAAAGGTTTTAGGAGGGCTTTTACTGCATTCATGCTCTCATGAGGATTTCTTTGTCTTTTTTGTTGTAAGGGTGGTTTGTGCTTATCTAGTCCATTGGTTGCACTGCAACCAAGCTTTCCCTTTGAGCATAGTCACTCAATGGTTTCACTGCAACCAGGCTTTCCCTTCAGGTCTGCAAGGAGTCATTGAATTTAAACAGTACATTTTTTTTAGTTGTTTGAAGGGTTTTCGTGTAGTATTTTAATCGATGTGTGGTTTCCACACTCCATTGCATAGCCGCAGCCATCATTTTCTTATGTATGGATGAGTGGATATGCAACGTGCTTGTCTTCCATTTCGACAAAGGTTTGCAAGCCCGCAAGATTAATTTATAGGTAAATATTTATACCCTGAGTTTTTAAATTTGTTTAATGGATTTTCTTTTAGTTTTTAAAATGATTATAACTCATTTTCATTTGTGCAAGGAAGAGGATGGGAGGGTAACCAAGAGGATTAAACCCCTGGCCCTCTACGCAAATAACAATGGTAAAATTACTCATCTTTATGCACTTGGTTTATTAAAAATAAAATAGTTTCATTTTCAATATTTAAGAGAGGTTTTTAACTTCAAAACTCTGTGTTTAAAGGAATAACCAAGGTGCCCATGAATGGGTACCAAAGATGATGTGAGAAATACTGACATTGCCTCGACAACCCAAGTCATCCTTCAAGTTAAAAGAAAAACCACACATAACAAGGTTTAAAGTTTGTATACAGTTGTCTATAATTCGATAATTGTAATGGGTTCTTCCTCCGCATGTAGATAAAAGGAGATTTGGCATATGGGCCATGCGAGGGTGGCGACAGGGTTAACTCCTCTTAGGCGTTTTCCTTCTCAGCCCTGAGGTGAGAGTCCCCATCCCTTACTTTGTTTCATTAAAAAAATTGTATAACAGTTAAAAGTGTTAAGCAAAGATGCCCGTGCTTTATGTGCATGCAACCACGACATGAGTTCACTCATTGTGTAAAGGATCTATGAAACGGCCTCGAGGTATGCCTTTATTAAATTTTAGTTCAGTTGACCAAGGTTACTCTGAATTCATTATAAAGGAAAGGGAGAGACTTCACATGCTCTATCACTTAAGATAAGTTTGATTTTCATTGAATAATAGTTGGCTCTACTCTTTGATTTTGGGATTCCTTGGGGATGACTAAATAGTGGTTCCTCGATTGGAATATCGCCATTCTAGACTTCCTCTGATTTGTAATTTGATTTATAATAATATTCGAATTTGACTCAATCTATGGATAACCAATCTTTAATTCTTGCTTGATTTTTCCTTGTTATTTTGATTGGTTTCCAACTATTGTAGATCT
Source organism: Pseudotsuga menziesii (assembly GCA_001517045.1). NCBI lineage: Eukaryota > Viridiplantae > Streptophyta > Pinopsida > Pinales > Pinaceae > Pseudotsuga > Pseudotsuga menziesii. The sequence continues at coordinate 124,502 of LPNX010474470.1, forward strand.
TACTATTTGTATTTAATTGTCGGATATGAAACCATTTTGATAGATAATCTTACTATGTGTTTATAATTTAAATTGATTTGATGGGAACTGCATTTGGAAACTCATATCTGGACATTTTAATTTGATTTTTTAATTAAATATTCAGATGGTAACCGGTTGACTAAACACAATCTCTTAGTTCTATTTTTAATTAATTAGTTATCTTTAGATCTGTCCAATTCTGGGTATTGAATCCCAAAATACATACTTAGGGACAATGTATGCATATTAATTTTAAAACAGAGGTAAACTCTATGTAGAAACTTTTGGCTCATAGATGAATGCAATTGGTTTAATTTTCTTAGATCTATATTGCGATTTTTCCATGTAAACAATCTACATCTTATTTGATTACTTTAATTAATTATTTAAATGAAGGGTTTATTATTAGTATCTAACGTATACCTATTATTCAGAGAGAAATCCTTTCGACTCTACTTAGCATATCTGTGATCAATACTTGAAACATGAACAATTTCAATATAAGTATACTTTAAACAAAACATTGTAAAGTCATCTATATTATCATTTAAAAACAAAGAAGAGATCTATGTGAAGAGTCTCTCGGATCTTGCTGTTAAATCTGATATTTATACATTGTAGGGTCGATTTATAATGGATGTAGAAAAACATGGAAAAAAATTCTAGAGACGATTAATTCACCCTTAAAATTAGACATATAAAAGAGATCTGTGATTCTACATTCTGTACATAGATGATTTTTCTAATAACATATTATATCTAAGAACGTATCATTAAAAAAAATAAAAAGAATATTAAAAGATACATGGTAAGAATTCTCTGTAAATATCAATACTAAACCAACCAATAAATTCAGTAAACAACCTACAACCACTGTCGGGAAAACAAAATTGAAGATTTCGTTCTTCCCAACCAACTCCTAGAGCAACCAAAACTTACTTTCTCTAGAACCCTCGAGCCTATTTCCTAAATCACAAGGGAAACTCCGATCAATGCACCATCTCTTTGCATAAATAGATTATTTCCCCATCCATCGTCAACCTACTTCTTATTCGATGGACATATTATTTTATAGTATTTTTCCTAGGACTTGGACATTTATGAGCCTCCTGCTCCTTAATGCTCCACAAGGAGTCTTGACCTAGATATAGGGAAGATGCTGCGTGCATCACTTGAGTTCTCACTCAATTTTTTTCCATTTTTCATTTTCCCTCGTGGATCAACAAACACTCTTTTAACGGCTACTTCAGTTATGATTCCTCTCAATAATTTTAATTATTCAATAATAATAATCCATTACATTCATTTTGACTTTATTATCAACATACTAAAAAAATTAAAAAATTCAAAGTAATAAATAATTAAACAATTGTTTGGTGTATTACATACACCTCCCCTTAAAGTATAACACTGTCCTAGATGTTATTATTTTTTTCTTTCATTCTTCCATTATTTCATCTTGAAATAGAACTGGATATGCCTCCCGCATATTACTTTCCAATTTCCAAGTGGATTCCTCTGGACTAAGGTGCTTCCATTGTACTTTGCTTTGTTCGATGGTACAGTTCCGGAGTAAAAGTCCTCTCTTGTCAAGAATACATTTCGGTTCCACTTGAAATTCTTCTTAGGGTTCGACCTATAACATTCCAGTCAACCACATGAGTACCATCATGGCATGTATTTCTTTAAAATTGAAACATGAAAAAAATTATGTACTTTTATTGTAGGTGTTAGTTAATTGATATGCCACCGGTCCAATTTTTCCAATATTTTAAATGGTCCAAAATACCTGGGTGCCAATTTTGAGCATTTTCCCAACCATAAGGATATTTTTCTGGGTTTTAACCTTATATAAGCATCAAGGATGATTTTAGGGAACCATACTTATTTAAAAGTGTATAAATGTTGGCGAATCTTACCAATTCTTAAAATGCCAACTATAAAATGTTTGGCGATATTTTTCAAAAAATATTTTAATTTCCATGGATTTTATATCGTTTATTTAATAATTTGGCGATTTTTAGGGTGAAAATTTTTTACCCCATCAAAACTGCGCGAAACAGGGCTTCAAAAAATGCAAAATGGCGAATCTTTTTTTGAAGAAAAACATGGAAAAATAGCCCATTGGGCTAAAATTCGCCCCTAAAATTATCCTTGATAAGCATGTTATCCTATCTGTAGCTCTCATGGAGATCCTTTTAATTCAGCATAACTCTTTTTACTATCTTTGAAAACTTACAAATTTTCTTATACATGTTTCACTCTTAGTTCCATATATTTCAATAATTCGGGTCCTAACATCAACCTGTCGACATGACTGCACCAAGAAATTGGAGCGTTACACTTTCGTCCATACAGAATCTCAAATGGACTTAAGCCAACTAAATCTTGGAAGTGATTGTTATATGAAAATTCTAAGAAATGATCTTCCCACTTACCTAGTTTATCCATTACGTACATTATAATCATGTCTTCTAAAATCGTATTTCCTCTTTCAGTTTGTCCGTCGGTCTGAGGATGATATGCAGTGCTAAAATTTATTTGCGTGCCTAATCCTTTAAATAAATCCTTCCAAAATTTTTCCATAAATTTTGCATCTCTATTTGAGATTACTATCTTAGGTACACCGTGCAACCTGAAAATTTCTTTCATAAATATATCAGCAATGCTAACATCCTTATGTAGACTTTACCAGAATAAAGTGAGTTTCCTTACTCAGTTTATCGACTATGACCATGATTGTGTCATGTTGTTTAACATTCTTAGGTGAGCCAATTATGAAATCCATGTTGATAATTTCCCATTTCCATTATGGAATGGGTAATGGTTGTGATAATCCTCCTGGATGTTGGTGTTCATCCTTTACCTGTTGACATTCAATACAATGTGCTAAATATTCTACTACTTCCTTTTTCATAGTAGGCCAAAAGAATCCTTCCTTGTCATCGTAATCATTTTCTGATATCCAAGATGCCTTAAATAAGGTATTTTTTATAATTCGTCCATAATAATTAACTTAATATCCGTTGAATTTGGTATACATAATCTTCTTTTTTGTAATAACAACCCTATTCCATTAAGACTAAAATCTATTTTTACTTTATTCATTTCATTTTTTGCGATCTTTTCTTTTAGTTTTTTATACTCTTTATCCATTTTTTCTTCATTTAAAATTGTATCTTCTAAATAAGATCCATACCTGCTACTTGCATACATCAAATTTGCATGATGACTTAAGGTGTCTACAACTTCATTCTCTTTTACTTTTATATGTTTTATTTCAAAATCATATTCACCTAGAAAAGATAATGATTTATCTCGTCTAGCATTAAGATTGTGTTGATCAAATAAGTATTATAAACTTATATTACCAAGCATTAATAAGAATCTCCTTTCGATGAGATAGCGTTGCTACATTTTGAGCGCATGCATGATAATAGCTAATTCTAGGTCATGAGTAGCGTAATTCTTCTCATGATCCTTTAGCTTCCTAGACTCATAGGCTATGACATAGTTTTCTTGAATGAGTACTCCACCTAGACCTTCCTTGCATGCATCGGTACATACAAAAAAATACTTAAATGAATCAACAATTTTTTTAAATACGGGTTGTTGTTAACAAGTGTTTTTTATTAAAATTATCTGTTCAGTTTTTGTTCCAATCAAATTTCTTACTTTTGTTTTGTAAAGAAGTTATATGGTATGCTGTCTTAGAAAATCCTTTAATGAATTTTTAGTAGTAGCCAGTAATCCCCATGAATGATCTTATATCAATTACATTCTTTGGAATGGTCCATTCCGTGATAGCTTTAATTTTATTGGGATCTATAAATATCCCATCTTTAGACACCATGTATCCTAGATACTGTATTCTATCCTTGAAGAAGCCACACTTGATAAACTTAGCAAATAGTTTATGTTCCCTTAACACTCATAAGATTATTTTTAAGTGTTCATCATGCTCTTCTTTATTTATTTTTAGAATAGATCAATATTTCATTGATAAAGGCGACTACGAATTTATCTAAGTATTTATTTAATATACTATTCATTAAACACATAAAAGATGTCAGGGAATTTGTTAATCCAAAGGGCATTATGAAAAACTCATAATGACTGTATCTCGTTCTAAAAGAAGTCTTAAAGATGTCCTCGTCCTTGATCTGTACTTGATGGTATCCATATCTTCAATCTATTTTTGAAAAGTTTGTTTCCCCTTGAAATTGATCGAATAGATCATCAATCTGAGGCAAAGGATATTGATTATTAATTTTCATTTTGTTTAATTGTCTATAACTTATACACAATCTTAGAGTGCCATCTTTTTTCCTTACAAATAAAATTGGTGCTCCCCAAGGGGAAACACTAGGTCGAATGTATTTTTTTATAGATTAGTTCTGGTATTTATGGTTTTAGTTCGGTAAGATATACTATATTCATTCGATAGGGAGCCTTTGATGCTGGTACTGCCCTTGGTACCAAATCGATTGTAAAATCTATATCTCTTTGCAGAGGTATTCTGGGAATATATCCTTGAAATATTTTAAAATTGGTATATGTTATATTTTAGGTTGATTATTTCTCTCTTTGTTGTCCATTACATAAACTGTAGAAACTTTGCATCCTTTATGAATAGACTTTTTCATTTGTAAGGCTGAGATTTCTCTTACAGTAACCTTCCTCGGAATTCCTTTTACAACAATAGTATTACCTTTATCATCCAAGCATGAGGATTTTTTATCATAGGAGTTTAAAATAAATCTATGTCTCGAACAAGCCCATTCCTATCAGTAAATCATAAGATCCTAGGGGTAAAATATTTAAATAAGCATGTATTTTAAGCCATTCATAATAAAATCACACTTTTTCATGAAGCTAGTGACTCAAACTTAACTTGTTATATATTGTATAGTTCTACGATTCTGGGTGATACATAAGTTAAAGTTGTATCTGGATCAATCAATATAGAAATGGGTTTTTCTCTTATCATACCTTCAATTTCGACCATATATGTTGGATGATCTGCTTGCATGTTCTCCAATGCTGCAGTGATTCTGGGCATGCTTCTTGCTATATCTCCCACTGTAGTAGCTTCTTGAATTGAATGGAACTTATTTAAACTTTTTCTTCTTACTGGGAAATCTTTAATGTTATGTTGTTCACCACATTTCAAACATTTTAGTTGTTCCCTTTGTGCAGTAATTTTATTAAATCCAGTGGGTGTTTCCCTTTCTTTTGTTGCTGCAAGATTTTGTTGTTTATCATTTTTATAATTATTCCCTTAGTATCCCCAATAAATATTCCTATTGTTCTTATAAAACTTAGTACCTTTATTTTTTGTTCAAAACTGTCACATCTTTTAAGTTTCCAATTAGGTAGGTTCTCTCATTTGTTTTTTATTTTGATCATAGCAGAAGTTTACTTTTCTCATTGCCTCTTCCACTGTTTTCAAATTATCATATTCCATTCTCTCTTTGAACATAAGAGGTAAACAATTGAGGAAACGTTGTATTTTTGGTTTCTCATCAGTCATATAAGGTACATAACGTAATAAACATAAGAATTTGCTGCAAAGTTCTTTCATAGTCATGTCACCTAATCATAATTCATAGAATTCTTTATCTTTTTCCTCATAATACTATTCTGATAAATATTTTCTTTTGAAATATTTCTTAAAGGTTTTCCTAGTTACATAACGTTCTTTAATTCCTTTTACTTTCTTTATGTCTTTCCACCAGATATCAACTTTTCCTGTTAAGTTATAAATTGCCACTCTTCCTTTTAGTTCGTCAGAATAATTATAAATCTTGAAGTACTTTTTTCATTTCATATAGACAAGCTTCCACTTCTTATCCTTTTTTTATTTGTCCATAGAACATAGGATGTTTGATCTTTTAAAATTCACCAAAAATTTCTTCACACGGTTTGTATTTCTTTTTCTTCTGGTTACTATCACTACTTTCACTAGAATATTTATATTCTTCATTATCATGTTTAATTGATTCTTTGCTTGAAGATTGAGCCTCATGTTTAGAAAATTGTAGTTTTCTTACTTAACGTTTATAAGGTGTCGTTCTTGCCATATTTAATTCGAGTTCTTTATTTTTTCCTTTTTCATTACTATGTAGTTTAGTCAACAGAATACTATTTAACTCTTCCAGTGCTTTTCAAATGAATTCGTTATCTTCTGTAACTCGTTTTAGTTTCACCCTTAAATCTTTTACTGTTTGTAGGAGTTCATAAGGGTTATTATTCCTACATTCAAATTTACCCATATTTCATCGTCTCTAATGTTACCTTCTTCATTGTTTACAGGATCCTTACGACATTATTCTTCTTCGGTAGACATTCCCACATCTCCCAAGATTTCTGCAAAACAAGGTTATTCTTCTCTTCCTATCTGCAAAGAGAGTCAAACCATAGCGAATAAATTAGTTTTATGTTTTATCGGTTTCAGCGTTTTGAATTTTTTTTTCAGAACAAGTGTTGTAACCATGCTCTGATACCATTCTGTTACATACCCCTAATTTTTTTTTTAAATGGTTTAAGGTTGATTACTCTTACTTTTCATAACATGCTAATTACTCGTTACCATATATAAGATTTAATAAAATATTTATTAGTTTGAGGACAGGGCATATCTTCTGCATAGAGTTGTTTCAATTTAAAATGACAACTTGGTCACATCCTTGCCAAGGTAATGTTAAGGTTTAAGTTTATTAATGTATTGGTTTTTTTATCTAAGACATAAGTCTATACCTAAAGGTTTAATCCTAACTACACCTATTAAGAATAACATGCATATCATTTAAACTTATGTTAAAATCCATCATTTATAAGAGTTTGGTAAATATTGGAAATTATAAATTGTTTTGATTCTATTGTAGATTTGTAAGCGATAATGAAAGGTTATATCGTGACCATGCCATAAGTTTATAAGCCACGGTTTTTAATTACAGTCTTGGGAGGCACAACATGATTGATAGTTGTGATCACAAGGGGTTTTAACGAGTTTTTTAAGGCCATATTTAAGTTCGAGTAGTACCCATGGCTGCGAGTTGATAGAGATGCTATGCACATTACTCACCATCATACTTGCATGGGAAGGAATGATCCTAGGCCTCCAACTATCTGTGATCTAGTACTTACCAATGAAAAGGTTTTAGTAGGGATTTTACTACAGTCATGCTATCATGAGGATTTCTTTGTCTGTTTTGTTGTAATTTTTATTCTTGACCGCTCCATGGGTTTCCATGCAACTAGGATTTCCCTTTGTGCATGATCGCTCAATGGTTTCACTGCAAACAGTCCTGCCCTTCGGGTTTGCAAGGAGTTGTTGAGTTTCAACACTGCATTTCTTTTAGTTGTTTGAAGGGTTTTCATTTAGTATTTAATGGATGCATGGATTCCATCTCTCCTTCACATAGTCACAGCCATAATTTTCTTATGTATGGATTTGAGGAGACTCATCTTGCATGTCTTCCATTTTGGCATAGGTTTACAAGCCTGCAAGGTTAATTTAAAGGTAAATAGTTATACCCTTGATTTTTATATTCATTTTTTTTCTTCTAGTTTTTAAAATTATTCTAAATCATTTATGTTTGAGTAGGAAAGAGGATGGGAGGGTAACCAGGAGGAGTAAACCCCTAGCCCTCTACGCAAGTAACAATGGTAAAATTTCTAATCTCTATTCACTTGGTTTATTAAAAAGAAAATAATTTCATTTTCAAGATTTAAGAGAGGGTTTTAACTTCAAAACTTTGTGTTGAAAGGTGTAGGGAGGGTTCCCATGAATGGGTACCAAAGATGCCTTGGAAACTACTGGAATTTCCTTGACAACCCAAGTCATCCTTCAAGTTAAAAGAAAAATCACACATTACAGGGTTTAAAGTTTGTATACAGTTGTCTATAATTCATTAATTGTAATGGGTTATTCCTTCGAATGTAGATAAAAGGAGTTTTGTCGTAATATCCACACCAGGGTGGAGAAAATTTTAACTCCTATTAGGTGTTGTCCTTCTCATCTCTGAGGTGAGAATCCACATCCCTTACTCTATTTCATAAACATGTTTCATAAACAACTTTATAGACTAGTTAAAATTGTTAAGCACCAGCGAATGTGCTTTGTGTGCAAGAAACCACCACATGACTTCCATCACTATGCACAGGATTTATGCAACATCCTCGAGGTATTCCTCTAGTAGATCTTAGTTTCGTTGACCAAGGTTACTCTGAATTCAATGTAAAGTAAAGGGAGAGGCTTCACAGCCTCTATCAATTAAGATAAGTTTGATTTTCATTGAATATTAGTTGTGTCTTCTCTTGGATTTTGGAACTCCTTAGGGATGAGTAAAGAGTGCTTCCTCGATTGGTAACTCTCCATTGCAAAATTCCTCCAATTTGTAATTTTATTTATAATAAGATCCGAATGTGACTCGATTTGGGGAGGGTAACCAGGAGGAGTAAACCCCTGGCCCTCTACGCAAGTAACAATGGTAAAATTTATCATCTCTATTCACTTGGTTTATTAAAAAGAAAATAATTTCATTTTCAAGATTTGAGAGAGGGTTTTAACTTCAAAACTTTGTGTTGAAAGGTGTAGGGAGGGTTCCCATGAATGGGTATCAAAGATGCCTTGGACACTACTGGCATTTCCTTGACAACCCAAGTCATCCTTCAAGTTAAAAGAAAAATCACACGTTACAAGGGTTTAAAGTTTGTATACAGTTGTCTATAATTCAATAATTGTAATGGGTTATTCCTTCGAATGTAGATAAAAGGAGTTTTGTCGTAATATCCACGCGAGGGTGGAGACAATTTTAACTCCTATCAAGTGTTGTCCTTCTCATCTCCGAGGTGAGAATCCACATCCCTTACTCTGTTTCATAAACATGTTTCATAAACAACTTTATAAACTAGTTAAAATTGTTAAGCACTAGCGAATGTGCTTTGTGTGCAAGAAACCACCACATGACTTCCATCACTATGCACAGGATTTATGCAACATCCTCGAGGTATTCTTCTGGTAGATCTTACTTTCATTGACCAAGGTTACTCTGAATTCAATGTAAAGTAAAGGGAGTGGCTTCATAGCCTCTATCAATTAAGATAAGTCTGATTTTCATTGAATATTAGTTGTGTCTTCTCTTGGATTTTGGAACTCCTTGGGGATGAGTAAAGAGTGGTTCCTCGATTAGTAAATATCCATTGAAGAATTCCTCCAATTTGTAATTTTATTTATAATAAGATCCAAATGTGACTCGATTTGGGGATAAATAGTCTTTAATTATTGATTAATTTAGTCTTGTTATTCTAAATTGTTTCCCGTCATTGTAGATCTTATTGTTTGTATTTAATTACGAGATATGAAACTGATTTGATAGATAATCTTACGTTGTGTTTATAATTTAACTCTATTTGATGGGTGCTCCATTTGGAAACTCAGATATGGACATTTTAATTAGATTCGTTCATTAAATATTCAAATGGTAACTGGTTGATTGAACATGATCTCTTAGTTCTATTTTTAATTAATTAATTATCTTTAGATCTGTCCAATTATGGGTATGGAATCCCAAAACAGATACTTAAGCACAATGTATTGCTTATTAATTTTAAAATAGAGGTAAACTCTATGTAGAAGCCTTCAGCTCATAGAGGAATATGATTGGTTTAATTTGCTTATATCTATAATGCAATTTTTCTATGTAAATAATCTAAATCTTATTTGATTACTTTAATTAATTGTTTAAACAAAGGGTTTATTACTAGTATCTAGCATATACCTATTATTCAGAGAGGAATCCTTTCATCTGATCTACTTAGCATATTTGTGAACAAAGCATTGCAAAGTCGTCTAGATTGTAATTTTAAAACAGAGAAGAGATCTCTATCAAGAGTCTCGTGACCTTGGATGTTAAATATAAGATTTATACATGTTATAGGGCTGATTTATAGTGCATGTAGAAAAACATGGAAAAACATTGTAGAGAGGATTAATTTACCCTTAAAATTTCTGCATATAAAAGAGATCTGTGATTCTACATTCTGTACATAAATGATTTTACTAAAAATTGTTTATAACTAAGAACATATCATAAAGAAATAAAAAGAATACTAAAAGATACATGGTAAAAATTATCTGTAAATATCAATATTAAAACAATCAATAAATTCAGTAAAGAACCTGCAACCACTGTCGGGAAAACATAACTGAAGGTGTCGTTCCTCCGAACCAAATCCTAGAGATTCCAAAACTTACTTGCTCAAGAACCCCCAAGCCTATTCGTTGAACCATAAGGGAAAATTCTGATCAATACACTATCTCTTTGCATCAATAAATTATTTCTCCCTCCAGCGCCATCCTCTTGCTTATTCGATGGACATACTATTTTATAGCATTTTTCCTAGGAATTAGTCATTTATAATCCTCCTTCTCTTTAATGCTCCATAAGGAGTCTTGACATGATTTTGCAGAAGATGCCTCCTACATCACTTGAGTTCTCACTCAATAATTTTTTCCATTTGTCATTTCCATTGTGGGCAAACAAACACTCTATTAACAACTACTTTAGTTCTGATTCCTCTCAATATTTTTAATTACTCAATAATAATAATCCATTACATTCATTTTGAATTTATTGTGAAAATATTAAAAAAAATAAACACTCAAAGTAATATATAATTAAACATTTTAAAATCGATAGGAGATTTGTGGATTTCCAATTCAACAAGTTTCGAACCTATTAAGGAGGTTCATCCTCAGGAGAAATAGACTCTCGATGAAACTTTTTTTTGGTGTATTACAGAAGGGTTTTAAAACTTATCTATGTTTCTTGCTTTTGGTTACTTACAACTTCAACTTGAACGGGGATGGTTCTTTGTTAAAAATTAAAACTTACAGGTGAACATCCATTATATTACCTTTGTCTTTTTCTTCTATATTGTATTGTGATGTAACTTTAAACTCTTATCATTTTCCTTTACAGGTCGTATCAATGCAAGAGAGAGATGTGGCATGACTACTAGATTTTCATAAGTAAGTGATCGGTCTCACTTTTCTGTCATGTCTATTTTTGAGATAAGTTCACAGGCTTTAAAGTGGCGTAGGGTATGAGGTTGGTCGTTAGTTTTACAGTCTTTTAGGTTTTTGTTTGCTTCCTCAAATTATTAATCGAACAAGAAATAGAGATGTGGTTTAAGTCATCTCTTTCGACAAAGAAGAAGGGGTTATTTATAGGTTATGGTATGCCTTTGTAATTAGTAAACAAGTTATGCCTTCCTATAGGCATTCAAAGGATAATATGTTGGTTTTTCAAACTCCATATTTGTAATTGCAATCTGTTGTGTGATGAATAACGAGTCTTTCTCTAAATGTATCACTTGTATTGTGATTATTTCTATAGATTGTATATCTATAAATATCTTGGGTATTAAGGCCTATTTTAAACTTTACTGTAACATTACCATTCTCTATTTGCGGTCTTCTGTATTGATTTAAAAATGCTAGCTCTTAAAATGATATACAACATTGTATTTATTTAAGAAGACTTTACCAATTGGGTTCTTGTCACATCAATTTTGTTGTAATATTGTATAGAAATTTTTATGTATGAACAAGTTTCTGGGGTTTATGTTTGTAATTCGAAAATTTTCCTTCTTTGGGATTCGACTACCGTTTACATGATTGATTTTTATAAATAAATTACTTCATATCAATAAATAAAATAATGGAAAAGGATAATGAATATTTGATTGCATACTCATAATAAAATAATGAATCTAGGAAACATGGATACTCTATAAATTTGTTCATATACTAAGTGTATCATACCATTTTTTTCTAAATTCAAGCATAAATATTGTTTCATTCTTAAAAAAATGAGAAATTAGTTCATTAGCAAACATATCTGATATTGTGAGGAACTTAAAGATAAATAATCATGCACCACCTAGCATTAGGAATCTCGAAAATTTAGACTGCAATAATTCTACCCCCTTGCCCAAAATCCCAAGTTTAAAATTCACTTCCTTCAGCTCCAAGTTGCCACTAGTCTAAATAGAGAGAGTTTAATTATTTCAGAGCCTATCTCTCTAAAGAGCTCAATGGCGGTTCTTTTTCAGATCCTGGTATCTCTAAAATGTTAACTGGTAGCTCTGTGTTATTTCTCACCTTTCTTAGAGACTATAACACACTTGGTGATCTCTGACAGCTCTCTTTCCTATTCTTGATTCTTTCTTACGCACACCTTATGTATGACTCTTCCTTTCCTTGCTTAGGACTTTTAATAGATAATAACTAAATCTCCCAAAGACTGACCACTTGTATTCGTAAAGATGGTTGAGGATTTAGTTATTTCCTTAAACGAATGTTTCTGTCAATTAATTGCATGGTTTCCTAAGTTCTGTATTCATATCATATTTATATTAAGAATAACTTTCTACAAAATTATTAGTTTCCATCACATCTACGTAAATTAAATAAAGTTACTTAAAAAATGTTATGTGGGGATATTGCAATCCTCCCCTCCTAAAACTTTGCACCGTCTTCGGTGATTAATCAGTCTTTTCATAGTCTTGAAATAAAAAAGATAAACTTGTTTCATAACTGCTTATCTTTCCCAAGTAGCTTACTCTGGCATGTAATATTTCCATTGAACTTTAACTTGTACGATAGTTTTCTTCCGAAGAACAACCTCTCTATTGTCTAGAATGCACATTGGTTCCACGTGAAAGTCTCCTTCTGGTCCCACTGGTACATTATTCCAATGAATGATATGAAATTGATTAGATACATATTTTTTAATAAATAAACATGGAAAACATCATCAACTCTTATATAACAAAGTAGAGCCAATTAATACACTACAGGTCCTATTCTAGCTAGTACTTTGAAATGTCCCACATATCTAGGTGCAAGTTTGGCATATAATCCCATTCTTAGCATACTTTTCTTTGGTTTGACTCTTAGGAATTCATGTTCCCATACACTGTATTCTTTATTTGTTCTCTTCCTGTCTGTGTAACTTTTATTTTTGTCCTGTGTTGTCTTTAAATTTTGTTTTAATCGGCATACCATTATTTCCATCTTTGCAAACATATCTGGTCGTAAATCCATTTTGTCTTCAAGATTACCCCAACTCTAGGGTACTTTACATCGTCTTCCATACAATACTTTGAAACGAATCATATTGAGAGAAGCTTGATAATTATTATTATACACAAATTCCACTAAATGAATTTAGTCCTTCCATTTATGTGGTTGATTCATTACATGCATACTTAACATATCTTCTAGTATCGCATTTACTTGTTTAGACTATCCGTCTGTTTGAGGATGGTAAGTTGTACTAAAATTTAAATTTGTATCCATACCTTCAAATAATGATGTCCATAAATTTGAAGTAAATCTTGCATCTCGATTCGTAATAACTATTTTTAGTATTCCATCAAGTCTGAAAATCTCTTTCATGAATATATTAGCAATGTTTATGGATTTAAAAGTTGATTTTATGAGTAATAAATCTATTGCTATGTTTAATTTATCTACTACAACCATAATAGATTCATTTTTATTCTTTGTTTTTGGTATCCCGGTCATAAATTCCATTATCTTAGTTTCCCATTTCCATCCAGGAATGGGTATAGGCTGCAATAATCCAGCTAGATGTTGATGGAGAACCTTGACCTGTTGACATGTAAAGCACCTAGCTACATACTCAGTTGCTCCCTTCTTCATATTTGGCCAATCAAAACCTTTTTTCTAAGGATGCTATAAATGTTTGATACCCTAGGTGTCATGTATAAGGATTATAATGTAGCTCCTTGACACATGAAAATTTGAACCCAAAATCCGACGTCATATATGTACGATTTTCGACATTAAGCTATCAACAATCTGACAAGCCTCGTCTTTTATAAATGTCAGTTGATTTTCATTGGATCTCTAACAAAAACATGGCCACGTCAGATATCCGACTTATTATTGCCGGATATCCGACCATAAATCTCTTCATATACACATCAAATATGTGACACATTTGAGTCGGATATTTGATAACATTTCTGTCGGAGATTCGACTTAGAATACTTTAATGAAGGGATGATATCCGATGACAAACACATTGGATAACCGACACATATACAAATGTAAAAGAGGAAAATCGATGACATTTGTCATCGGTGGTATGGCCTACTCGTCGGATATTGTGGGAAGAGTCATCAGATATGTGACCATAATCGATAATTTAAAAAAAATACAAGTTCTATGTTGTGTGGGGTGAATTCTCGTGCAAAGATGTTGGTAAAGTTAATTTTGAACAACATTCTTGATCCCATGTCACCATATTTTCTATAGTCCAAATTCAAATTACGACCATGGGGTGTTGCATATAAGCATAATGGCTTTATGTGATGAGCATGAGGTTGCAAAAATGCTCTTTTAGCTGATGAATATGAGTTGATATTAATAAGAAGAGATNGTTGCAAATTGTAATCTTGGAATAAATGAAATCACATATTTTTCATCTTATAAAGAATGTTGGTTTCTTGATGATGGTTAATGTCCCCTGAGACCAAATTTGTCTATCGGNNNNTAGTTCATTGATTATGGTGGTGCATAATTCATCTGCAAAGTGCAGAAAGACCCTCATGTAGGACGTCATGTTTACTCCTACAATGGCTTCATGTTGGAACCCTTTTCCAAATTTCTGCATCACAAACTTCTTAGTACTCTTTTGGAACAACCTAACCATATTCTAGATTTTGTTTGTCTTATTCAAGCTATTGAAACATAACGATTTCCTATAGATTCTTTGTCGGACACTTTTGATGTAGAATCATTGTACCCTATGTAACACCCTGGTTTTGACCCCATTTGCATTAAAATGTATATGATGTATATATTGTAATTAATCATGGTGTGGAGCTAAAGGAAAAATCCCCACCATCGATTTAGCCTTTTATGTTTTGGCGATTAAAATCGTTCCCAATGGTATTTCGAGCTAGCCGGCACATTATAATTTTGGCATCATGTAAATATGCAATTTAATTAAACTTACCCACAACCGACTACGCCAATGCAACAAATAATGAGATGGGGGCATGATTTCCTAAAGATAAGGGGGGGAGAATATTTAACCTTTGGGGCCAATGGGGAAAATCCAAATGTCAAAGGGAGAACCCATCAAACTGTTAACTACCTTTCTTGTCTTACCCACCCAATCATTTATTACTACCAGAAATTGGTTGAGTTGATTATTGCATGGGATGGACAAGCTATGACAGCGCAAATTTGAATTGTAGAAGCCATCAGTTTTTGGGAAATGCATTTTTGACTCCTTGGGCAAGTAAAAACCCAAAAACGTATGGCATTCTACCATGCTTTCATGTTTTTCATATTTTCCACACCATTTTAATTTCACATGAGCTCTCTCAGGCATTCAAAACTTCCTGTGTGTGAAACCATTCACCTTTTTGGTTGTTACCTCACTGGCTCAGGCTCGAAAATCGTGTTTTGGTGATTATCAGTGGCTGAGTTTGTTTCCCCGCATTTTTGCTGCATTTTCCTCATTGTTTCCAAGATGGAAATCGTTTTCGGGAAATGCCTAGTGAGGGGAAGAAGAGACCCACAATTTTGGGTGTTGTTGAGTCTATTTTGGCCACTAGGGCCAAAACGCCCTAGAAATTGAATTGCTATTAGGGGACTGTTTACCCATCTTGGAAATTTTTTTTTGTGGCCCAAATTATTCTTCCTTAAACCTAGAAACTGTATTGGGTTGTGGGTGCATCTTTTGGCTTAGGCCTCAATTGAATTGGGACTGGAAATGGGATTTGATATTTCTTGACAAACCTAGTGTGTGCAGGAGCCTCACAGATAGAGCTAGAGGGATATATTTCTTCTGTGCACACCCTAAATAACACTGGGAGGGAAGGCATAGACCAAGGGACTGCGTAGTAGAGAAGGGGATGCTTCCTTGTGTTGGGTGGTGTAGATGTTTTAGAAGTTAGGCTAGTTCTGGTGCAGGTGTCCATAGCTCTTTGTTTGATCTCACTAGCTTAGCAGCCAGCCTTTCCAGCTCCTTCATAGCCCGATAAACCCAACTGTATTGGCTTGGCTGAGTTTTGTGTATCCTTGGCTATGTGTGAGCCTATTAGTCTCCCCCTTATTCCTTGTGGAAATCATTCCCATCTCGGGGGTGACCGTGTTGCTGAGAGATTGATGAGCACACTAGCCTATGGTTGGGTGGAATGTTGCAGCGACGTAGCTAGTTGTAGGACAAGCTTCTTCTAAGATAAGTATT
The DNA here is from genome assembly GCA_001517045.1 of Pseudotsuga menziesii. Lineage (NCBI taxonomy): Eukaryota > Viridiplantae > Streptophyta > Pinopsida > Pinales > Pinaceae > Pseudotsuga > Pseudotsuga menziesii. The sequence goes on from LPNX010474470.1 coordinate 140,824, forward strand.
CTTGTGTTTAAATCCTTGCAACTATGTTTGTTTTATAAATCAATATGAACATGTTAAATGTTGTGAATGAATGAAATTGATTTTGTTGTTTGATAATCATTTATGCATCTGTGTATGCTTTTATTTCATTGCATTTTATCTTATGTTCATGGGGATAAAATGCCCGGTATAGCTAGCAGCTATGTTAGTCGCGTCCTCTCCGCCAAGTAGAGGAGTGGGGACGTGACAGTTTGGGCCAAATATTCCACTACGGAGTAGTTAGAAGTAGCCCTAGAGTTTGGGTTGTGAAATGCCTTTTTAAATATACCCTTCGGTAGTTTGGGCATTGGATCAGCAGGATTTTTGATTATGAGGGGATTAGAAGTTTCCCCAATATATTTACCCTTCTCAGGAGCCTCTGTCTCATAATTTTTGTTTCTTGTTTAGAGCAAGGTACTGGATTGTACCATGTTGATATAATTTTAGTCAAGAGGGGCACTCGAAGTGCCCCCATCTACGTTAGAAACAGAAGCTGAATTCTATTCTTGGGGAAAAGGGTCCTTCAGAACAGCCGGTTGTTGAGTTTTGAGTAGCTTCTGAGCTTGTTCCATGAGGGGGCATTGGTTAGTCAAATGATCTCCCTGGCACAACTTATAGGGAAATTTCACTTTCTTCTTTTCTTTTTTGCCCTCGTCAGCATTATTTGTGGGTTTAGGCTTGTTTTGGTTTCCCTCACCTTTCTTCCCCTTCTTCTTCTTCCCACCAGGCTAGTGATTTCCCTTCGGATAGGATTGCACAAAAACATTTGCATTTTTGGATGAGGGGGAAGCCTTAGCTACCTCCGCTATAGACTTCTTGACGAAAAACTCATGGAGCTATTTGGCCAACGATTCTACAGTGGGAGAACTTACTGAACCAACCATGCCATCAACATGAGGTCCAGGCTTGGGTTTCTCAACACTATGGGAAGACCGCGGTGCCTCAGGTATAATATCATATAATATCCCAGACTGGGAATATATCAAATCCAATTGTTGGGCTCTGAGGATGGCCTCTTCTTCAGTAGTCACCCCCAAAGTGGATACATCCTTATATATATAAAGAAACAAAGACTTAAGGAACCACTCTAACAAAAACTTTGGGGAGGGGGATGGTATCTTTTATAAGCCTATTCCTTCTTTTCCACTCTTGGATATGATCTGAAATGTGAGTGGCTTTATCTTTCCTAAAAGTAGACAAGATTTCTATGCTAGAATCATACCGGACATGAAGTTGGAAATGGTTCAAGAATACCTCTACTAAGTCCCAAAAACTATCAAATGCAGTGGAGGGAAATTTGATATACCACTTTGTTGCAACACCAGTTAAATTCCTTTGGAACAATATCAACCAAACAGTGTCATCGTTCAGGGAGTTGGAAGAGCACCATAAATGAAATGTGGTGACATGAGCTCCTGGATCTTCTCCAGTTTTTCCCTCAAACTTGGGAATGTATGAAGGTAGCTTAGTTGGAATAGGTGGCCACATAGCATTATGTTTCACTGGGTCATTCATTAACTTGTTTAAGTCTGGAAAGTTCAAAGTTGCCATAAACGAAAGTTTGGTCCTAACTGGAGCCTAAAAAGTACGAGTTTTGGAGGCAGAAGGACTTGCCCCCTTGTTCCCAAATGTGAAGGTAGCGTTTCCCCTAGCTACCGGTTGTGAAGTATTTGGACTACTTTGAAATGGATTCCACCCATAAACCAGTGGATTATTTATGTGCGGTGCAGTATAGGTAGCTTGAGCTCCTCCAAATGAAACTGGAGTCTGAAAGATTGGAGCGGGTATCCCTCCGCTAAAAAGCGAGAAAGGAGAGCTCATGAACGGAGCTAAAATAGGAGTTTGGAAACCTTGACCATAGGTTTTGGTATTTCCAAACTACATCCCCACATATGTAGGTGTAGGGCCTACATAAGGAGCGGATGGAGGAATGTTCCCCCCATTCCACAGAAATCCTTGAACAAATGAAGAGGATCCAACAGGACCACTCTGAGTAGTGTGTACAAAAGAGGGTGGAGAAAAAGTTGCACTGGGAATCCCAATGACAACCCCACCAAAAGGGCCTACTACATTTAAGGAAGTCAGAGGATGAACCACCTAACTATTAGGTGACAAAGGTGTAGCAGGTGTACTTGGTTTAGGAGTACCTACAGGGGGAAGTGGCACTCCTCCAGCCAGTAAGGCTGAGGTGGGGGTATACATACCCTCCATATACATTGCCATAATGTTTCTCATAAGAACACCAGTCATAGGTTAATCAAATGGAAGAACCTCGACGATCACATGATCATTTAATTCAATAAGAGGTGAATTAAAGTTTCTTGCAAACTCGTTAGCCTGCAAGTCTTCTATCTCTACTACGATTGTATCAACCTAGTTTTTCCTAAGTTTCGGTCCACCTGGAACTTCATTGATTCCTACCGGTTCAAAAGAATTGTCTATATCTAATCTATGCCTTTGAGGGGGTGGTGGAGGCTCTACTGTAGTAACTGGAGGAAGGGTTTGCAACCTTCTTGACCTTTTTATAGTTTTTTCGTCCATGGTTAAAAAATTAACTCTTCACACACCCTAAGGCAGAGTAAACACAAACAAACCACACAGCACTCACTACAAAATTTCCTAAATCCAAAGCAGACACACAGGGTGTAAGATATGCTTTCTAGAATAAATATGAGAGACAATTACTTGGCATCCTGTTATACCTCCTATCACCATCATGTGATGAGATCCTTAACTTCCATGTTTTCCCGTAATCCCAACACTTAGAGTGGAAACTTGCTCTGTTTGTCAATTCTACTTGAAAAAACCTAGCACCGCGCTTACCTTGTGGCTGATGAGCGGTACCTTGCTCAGCACCGTCTATATCCTATTATATAGAAGTGGTGCCACCACCTATAGTCTTTGTTCTTAAAGCGGTTCTCATCTAAACCGCTCTGTCATAAGGGTACAAAAGCAGTACCATGGGTAAAATGGGAAAAAGGGAAGTTTCTCGAGGCTTATAGATCATGAGCCTCATGTCCTCCCTTATCCCTATCATTATGGGTTAGTTTGAGCTCAAGATCTCCATTGGTAGGATCTTGGAGCCACCTCACCCACAATTCTCTCAAATATTCCTATCCATTGAGCCTTATAAATACAAGCTCATATCCATAGTTGAGGGAGAGAACTATAGAGGTATCGTTATGCTGTTGAATTAACTACCCAATCCAAACCATTGGAGAGCATAGAGAGCAAAGTTGGAGCTTATGGGGATGAATTGTTTGTCTCATGGAGGAGCTTTTCGACACTAAGGAAATGGTTGTAAGCTTCTCCATACATTCTTAATGAAAAGCTGGTTTCCATCCCACATTACTGTTGTTTTGATTTCACATGTATACGTTGTTAGATTCCTTAGTCACTAGCATGGATATGTAGATGATTTTCTGGTAGCTTTGATGTGCTTGTATGTTTGATATGTTTGTAGGTACACAGGTTCATAATCGAAGCAATATTCTAGGTGTCTACAGCATTCAGGGAAGGTCTTCATCCTTTGTCGTTCACTCATTTGTTCTGGATCTGACCCATTCAGACCAGAGGAACAACTTCTATCCGTAGAAGGTGCAATATTCCTGATAACACGTCCCTATAGATTTTCTTAGGCACAAGTGGAGGAATAACCCAACCTCCCTCCCACACCTTCTACCGAGGTTACCTTCCAAGCTCGTCCAAGGTCAACCAAAAATAACGTTCTGGTGTACCTGTGTATGAACCCTAGATGTCAAAGAGACTAAAGGATACCTTAACTATATTGACAGTCTGGGGGGTAAGTCACAAGCCTGATTCATACGCATGGGAGGGGTAGCAAAGCCCGAAACCCTATCAACACCGGCATCGCATGGGGCCCAATAGGTGGTATTGACAGAAGTTCCCAGATGCACAAAAATATTGGTCTACACTTTGACAAGGAATCAGAGGGTTATCTCCTCATTCCAAGCCTCCACGCGGGCTTGTGCTTAACTCCCATTTGAGAGGAGCTTCCCAAATACAGCCAACATAGAAAAGGGTTTACCCTGTGATTGGCCAAATACGATTTCAATTTAATACTTGTGGAGAGTTAAACTCCCTATCCCACAAGTCTAGCCTAAGCTAGTAGGTGAAAGAGCCTAAAAAGAAAAACTTGTTGATAATTTTGAAATTATATCCTTCTTTTCAGTAGGTTGTTTTTAGTCAAAAGGTAGATGGTGTGAAACTAGTGTGATGTTATAGACTCTATAAGAAAAAGCAAAATGATACATAAAACAAATTTCAAAGTAGATTGTGACTACTTAAACCAAACTTCTTTTTCTTTTTATAAATGCAAATTGAAGAACTTGAAGCTAAGTATGAGAAACTACAAGACTTTTCATGAATTTTTTGAAATTTTCTTGAAAAATAACTAAAAGAAATACTATATGCAACCTAATGCAATAAAATTTTGTCTTTTCTTTTCAAATAACTTCAAAAAACTATAATGCAATTGAGCAATTTGACTATTTTAAACATATATATAGTGAAAATGAGGCAAAAGGATCCCAAAGTGACCTACTTCAACCAAGAGGAAGAAGACCGGAACAAACTCTGACTTGGAGAAACTAACCACTTTAAAAGTTTGCTAGATTCACAAAAGAAAAAGTGCCAAACTGATACTAGAAGATGAAGAATAAAGTATAAAGCATACACAGTCCTCATCACTAACCTAGACACGAACACTCAACCTATAGACCATCTACACTTCACAAATGAAATAATTTCAAACAAAAATCTCAAAGGCTTGATGGCCAAGAAAACGGTGCGACACATAGAATTTAGACTCACAGAGTCATGCTATTAACAGAAAACTCCTAAAAGAACTCAAAAACCAAAGAGACAGGGACAAGCAAACCCTATCCAACTTATAAGCTACTACAAGACACACACGACTGTGTATTTAGGAAACACGAATTTCTTAGACAGAAACTCGTGTATACAAGGTTATACATGCGACTGTGCATAAAGCAACCCATGTGTACTGCTAAAAAAATTTCAAAGGAAAAATAGCTAGCATAGGATTCTAGGCATACAACACTGTAAATCAAAAAACAAGATAAAATAATCATACACAGAATCATAATTAGAACAAATACTGGTAAAGGGACCTATAGGATGGACCCACAGGAGGCTGGACTCCCCAGTGGAGTCGCTAGTTCTGTTGTACAAGACAATACACCCTTCTAACCTAAGGTATAGGGTTACCAACTTACTAAGACTCTTGCAAACAATCAGCTTTTACAGAGAATGAAATAGGAATAGGAAGAGAGTTTGGCTTACCTGGTTTATGACGGTTGGTCCAAGCTTTGTCTTCTCCTACTTCAATCTTCTCCAAAGCTTCTAGGGCTGCTTCTGTTCACCTGCAAAGAGTCAATTCTTCAAGTAACATCTCACACATATATATATCAAAGTTTAGATGAAATGCATATTAATATCATAATTGAAATCATTCCTTATCCAATATACATGAGATGAGCACAATACAAAGATTGGAAGAAGAATTCTCTTTATTAACAAACAGTGAGTAGGTAATAATACAACCCAACTTCTAACACAAGGACTCCTCTACAACCATGGACACTGAGTTCTTCTACTCCAAGACCCTGAATAAATACCACCAGCATAACTTTGCTCTCCTAAAATTGATCCCTTAGCCTTATCCCAAGGCCTCTATTTATCCATGGGGAAATAGAGAGGTTTTGAAGGTTAGGATGGTTGAGATAGTTGGGATAGTTATGGATTAAGACCCAAGTAATCTCATCTAATTGTGATTTATATTTTTTAATGTCGAATCAAGTCACACATGAGTATATATATAAGCAAGGAGCGTATGACATGCTTGTTGCCCAAAGGAAACTCACGTGTTCAATGTACACACGAGTTGCAATGAAAATACTCGTGTACGACACATGAGTTGCAATGCAAAAAGGAGCGTGTGCAACCCTAGACTCAGAATAAAAATATGTCAATATGGTCTGAAGATCATGCATCAATGGTCATGCAAATCTATAGTGTTTTGGACACTTCAATCCTCATTTGTCCTTTTATGTACCGATATAATTAATGTCAGCACTCGGACGGAGAAGTGCCATTTAGGTTGATAACATATACCCAAACCTATATCAAAACAAGGCTTGATACATGGATGTTGGTAGAAACAAATACAATCTAGTGATAGTATACTGGAGAAAGCATAGTGACAAAACACAACCCATGCAATAAGGCCAAAGAACTCCACCCAAAACTAACCAACGAGTAGAAATCGACAGCCATGCCATGTCAGACAATTCAAAGTAGAAGAAGACAGAATGATTGACTAAACAAACACCGCATGGAATACGCTTCCATAACCAATCCCATATAATAATTTATGATGACTGCCAACTAAATCTTGTACCAAAAGACTCTCTATGGGTAGGAAGTAGTTGTCACTTGTCCAGTTCGCAATCAACTACTCATCATAATTACACACAAGAGCCCAAGTTACAAATACAGACCTAGAATGGAATTAGGAACATTTTAGAAAAACAAATTGAGAAAAATCATCAACCAAAAAGTTCAAAACTTGCTATCCCAGCTCCTACACCTATGGACACGGCCAAGATGGACCCAAAGAAAGGAGCCATGATGACAAAAGCCATGAAAAATGGAGAAATAAAATAGATGTGATAGAAGAAGCCACCATGCCACCCATGAAATTGAGATTAAAGAGAATAAGAAAATATTGCAATGAAGAACTGTTAGAATACTCAAAAACCCATTCCCATACTTAGGATATATTTTATTTCTTTATGATTAATTTCCTAGGTTCTAGACTAGGTACTTGGCCTCCACTTGCACCACTTGGTCAACACTTGCCATGTTTATATCCAGGAGTGCCCCACATAGATTCTGGATAAGGTTCTTCCATATATATAGACTTCCCATATTAGTAAGTTTGTTTTCCTGCCTTTCACAGACTTGGACTGTTGTTTACAACTTTAAGGTGGAAAAGGTAAAACCTAGTCTCATGGAAATTTCCTTGTTTTTTTCCCATCTCATCCTCCGTATTTTTATCTCCTAAGATCATGATTCCATTTACTTCCCATCACTCATTAGTTGGCATGCCTTATTCAGCTAATTCGTGGCCTCCTTGATTGATTTGGAAAGTGTGTTATGCACCTAGTGGTGATTTTTTACTTTAGTAAGCCTGCTAATTGTGAGGATTCAACTTTCCTTCTTAGGATTTTGAATATCTAATGTAATTTTATATTTGGACATCCACTACATTAAAAAGGTTGGCTGGTGTAAACTTATTCAATGAAAATTTGTGTTATGCACCAATTTCAGTCTCCAATTTGAGTGGATCTATGCATGTCTTCTAGCAATTTTTTTGAGTTCAATTGTACTATGACTAGGCTTAATTTCCATATGGTATCGTAGATCCCTTAGATTTATTGTTCTCCTCTCTTTTTAATATTGCAAGATCGATTGTCACTCTCTTAGGTAGTGCATTAATTATACCATGGAGCAGTTGCTAAAGAAATGGATCAATCTCAAAATATCATCTTAACTCCATTCAAATATTTCGAATGGAAGGAATAAATGGAGATCTTGTTGAGGGCCAAGGGCCTCTATAGGGTGACCATGGAAACTGAAACTAAGCCTAATGTAGTAGCTAAGAATATAAAGTTCCATAATAGGAGGGATGAGGCTTATGGTCTCTTGTGTCTCAGTATTTCCAGAGACCTTCTTTTCCATCTTAATGGATTGTCCACACCAAATCAACTATGGGAGAAACATGAATAGTTGTTTGGAAAATAGATGAAATGAGGGGACATCAACTAGAAAATGAGATTATCTCACAGATTCCAAGAAATTTCAAGTCCTTACAAGACTATTTCTCCAAGTTCAAAGCTCCCATTCTTCAACTGAAATACTGTGGACTTGAAAATAAGGATGAGCAACTAATTTTGGCCATACTTTTGAAGTTAGGACTTGAATACTCAGTGTTTGTTTCGACCTTCCAAGAAACCAAATTGATTGTTCAAAAATAGAAGATGCATTCACTTGTAGAATTCATGGAATCTTTGACCCAAGAGCAAGACAACTGTTAGTCATGATGGGCACCATTAAATCTTCCAAAGGTTAATCTTTAGTTGATGGATATTCAAATAAATATTCCAAAGGAAAGAACAAGGATAATCCAAAAGATCCTCTAGATCAAAATAAATACAAGTCAAAGTCTCAAGAGGAGTCTTCAAGCTTCAAGAAGAATCCCTAGAAAAAGAAAGGAAAAGGTGAAATGAGCAAATGTGCATATTGTAATAGGGGCTTCCATCCAGAGAGATCCCGCATGAAGAAACAAATTGATATTTTTTCTCAACTCCTTTAGAAGAACAATATTTCTCTTCCTGAAGGTGAAAAGAAGGAGGGAGGATCAAATTTTGAAGACAAGAAGAGAGTTCATTCCCTAGTAGAAAGCACTATAAGATCCACCTCTTTCATAATTGATTATGGAGCTTCAAGACATATGGTTTCAACAAGGGAGGCCTTAACCTCACTTGATACTTCAAATGGTCCTAAAATTGTTTTGGGAGATGACTCTGAAACTGAAAGCAAAGGGGAGGGGGTGATTCCATGAAGATGGCTAACACTTTTTGGCCAAATTTGGCGATGAAAACCTGATTTTTTACGCATGTGCTAGATAGAAGCCCTCAAAACGCATATATGCCATGTGAATTTTGACTTGCAGTAAGAAAACAAATTGTAGAATATTATGTTGGCTTCATAGTGATATTTTTTAAAAAATATTGCGATGTCATTTAATGTGTGAATTTTTGCATTTAATGAACTGTGTGACCATAAAAATTTGAAGAAGCTAATAAGTGGCTCGTGTCCACGTAGAGTAATTCAA
>LPNX010474470.1:150175-181372 GCA_001517045.1 Pseudotsuga menziesii
TCGAAATGTGCTTGCCAAAAAGTGTTACCCAGGTCCGTGGATTCACCCGAGGGTAAAATATATCTTTACCATGGTTCCTCCAATAATGTTTTGTATGTCCCATGTTTTGCTTCCAATCTCTTATCAGTCTATCAAATAACCCACACTGGGTATCCTAATAAGGTTATATTCATTCCCAATGATGTAGAAATCATTGATATTTCCAATGATAGAGTTAAACGAAAGGTTTTGTTGATCATAGCTTTGAAGTGTACAAGTTCTCACACTTCATGCCTTTCTCAAACCCCTCTTCTCTCCTCACTCATGGCAATGAAGCTAGCAATTTATGGCATGAAAGGTTTGTCCATCTAAAATAAAAGTATGTTTTTTATTTGTGTGACAAAGATATGGTCATATGGTTTCCCAAAATCAAGTTTTCTAAAGGATTATGTCAAGGATGCATTCTAGGAAAACACGATGAGCACAAGTATGAGAGAGTCAATCATGAGTGAACCTTTGCACCCATTCAGCTTGTTCATAGAGATATTGTTGGTAATTTCCCTCATATGTCAATGAGTCAAGCAAAATATTTCCTACCCTTCATTGATTACTTTTCTAGATATTGTTGGGTCTTCTTCCTCAAGTACAAGTGAGAAGACTTTGATATTTTCAAGGTTTTTAAAGCCCTAGTTGAGAACCAATCTGCAAGAAATCTCAAAGTAATCAGATCTGATAATGGTGGTGAATATGTCAAATATGAATCCTTTCATCTTCGGATATGAAATTGGTGCATATGGAATAGAATGTGCATCTAGAAATCTCAAAGTACTCAGATATGAAGATGAAAGTATCTAGATGCAGATGGTACTTTCAAATATACTTACAATTTAACAGAATGCTACATCTAGAATGGTACTTTTAAATATTCTTACAATTTTATGAAGATGAAAGTATCTAGATACAACATTATATTCCTTATGCAGCTTAACTGAATGGTGTTGATGAGAGGAAGAATAGATATCTCAAAGAGATGGCCACTTGCATGATGGAGTCTAAACCTTTCCCACCAAAGTTTTGGGTTGAAGAAATCAACTATAAAGCCTATATTCAAAATAGGGCGCCTCAGAGATACTTGAATGGAATCACTCCTTTTGAATCTTGGAGTGGACACAAGCCTGATGTGTTCACTTCAGTATTTTTGTCTCTAAAGCTTCGGATAGAATTTCACCAGAAAAGAGAAAGGATATGCAACCCGAAAGTTAAGAATTCCTATTTGTTGGGTATTCAAAATGTAACACCCCAGTTTTGACCCCGAATGCATTAAATGTATATGATGGATATATTGTAATTAATCGTGGTGTGGAGATAAAGGAAAAATCCCCACCATTGATTTATCGTTTTATGTTTTGGCAATTAAAATCAATGTCGATGGTGTTTTTTGCTAGCCAGGCACATTGTAATTATGAACACCATGTACATATTCATTTTAATTAAAATACCCACAACCAACTATGTCAATGCAACATTAAAAGAGAAGGGGCATGATTTTCCTAAGGATAAGGGTGGGGGGGGGGCGATATTCAACCTTTGGGACCAATGGGGGAAATCCAAATGTCAGCAAAAGAACCCAAGAGATTGGTCAACCACTTCCCTTGTCTTATTCACCAACTGAATTAATTCCCCATGAGATTGGTTGGGGAAGTTATTGCCTTGAGGGACGTATGCATGGGCAGGTGTCAGTGATTGGCAGGACTGTCAATCCTTTGGCCACATGCATGCCCAGAGAGGCAGATCATATTCAATTCCTCACATGGGAAGAGAGAACCTCATTCCACTCTCACATAGCTATTTTCTTCCTCACGCAGGAGAAAGCTTGGTCGTAGGCAGATATTGGGTTCGACATTTTTGCCTTTCCTGATTTTTGTCTTTGTGGTGATTTCCTTCATGTCGGGAGGAGCCGTGTTCTTCATCTTTGCAGGATGGGAGATCATTTTATCTTCTCCATGTATTTTGGGTTGCTGTTGAGTCATTTTGGCCATGTGAGGGCCATAAACAACTCTAGAATTCGAGTTACTCAGCCTAAGTTATTTCTACCCAATTTCCATACCCGATTTTGGTCTCTGTGGTGTTTTTCCTTCAGTCCAGGACAATCATTGTTGTGTGCACACCATTTGTTAGATTTTGGACTGTCTTTGGGAGTGGAAATGGGTTTTGAGCCTGCTTGATAAACCTAGTGTGTGTAGGAGCCTCACCAACAGATCTAGAGGGATGGCTTTCTTCTTTACACCCCCTGAATAGCACTGGAAGGGAAGGCATAGCCCAAGGGAATGTATAGCAGAGAAGGGGATGCTTCCTTATGTTGGGTGTGTGTGGATTTTTTAAAAGTCAGGCTAGTTCTAGTTCAGGTGTCCATAGCTCTTGGATTGAGCTCACTAGCTTAGCAGTCAACCTTTCCAGCTCCCTATTAACCTTATAAACCCAACTGTGTTGGCTTGTCTTAGTTTTTTGTGTCCTTGGCTACGTGTGATCTTGCTAGTGTTCCCCTTACTCCTTGTGGAAGCCATTCCTACCTCGGGGGTGGCAGTGTTGCTGAGATATTGATGAGCACACTAGCCTATGGTTGGGTGGAACGTTGCAGCAATGTAGCTAGTTGTGGGAAAGCTTATTCATAAGATATGTATCTCTTGTCCATTTTACATCTGTAATTGTATTTGTTGCTTACTAACAAATGATGAACATGTTGAATTTATGTATTTTCTTATGTTGCTTACTTATTGATGCTTAGGCATTTGCATCTATGTATGCTTCATTCTTCATGCATTTTATATTTCAATGTTCATGGGGGCTTAGATACCCTGGTTGGATCGCATGTTCGTCACGTCCTCTCCGCTGAGTAGAGGGGTGGGGATGTGACAAAAAATATCCCAAAGGATACAAATTGATAAACTTGATCAGTCAAAAATATTTCGTTGAAAGGAGTGTTCAATTTGAAGAAGAGCCCATGCCAACAAATGAAATTGGAGAATCCTCTTCACCATCACCTCTGATTGTAAGTGAAGACTCTAATGAGATTTCTAATTTTGATATGCCTGATAATTAAGGTTTTATTGCAGATCAAATCACTCCTACAACACCTAAGTTGGAAACAAATACCATTCAAGCAGTTGGGGAACTAGCTAGGAATCCCAGTGATCCTAGAAGAACTAGATCTTAGCATGAGAGTGCCCTTTCTGTCAAAGATCCAAACTTTGCTGAAAAGTGTTGTGTGATGATTGAATCTAATCCAAAATCATATGAAGAAGCTTCATATGATACAATATGGAAACCATCCTTGAAATAAGAATTGCATTCGCTCCAGAAAAATGAGACATGGGAGCTAGTCAATCTCCTACATGGCAGAAAGCTAGTGAAGTGCAAATGGGACTCCAAAACAAAGTTTGTTGTTGATGTCTATATTATAAAATACAAATAAAGTTTAGTGGCCAAGGGCTTATCCCCAGTCTAAGGTAGTGACTACAATGAGACCTTTGCACAGGTGGCAACGATGGAATAAATAAGACTAGTTATGGCCATTGCATAATCAAAGCAGTGGGAGGCACATCATATGGATGTAAAAACTACCTTCCTACATGGTGATATCAAGGAATATTTCTATATAAAAGAACCATAAGGTTTTGTTACTAATCCATATCTTGTGTGCGGGTTGAAGAAATCATCATACAAGCTAAAACAAGCTCCCAGAGCTTTGTATGCCAAGATAGATGGCTTTCTGTTATCTTAGAACTTAAGTAGATGCAAGTGTGATCCAAATGTATATTTGAATTTGATTCATTGTTCACTCTTAATTATTTTTTTCTATGTGGATGAACGTTTGATCACATAAAGTTCCATGAGAGAAATTTCCTCCTCGAAGGATGATTTGAACCAAGACTTCTCCATGACTGATTTGGGATTGTTGAGCCAATTGTTTGGGCCTTAGTCTTACAATCAGCCTCTAGAATCAAAGTACATCAATACAAATATGCTTAATACCTACTAAATAAGTTCAACATGAAATGTTGCAAGCCAAGAAAGACTCCTTTCCTCTCAGGAGTTAAGCTAGAAGATGTAGATCCAACTCCCTTGGTGAACAACATTCTATACAGGAAGCTAGTTGGTTGTATTCTCTATATTACTCACACTCGAATTGATGTTTATTGTGTTGTGAGTGTGGCATCTAGACATATGGAGCAACCACATGAGATCCATTGGAGGGAAGCAAAATAGAATCTTGCACTTTGTGCAAGGAACCAAGACACATGGGATTCATTACCTTGCAAAATCTAATCTAGATTTAGTTTGTTTTATTGATTCTGATTGGGATGGAGATAACAATGATAGAAAATCATCTTCTGAATCTGTGTTTATGCATGCATATCAACCAATTTATTGGTCAATTAAAAAGAAAAGTGACATTGCACTTTCTTCAATAGAGGCATATTGTAGAGGAGTTGTGAATGCAACTCCTCAATGTTTGTCGTTGCAAGGAATACTTGGAGAGTTTGGGATTGAGTCTAGCACTTCCATAGTCATTTTTTATGACAACCAAAGTTCTATTCGAACCTCAACATACCATATTTAGAGGCAGTGTGCCAAACATATAGAGATCCATATCCACTACATCATAGAACTTGTGCATGATGAGATCATTTCTCTGCACTATTGTGCATCATCATAACAAGTTGCAGACATATTTAACAAGGAAATCTCTAAGAATACTCTCAACCATCTCAAATCTCTACTTGGGATAGTTGATCACATGGTGAAGATAGATTGAAGACAATATTTCACAAATTTTTGTTTGTGTCCATGTTTTGAGGGAAGGTTTTTCCCATGAGGTTTTCCTTCTTTCCTTCTTTTTGTGGACAAGCAGTATGTAAGGGGTGACTAAGCCTTGTTTCTAGGCCCTATATATCTCATATATTTATGATATTTCACATAATTCAGGCTTAAAGGAGGTGTTACAATACTAAGGATATATTTTATTCATATTTATGATTAATTTCCTAGGTTCTAGACTAGATAGTTAGCCTCCACTTGCACCACTTGGTCAACACTTGCCATGTTTACATCCAAGAGTTCCCCACATAGATTTTAGATAATATTTTTCCAGCTATACAAACTTCCCAGATTAGTAAGTGAGCTTTCTTTCCTTTCACAAACTTAGATTTTTTTTCACAGAAATGCATTTCTTTAGCAGAGCATGGAAGAGAAGATTTTTAAATTGAGAACTTGGGTTTTCATATTTTATTTTGCAATTTACATTTTTGTTTTTGTTTTTTATATCAATAAGATATGTTTCAAATTGGATTTCATTTATATAATAATTTAGTTGATATACATTAATGTGTATATAAATAATTTTAGTTAATATATATTAATATATATAGTTTGTTTGTTACTACACTTTTATATTGTTGGGCTTATAACTTATATTAATGCGCAAAAATATAATTGGTTTGTTAAGTCCCTACACACCAAGACAAATAGTTTTTTTTTATTACATTAAGTATTTAATCGTACTATATTAAACTCAATATAATATAATGCTTTTTTATATAGCTTTTTTTAATGTTTTAGTTTGTATTAGTTTTAAAAATTGTTTAAAAAATATAAAAGAGATCATTTATTTAAAAAGTAAAACAAATTAAAACAATAGAAAAACTATATATAAAAGAATTAAAACATTTAATGTAATAAGATTTTTTTAATGTAATAATCTTTTTTTAAATAGTTTTTTTTAATGTTTTAATTTGTATTATTTTTAAAAATTATTTTTAAAAAATTAAAAAATATAATCTTTTCAAAAAATAATACAAATTAAAACAATAAGAAAAACTATATGTAGAAGAATTAAAACATTTAATATCTAACCTTTAATGTAATAATATTAAATAATATTTAATATCTAAAATTTAATGTAATAGTAATATTTTTAATTTAATATTTAATATTTAATGTAAGATTTTTAAAAAAATATTAAAAAAAAATATTTTATTTAAAAGATAATACAAATCAAAATAATAGAATATATATAAAAGAATTAAAACATTTAATATCTAACATTTAATGTAATGAGATTAAATAATATTTAATATCTGATATTTGATGTAATAGTAATAGGATTATAGTTAATGAAGGGACATAATAATTGGTTATAGTTATGTAAGGCAAAAAAATATTTTCCATGTAGCAAAGTAATGAATGTTGCAGCACTATGGGCAACTGTTTGAGATCCAACTACCCACAGTGCTGCCTTAACAACATTTATTATTCTATTACATAATGAATATTGTTCGTCGTTATGTAAGAGGTGAGATGTAATAGTTATCACAAGAATTTACTAACCCAATATTTAATGTGGTTGGGAAATGTCAACAGGATTTGATTCAATTTTCTATGATGTAGATGCTTATTTAGTAAGCATCTTGAACTGTGACATGACACTGCATAGGATGGTAGGGAGGGGAAGTCAATCAGATTAAATCAACATTGGATACTTGATTCACAAAGATAACTAACAATATGCACAAGGGCAGGGAGTAATATAAACGTCAACCAAACCAGCCCACCAGGGATCAAATCCCACCGAGTCATGGCTCGCTGTGATAAGGCTCGAAGGGTAGACGCCCCCTGGATAGACTACCGCCCCTGGATGGGATTGGAGTGACTACCGCCCCTGGATGGGATTGGAGTACGGGAGGCCTCGGCCCTTGCTGAGTCACAAGTTTCTGTTATATCTGGCTTGCAGGCTGTTGGATATACCTGGGGTTTATAGTGGCAGCCGGAGGCTTTGAACCTGGGCCTCGCCCAGGTAACCGACTTGTTACCGATTTCCCTAACCTAAAAAAAATATAAACGTCAAATTTTGGTCTGCGGGAATCAGGCAGACCAATTTTGTTCTAAATCTAAATCTTAATTTGTAGTGTTTAGCAATTTTAAGGATTTAAGTAGTTTTTTTAAATTACAAATTTTTGAAAATAACAATTTTCCTCAAACAATTTGACAAGTTTTAATTCAAAAACCATCAAAGGAGCGTTTTAGTCATCTTTTATCCTACTCACCCAGACCCAGACCTAGGCAGCAGCATTCAATGCTGAGAATGCACTGATGGTATTTCTATCTCAGACTGTTTAAGACAGAGAGGCCACCAATATATCGTCTGCAGCATTCAATGCAATATACCGTCTGCAGCATTCAATGCTAAGATACAGATATAGGATGCATATTGACAACATACAGATAATTGACAAATTATCAACTACCCTGAGAAGTTGTCAACCAATTTAATGGACATAATTTCATCATTAATTAACTCGTGAACTCTGAACTCTATATTTTTCTGTTCATAGCCCTTAGAGAGACATAAGGTTACACGTTTTCATTGACAGGCCAATGGTCGAATCTAAACTAGAGAGCTAAAATGAGACTGCTTGCAGGTTGTTAGGTTTATGGTGTTCTCTCTTATTATGTCCCTGGTTGTTTAACTTTGGGAGGATTTTTCTTTTATTTCTGGTTAGTTTTTATTGGTTTTTAGCAATGAATTTTTATGGTATTTTCAAAATTTGTAAAAATATTGTTAGATTTTACAGATTGTGAGTATTTAGGGATGTTCCTTGTCAATTACAAGATTTTTGTGAGTTAAATTCACTGGAGAGCTAAAAAGTCAAAATCGTCCCTAGTTAAAAGTTGGAAAGAAGTTTGGATATTTAGGCACTTTGACACTCAGTTCTATGTATGAATATAATTTATTTCATAAAATCAAATATGATTATTATTCTTCTTCTGACAATGTTGAAGTAATTACTAAACATTAAAGCTCATTGAATTTGAATGTCCAAATATTAACTAGTTGGAAAGAAGTTTGGATATTTAGGCACTTTGACACTCAGTTCTATGTCTGAATATAATTTATTTCATAAAATCAAATATGATTATTCTTCTTCTTCTGACAATGTTGAAATAATTACTAAACATTAAAGCTCGTTGGTTTTTCTCGGAAGTCCATGAAATGTTTCATTGAATGTGAATGTCCAAATATTAACTATTGGTAGATTAAGTCTCCTGTACATGCAAATATCAGAGTGGGAGCAACTGCGGCTGTGTACATGCCTTCCAGAGAGCTAACCATCCAGAGTGGGATCAAAATTCTCTGTAGCCTTCCAGAAACCTAACAATCAAAACTGCTCATATATATAGAGAGAGGGGATGTATTATGTAAATCCATGAGAAGCTCCTGGATCTCAATTCAAAGACCCAACTTGGCAACACCTGCCCTCTTCTTGAACTTTACATATATAACTTTTCAATCGTTTTACATCTGAGACCTTCACGGGTTTCATTATAAACTCTTCTGCGCCTTCGTCCAGACATCTGCTAAGTTTACAGAACCACGTAAGTCTATAATGATGTAAAAACAACTATTACGGGTATTCAAATACAAGAACATGTACTCTGTAATTGGCATTTTACCTGCGTTTTTTACAAGGCGTGTTCTCAGAGGACATGAGCACCACTGGAATCTCCTTGAGCTTTGAGGATTCCTGCAAAGTTTCATAAAAAGAAAATATTCATTCACTATGGCATTCAGAATGAATAAATAAAACATTTAAGGCAATCTAGAATGAATAAAACATTCTATGCCCTAAATGTTTGAAAAGATTAAAAATACCTTTACTCTCTTGAGCAAATCGTAGCCAGACATTCCCGGCATAGAGTAGTCCGTGATTATCATATTCACCTCACGGTTCTGTATCAGAAACAACATGCAGAACTATAAGAGGTGAAGAAGCTGATCTAATGAACAATTTTATCATGATTTCACAATTTCCAGGAGCAGTAAAATTAGCAGGCTTCAACTTTCTGCAACTTACAATTACAGCGTTGTGATCGTCTCCTAATCCCAGAAACTCGAGAGCCCTTCTCCCACTATCAACTGTGGTTACTACACAGTGACGAATAGATATTAATTAGCTTTCAAATCATTGAAATACCAATATTGGTATATATATATATATATAAACACCCAAAAATTCAATAAACCAATCATCAATCCCAGTGGGAATACAATATTACCTTTGTAATAAGAGTTCTTCAATAGTTTTTCAATGACTTTTCGATCTACTTTGCTATCATCCACGGCCAGCACATGAAGCTGGGAAGTGCTCTCTCCCTTTTCGGTGGATCGATCTGAAGTCGAAGGCATGGTATCCTCTGTTCTGAAATTTGAATCTCGAGATCGTTTCCTGCGCATTAAATCTGGCATGGATAACCCTTAAAACAAACAATCTGATCTAATCCCCTCAATATACATATATGAACTCCGAGTCTCCGATGTGCCAATGTGACCTGGAATACTACGACCATGGAAACAAAAATTTAAAATAAAAAATCTCTTGTGGACAAGCGGAATTCATTCGTTCAACGATTGGATCAAGAAATTGCTTAAAAGGGGCCGAGTTCTTCCGACGGTGGATTGTACTAAAATCCCACGCGTGTAATCAGGCGTCCCTGACGTCTGAGATTGAAAGCAATTGCGGGATCGCTTACACAGATATCTCACAGACGCTACGACAACCAAAACCATCCCGATCTTGCGCGGTCAAACGCGATCGGCCATTTTAGAAAAGCACAAGCTGGAAACACAAACGAAGCTGCGGAAGAGGATAATGCGGGCATTGGAGGCAATCGAATCCCAATGTGGTAGTATTTATCTCTTCGACACTGTAGTGAGATCTGTAAAGCATTATTCTGAAAATCACATGCATTGCAAAAAAGCATATATCATCGAATCGCTTCCAAATCATATCGTTCCATTAAAATTCTCCACCGATATGGCTGCTATTAGATAGGTTTTCGACAGCTTAGCTATCGAATCCCCATGAGATCACCTGACTTCAACGACTTCAACATTTAACATTGTGTTGGACTCATGACATGATAGACCAAAACTTGTTGGTGTAATCTTTAACCTGTTGCTATGATACTATTGGTTGGACTCAAGATTGCCTTTACACCAAAATCTGGGGTGGAGATTAGTATATATCACTAAACTCACTGTAAAAGTTGAACCCAACGCCCAACAGCTTGACCTCTAATTTATCTGTTTTTTTATTTATCTCCCACTTAAATAGCTCTCAAAATTCCATATTACTACTGAGAAATCAGGGTTTTACTCATATGAACTATGGTCACTAAGACTAAGAATAAGGTGATATTAGGTTTTACTTGTTATTATTCTTAATCATGAAAAGTGATTAATGATGAAAATTGCTCATGATAATAATGATACTTCACATTTATTTAAATTAATTTTGGTATTTTGATTTATTTTTTAAACAAGTAATTATTATGTTCATAGACTTTTTTATTTGAAATTTGGGGTGGACTACGACCTATGCTTCTTCATATACTAATACTAACAAAGATGAGACAAGTGTAGTGTAGAGATTGATTTTATGGAAGAAAATAAGTGGTAGCTAGCTGATGGATGGATAAATAGGAGCAATGCATGGATAACTCATAGTTGATGAATGGATAACCAACACTTCATGGTAAATAATTAAAAGAATGTGAGATGATAAATGGATAACCGAAAGAATGTCGGTGATAACATGTAACTAGGCATGGATAACTCATGGTTAAACTCATTTAACTAGAAGAATACGAGGAATAAAAAATATTTCCAAAGTGTCTTCCATTCCATATCTATCTCTCAACTATTTGATTCTTATAGAGGTGATCCAACCACAAACTATGTGGGTGTGCTAGTTTAAATTGTCTTAGAGTTTCATTGATTCTTATAAAGGTGATCCAACCACAAACTATGTGGTTGTGCTAGTTTAGTTTGTCTTAGAGTTTTATTTTATTGGTTCAAAAAGTTTGAAGATGATTGTTCATAAATTACTATAATTTTGATGATATAGATAGCTCGGAAAATTAGTATTATAATAAACAAAATTAAATTGAGATGTTATGTGGATGTACTTAGAGCAATCTAAGAGAAAGTGTTTTTCTTCCTCAAAAAACAGACATGTCCTTTCATCCCATGAAGTTTTACTAAAAAAAAATCCAAAACTTATTTCATTAAACCATTAAACAATTTGCAAATGTAACGTTTTGATCAATTCTCCACATCTTTAACCAAAACATAATTATCATATTATAAAAATTGTCATTAACTAAATTTTTTTATTTAACATTTTTGGTAACCTCTTTAAAGTGCAACCAAGTTTACTCTCTTATAAATTAGAACGGAAAATAACATATTAAATTATTAGTAATGAAGTTCTTTACGATAAAACCCATATGCGACTGTAATAACTGCAATTCTCGTGCTGCCACTTAGCTTGCCTTCAAAGTCTTAATGCCGCGTCATCGTACCCTTAGAGTAGGTGGGGGACTTGATCACTCAGATTTGTTTGATTTCCGTATTGATCTCCAAATATTTTTGGATGATTTTATTAGATTTTGGCAAATTTCACATGGTCAAATTTCAATAAAAATATTTAACAACCGTAAAGTGTGATATGTGGGGCATAAAAATCGAAGATATATCTAAAACAATTGTTTTAAAATATATCTAGTCGATTCCATGTAAACCAAACAATCTACCTTCATCGTGTTTATAATGAATTTGCAAAAAACACGACACTTGTGATAGTACAGGTTGTTCAATATAGAGATTAGGTCTTTGCAGTAAATTTGTTTCAGGATACATATTTATATAAGCTGTGGCTTATTTGTCTGACGATATGCACTTATCGGACGACCAGCCGCATCGGACGTGACCGGTCACGCGCAGCCGGTCCTCCGATCGGTGCATATCGTCGGTTCACTAGTGAACTCCTTTATATAATTTAGTTTTGATATGAACTTTGATTTTAATTTTTAACTATTTTTTATTTTTTATGAAAATAATTAAAAAAAATTAAGTTTTTAATGTTGTATAACTATTTTAAAATTTTTGTTTAACTATTGTAATGATGATGATGATTAATTATCATTGACATTAATCTTGGTTATTTGGTTTCCTTTAAAATTTTATTACTATTTTTAAAAAAATTGAAGAAAAGCTTTCCTAACTCACTATAGTTTTGACAATTTAGGATGTTAGAAAGCTTTGTATTTTGGCAATACGAGGAAACTCATTTATCTAATGTGGGTGTAAAGAGGACATTCTAAAATAAAGTGATTTTCATCCTCAATGCTCATAAACTAAAAAAATGGCAAATCCTTTATGCCCGCACTTTATCTATGGAGCTAATGAGAGTCCGTTCTTATGTGGTTAAATTTAATTTTCTTTTTTAAACTAGATAATACCAAGAGATACATTTGATCATTCATATAAGGGTCAATGACCTCCTTATAGTATCTTAATTTAATATTAAGCTCTAAATATTTCTGGCACCATAGCTTTTCTTTAAACTTAGATGTAATAATATTTTTGATATTCTATAAAGTGTCATTTTCATCAATGCCCCAAAGGTTTAACCCAAGTAGTCACATCTGGTTTTGACTTGATTTTAAAGCAATTCTAGGAAGTCTCTCCTCTCATATAGTATACATCATATATCTAGTCATAACCATGCTCTTAATGGGGGAAGACCAAATTCTATGAGGAGAATAGGATATGCCTATTACTTTTAATTTTTACTTTATAAGTTATGAAAAGCTTGTAGATTTGCTCAATCTTATTTTAAGATTCTCTATAAATGATTATACGATAATGGGATTGACAAGAATTTCAAAAAGGAACTTTTAAAGTTTTAAATTTTTGACAAAGTAAATTTTTAAATTTAAATTAATTCTAAAATAATATTGGTATGGGAAACTTAGCATTAAGTAAATTATAAACAGTTTTAAAAATTTACTTAGTTTTTCTATCTTATTATAATTTTTTTTCGTTTTTCAAAAAAAAAAAAAAAAATCATCGTTACATGATTAAAAATGTAATTATATTATGTATATCTTCATGACATTCATCTTCATATGTATATGGAAGAGATTAATTATGAAGAGATTAATTTTATAACAGTCATTCAAAATTCAAAATAAATAATTATAAAATCAACTGATCTAATTTGTAACTGGATCACACCCATAAAATAAATTATAATTGTTAATTTAAATTTAAAATAATGTAAATATATATTTAAAAAAAATGTAAAATATACATGATATATATCCATAATTGTTTCTTAACTTAACAGACCAAAAAAATTTGAATTTGCACGTGTCTCCACCGAATGGCATTGATCGTACGCGCCATGACCCAAATCATATGCGGGCATATCGTGTCATGCAATCACAAGGAATGGTATCCGTCCTTTCCAGAACACACCAATAATGTGGGTGTCCTTAAATCCCTATCTTTACACCTTGCCACTAAAAGGATACTCTTGGATTCTCTCTTTACAATAAAAAATAATGGTCAAAATATCTTGGATAGTTATTCCCATTAGCGTTAATACAAGGTGTTCTTTTACTCAAAGTTCGCCCCTAAAAATTAAAAATTTGGAATCGTTAAGAGCTTACATACTAGAAATGCAAATTTCGATCCATGTAAAAAAAAAAAAAAAAAAATTGGTTAAATTTAAAATATTATTTAAAAATATGTAAAATTTTAAAATATTAAAAAAATAGGAAATATTAAATTTTTTCTATAAATTTGAATTTTCCTTTATTATTATTGTTTAAGCTATAGAGTTTATGAGAGTTAGTTTTTATCTTAACTATATTAATTTTCTTCTTTAAATTAAATAATATTTAGAAATACTTTTGATCTTTTGGATAAGGATTAATGATCTCCTTATAAAATCTTAATTTAATATTAACATTTAAATATTTATGGCACCATAGCTTCTCTTTGATTTAGATGTAATAATATTTTTGATATTATTGATATTTTTCAAAGTGTCATTTTGGTCAATCCCCCAAAGGTTTAACCGAAGTTGTGACATCTTTACACCAACCGTGCTTGAGCGTCGTTTGATTTTGACTTGATTTTAAAGCAATTATAGGAAGTCCCTCGTCTCCCATGTTATTTATCTTGTGCTTATGCATGAAGTATCTAGTCATAGTCATGCTCTCGATGGGGGCATGATCCACCTTTATGAAGAGAATAAGATAGTGGTATTGCTTTTAATTTTGAGGTTATGAAAAGCTCGTAGATTTACTCATTCTTCCTCTAAGATTCTCTATAAATGATGCAAACCCATACTCTATGTCACATGCCCATAATTTTCATTTAAAAAAAAATGGTTTGTAATTTACTATTCTTGTCACAACCTGCTTTTCAATTATTTGCATGGATAATATTAACTAGACTTTTTAATGGTTTGACGATAAGGCTTATTGTCCGCTCAGTTTTGACTCCATTTATAACGAAAACTTAATCGCAACCCTGCGAAGGTGATGTTTAAAGTTTTGAATCCTTGATTTATTGGGTTTGCTTATCTAGGATGTAAAATCCTAGACTTAGACCTTTAGTCCCAAGCCATACATGTTTAGTCTTCATCTTATGAATTTTTATGTTCAAGTTTTAACTCTAAAATCAAAGTTAAGGAAAAGGGGGGGTGCACCTTTGTGGCTTACATGCGTCAGGAAAAAATTATGGCAAGGTAACTATGTTTAAAGTTTAAGTTACAAGGCATAAGGTGCTACCCTATGGGATTTTCATGCAAGTAAGGTGATAATAAGGTTAACTATGTTATAAATTTTAAGTGAATTAAAATGGCATGCGACCATGGGAGATACAAGGGGGGGCCAACAACGCTAACGAAGGTTTTAAAGGAGGTTTTAATGACAGTCATAAACCCTAGCTGGGAGTTGACAGTGCAACCAATCATTTTAATTGACATGGTTTCTATGCATGCGTTATGGGGAGAGGCCTAATTCTAACCCTCCACCTTTCATTGATTTGATTGAATAGGTTTTGTAGGGTTTAATGTTGCATTCAAACTGTCATGAGGGTTTTTGTCTCATTTAATGCAATGGTGGTTGGAGGTTTGTGCTTAACCACTTAATGGTGTTCCGCTGCCGCCAAGCTTTCCCTTTGGGGTCTGCAATAGTTTTTTTGGTTTGCAACATTGTGATTTTGAGTTGTTTCAAGGTTTTTTGTTAGTGTTTAATGGCTACATGGTTTCCATTTTTTCTCTGCACAACCTTAGCCATCGTTTTTCTCATTGTATGGATAAGTGGAGACTCAGTTTTCCTGTCTTCAATCTCGGGTAGAGGCTTTCCAAGCTCGCAAGGGTTATTAACTGGTATGAAGATATGTACATCCTTGATTAACTCTACAATTTTTAATGAGGTTCCTAGATTTGAAACAGTAATGAACTCCATTGAAACTTGTTTGTGTAGGGCAGAGGAATGAGAGGGAATCTAGGAGGATCCAACCCTTGGCCCTCTATGCATTTTAGCGCATGTGAGCTTCTCTCTTCCTACACATTTTAAAAGAATTTCATTTCATACTTAAATGGGTTTATCATAACTTCACTATTTTGTTTGGAAGGTGAAGCCAAGGTGCCATCCAAAGGGTACCTAAAGCTTTGGATAACCTTGGAATCACCCTTATGGCCCAATCTCGCATTGCAAGGTAATCTTTACACAAGGTGCGGTAATACATGTTACAGTTTAATAATAAAGTGATTATATAACTTAACAATGTGTGGATGCAGGTGATCAATTGTCACATGCCCCAATTTTTTCAAAAACAATATTATCTTATTTGATTTTATTTAAGGACAATATGTTAAATTTTATGCTAAGTTATAATTGATGACTCAGCAGAGTCAAGGATATTTAATGTAATTCTTTATATTTTAATTATAAATAAATAAAGGTGGAGACAACAGCTTAGGAGAGCTGTTAAAAGAGTGTTTACTAGTCAAATTGGTGGAGGAGACTGGGTGGAGAGCAAACATACATGTGGCAGCATCCTCAAACCACTTCCAACTGTTGCAGGTGGAAACCTCCCTACATTTGGGGTCATGATTCCCCAAGAAAGTGGAATCAAAGCAGGTGGCTCAATTAATGACAACTGACCCAAAACACCTAGGCAATCTTTATAAAAATGCCCATTGAAGAGAGGTGAGGCTGCTCATTCTAAAGAAGTGATCATTCAGGTGAATGTACTTCAAAGAAATTCAATGGAAGGGAATTGTGGAAATAGTTTGAGGGGATAACTACTAAGTGATCTAGTGCAGCTTTTCAGCTGAAGGATCTTACTGCTAAGTGCAGAGTGTTTACTAAGTCATTCGACTAGTCTATTGTTTGCATGCTCCACCAGTTCTCAGCCAAGAAGACCAGGAACAGGCTCGGGGGTCCTGAGGAAGCGTTGTTTGAGCGCTCTCCAAGAGTTCATAGGGAGGAACAACCTCCTAACGTTGTTTTTGTCCATCCTAATCAGGTTCTACATTCTTTTGTTTTACTGTGTTAGATAGTTAAATGTAAATCGGACTGTTAAATGAATGTTAAATATTTAGTTGTAAAATGTTAGAGTTAGTAATCTTTTAGTTTATTGAAAGAATGAATCTAAAATATATGGAAAATAATTCTAATCTGTGTTTTTCCACGTCTGGAAGGACCAGATTGTACTCCAGCACATACTGAGTATTTAAAGTAGATGAAGGAAATGATAAGAGACTGAAATGAATAGATGTAATATGCATTTCATAAGAGCAAAGTAATTTAATGCAGTATATAGGTTACTATTAGAAGAACAATAATCTGTTTATCTATGTTTATTTATTAACTAGTTGCATATGCAGTAGAAGAAACATAGTTAAACTACCCTGTTTACATTCAGTTCAATAAAGATATAACTACTATTCATATAGTTATATACTTAAAATATTAGCTAAACTAAGACTAACAGTTAGTATAAACAAGAAGGGTATATGAAAAGTATCTAAATTATAAAGGACAAACCAAATTACAGAGTCTATGTTATCTTTTCAAATAACTCTAGTAAATTTTCTTCTATTATTTCAGTCAATAGAAATGTTAATGATTAATATAAATAAAATACATATCTATGTAAAGAACTGTTCTGTATTTATCAATAGGTTTATACCTGCAAAAAGAAAACTACAGGGTCGAAACCCTAATCTAAATATATTGTTTCAAATAAAAACAGCTAAGCTATAATTCATTTGTTTAGATCAATTTATATTAGTAACAATTAAATTATTGCAGACTGGTTACAGTCCTTGTAACAAATATTGAATAGTTATAAATTTAAGAATTCTCAAGATACACCAGTAATAATAATAACTTAAAACAATATTTGTTTTACAAATTAAAAGAACCTATTTAATTAAATTGAAAGAATTAGGTAAACAAGGGTTTCATTCAGGAAACCCTAGCTCTTATTCCTGAGCCAACAAAGAGTTATTACAATTTACTCTATGAAGGAGTTACAATTACGGCTTTAAAAAAAAAATAACTACATTATATCACAAAACAAAATAAACAGTAAATTTCTTTATTCACAGTCGAATAGGGTAAAACCCTATTTACACAGAGTCACCAAACAGTATACTGCAAAAACGAGTGTAAGATCGAAGACAAACTGTCTTAAAATCCATTGTTTTACATTAACAAGCCAGAAGGCTGAACTTTAAAACCAAATACAACACCCAGCTCATGGCCAGGGCTACCCATCGATGAAGCAAGGGTTTGTACACAGACAAAAATCAACATTAACTTATAAAAAGAAACTGCATAGCTAAAGGCGAAGCTCGACGAGCTTCCAACTCAGGGTTTTCCCCATCGACAACCCTATTACAAGTAGGGTAAGAACTCATTTGTTGAACCCAGGGCTTACCCGTTTGAAGCCACGAAACCTTGGAGACAACCAACATCATTCCTTCACTTTTCGCAAGAGTGGTCACAGGTTCCTGCAAGAGCACGGTGTTGGTGTTAGTGTCAAAATTCTTTTAATAATAAAAACCTACTATAAACTCGATTTTAACAGGAGTATTCTATGCTGAATACAAAATTAAATGTTTACCTTCATAAGAGTATCGAGCAGTCTAGCGATGGGACTGTCACTAACGACAGTGTGCTTTGAAAATCCCAAACCCCACGACAACGAAGGAGCACACTAATAGTAGCGAAGCCTCAGCTTCGCATAGAAGTGACAGGCCACGAAAGAAAGGCAAAATGGAGTCACAGACAGGCCGCAAGCCAAATGCAAATAAAAACCAACAAACTTTTGCAGATTAAAAACCTTCAGTTGCAAAGGAATGGCAATAAGACCGAACCACGGTGGCTACAACAATGTTAAACTCAAACGTTGGAGCAAGACAGAGCAGAGAGAACACTCACGGCCGCCATGAGACCTTGCAGAACTGCCCAAAGGCCAGCGTGAACATCGGAGGGAAATGACAAGGAGTTTAGGGTTACAAGGATTTTATATGACCAATGCTTGGCCAGAAGGTGACCATGTGCCACAAGAAAATCAAAACCATGCATGGGTCGAACTCTATAGTCACTTGCATTCCAATAATTTTCAATTATTTAAAACAATGATTTAATCTCGAACTTGCTTATACTATGAAGTTTGCATTTAGAAATTATCTCATCGCTAATCATATGTCCATTATATCATAATATTGATAACACGATATGGACGTTTGGTAAACCATATTTTTTCAACATTGACCCTAGTAAGTATAGTAACCACTTGTTATATGGAAAAGTCCAAGTTGAAAATTATTTAAAACCATTGAACAACTATAGATTTCTATGTTTATATACATTGTTGTCTATGCATGGTTATACTCTTTTAAACCAACAATTCAAGTTGTAACAATTATAAAGTTGGATAGCATAGTAAAGAGTAGAATCATGAATTATTTACAAGCTCAACTTTGTTTTAGACTTGTTTAGAACCTTCGAACAAACTATAGACTTGTATGTCTATAAACATAATATTTTATGCATGTTTATAACCCTTATAAATCCAACGTTTCGATTGGAAATAAACTATAAAGTTGTCTAGTGTGGTGCAAAAGAATATATATTGAATTCTTTTACATAGTTCAATTTGGATTAGACTTTAATAGTCAATAGTTGTTTCTCAACTTGGATTTTGTTAGTAATTTACCATGATTATTTATTGGTAGGATGATTTTATGATTATAAAAGATAATTGGTGCTTAGCTTAGGATAGAAGGTTGATCATTGTAGAAAACATCTACCTTAAAAGTTGTTATAGACAGTAACTTAATATAAGAAAAACATTATAGAAATAATAAGAATTGCAATGGAATAATCCTACTCAAGTCCATAATCAGTACAACCACATGGATTGACTTAGATTTAAGAAGTAAAGGAAAACAATGTTTCATGTGAAAAGACGCAATTGTTTTTACACTAATCAAACTTATAATGTCAAGAAGTTTTACAGGTTGTAAGTTTCCCTACAGAAGGTAAATCTCGATCAGCTTGATACTCGAGTAAATAGTATGATAATGTATAATAACCAATAGTACAATAATTCTAACATTGCAAGATATGCATATCAAAGTAGAAGTTACTATGCAACTAAGATTACAAGTTTAGAGCCACAGTAAGTATCTTTACTGTCGCTACGTTCGATAAAGAAAGGAATTCATTTATTTGAACTTCGTTTACAAGAAAAACTGAAGAAAGCAAACTACTTTACCTCATGAAAGTTGCTTGGAAATTTATTAGCTTATCTACTAAGCATTTTATTTGCAAATAGAAACACTTCTTAATACTTTATGAAATTAAAACGTTTACTTGTTCGATCATAACTGTAAACCTGTAAGAACCAGTAATATTTATGCGTTAGCATAAATGCTAAGTAAGCCCAAGATTCAAAGTTAGATTCCACCTACTTGTCATAAAGAAGAATCATCAGTAAACTGAAATAAAACAATACCCAAGTAAACCTTATTCATGTTACAAAAAGGAAACTGCTTAGTTAACGTAATTTGAGATTATGTAATACAAATCATTTGACGGTTTCTTTTTCTACTAACCCTTAGCTGTTAGTAAACTGTAGATTCAACATTTTATGTTATCTCAAAATTTTAAATTTATGTGAAAATTTGGGGTTTTGACATCAATGCATGGGCCAAGTGAGAGTGGCAACAAGGTTACCTCCTTTAAAGCTTCGTTCTTCTCTATCAAGAGGTGAGAGATTCTACTCTAAACTATGTTAATAAGAAGAGATTATTAATTAGGTTATCACGGTTTATACTAATTCCCATAGGTCCATGTGCGTGTATAGACTGGTGTGACACGGATTCTTCACTGTACACTTGGATCATCAATAAGTTCCAAGTATGCCTTACTTGAATGTATACGATAGGAAGGGATCCAGAACTACTCTGGTTTCAGAGTATTTGGGAAAGAAAAAGACTTTACAGCCTCTGTCGATTTTTTAAGATAAGTTGGATTTTTAAATAGGGTGTGTGCAAGAAGTTGAGGGACCTTTTAGATGCAATGGTGGAGTGAAGTCAATCACTCTTAATCCAAAAAAATGAAATCATCCCAAGCAATCCTGAACCTGCCAAGCCTAGTCCCAAGGGTGGCAATAGGCATGCCAACTAGGATAGTAAGATAAATCGTCCCTCCATTTTAGTGAACAAAATCGCGTGCGCAATTTCGTTCACTAAAACGGAGGGGCGATTTGGAAAGCCTATTTTTTTTTTAAAATTGGCCGAGACCGTCTTTTTCTCCTCACCACGCGGCTATTGGAACAAGGAGGAACAAATCTTGACTGGGAAAACGTGATTTTGGGTGTGCCAAAGCCCTCTATCTCCACCTTTGGATAAACCTCCCCTTTGTGAGGTATTTTCCTCATTTCTTTTCGTGTTTTTTCTCTTTCGTCATCAATTTATTTTCCCTAGATTGAAAAATTAAACCATATTAAATTAAATTATGGCCAATTGAAGCAAAAACCCATTGGAATTGCCCAATTGAAACAAAAACCCAATGGAATTGACCAATGGAAACAAGAACCCCAATGTAATTGGCCAATTGAAACCAATTCCCCAATTTAATGATAAAAATTAAATAATTTTGATTATTTAACAAAATTCATACCCAAAATTCCCATGCCCAATGGAAACCAAAACCCCAATTAACTCAAAAAACAAATGAATTTCACTATTTCCATATGCATATTCATAAGGATCCTTGTGAATCCATACCAAAATCCACAAATAAACACCTTATAATTTTGATGAAACTTCTCGAAGTTGCTCTTCCAAGAACATCAATAAACACCTTATAGTTTTGATGAAACTTCCCAATCCAAGTGTCAAAATAAGGTATAGAAGCTTCCCATGCTTTTAACAAATATTTCATCTTGAACAAAGGGTACTTTTTGGTTAAGGTCAAGACAACAAAGTTCAACAATAGACTCTATGAACGTGAAGATACATAGGTATGTTGATGTATTTGATTAAACATGCCAATCACATACTAGATCATACATGCTATTTAATCCAGTAGAACCCTTGCAACCATAAAATCCGTAAAGTTCTGCTAAATAGCCATTGGAGTCCAAAAAACATCACACTACAACAAATAATTACATATCTAACAAAATCGTTTCCTATACTGGGATTGTATTCATCAACAGCACATTATGCCACCTATTCTAGGGTCTAGTTGTTGCCTCTACCCGCAATTTGGGAGTTGTTCCTACAAAGGCAATAATTAGCACCTCACAATTTTGATGAAACTTCGTAATCCAAGCCTTAAAATAAGCTAGAGGAGCTTCGCAATCAACATATGCACTCAAGACACTTTATGTACATATGCATGTACTTAAAAATTAGAATTAATACTTGAATTTAGGACATAAATATGAAATGAAAAAATGTTAAATGTTTATTCTTTACTGTAAAATTCAAGATCAATTTTTAAATTTACATGATAGATTTAGTTTATATGTCATTAGTTATACCGTTTTCAGTTCTTAGATATGTCATTATATCATGTGTTTATATTTATAATGATATTTTATTTGTATTTATGATTGCAGTGGCTACTATGGATCATAACAATGTGGAGATACTGATATTTATTGTCCATTTGAGAGAGCTTGGTTCGACTTGGAGGGCTGGAGATGAGCTCCGCCGCTCCTTGTCAAATTCATTGTTGTCTATTGTTGATACAATCACAAGATCGAACGATGCTTTGTATAGCATTGCATCTTACAGGGAGAGGAAAAGACAACAATATGCTGATGGGTTAAGTTACAATGAGGTAAAAAAGCTGAAAATAACAAAACAAGCCATCTATTCATTGTTTAGACTGCCTGGGATGGATGACATTCCGGAGATCAGCAGGCCACATATTTCTATTGAGTGGTGCACTTTTCCACCCATCAAAGACAATTGGATGGATAGGTGGTACATGGTTTTTGACATTCCCCCTCACAACAATAGGGAAGTATTGATGTACTTCCTCCGAAAATTGTATGAAGAGTTTGTGATGGGGAAACATGTCAACTATTTTGACATGTTGGGATTCCAGGGAGTTGGTAGGGGGATGCCCCAACATAGACCCCATGCTAGGAATAGAGATGCCAATCCACAGATACCTGCACCCTGTGCCCAGCTACCGAGGGCAGACATCCCTCATGCACGTGACATGGTTGCCCAGACACAGGAGGCATTTTTGACTCCAGCTAAGATGGTCTCTCGACACACGACCACTATTGACCAGAGAGCGCCCTCTTCCTCTGCTGGTGTACAACCACCAGCTTCTGGTGGTGGAGGGACATCTATTGGTGTGGATAGACCGACATCCCATGTACCTCAGAGCGAGCCACACGTCTGTACATAGTGTGGGGGACCCTGTTATGGTCCTGGACCAAGACATGGTACCACTACAATGACTGGTGGTCAGGTAAGGACATTGTTTTAAAACTCTGCTATTGTTCAATTTTTAATTGTTCCATACTATATCTAACATATTAAAAGATTCGTAATATATATGCAATATTTACTCTTGCAGGAGATTGATGCCTCTCACGGGGGTGGTACTGCACCCAGTGTGGTTGTACCCAAGGCCCAAAGAACCACAATTGAGGTAATATTTAAACACTTGTCATTTTGTTATTACATATAATTTTTTTAATGCATGGGTTAGTCTTCATTAATTTATTAAAATGTCTAATATTTACAATTTTTGAAGTTGCAGGAACCCCACTTAGAATGTGATGCTGGAGACATTGATATCAATGACATAGTCCAAGGTGGAATTTACGACTACTTGAAGAATGTAAGAACATGGGTTATCATTGAATCTTGTTTGAATTATTTAATTTTCTTACTATACACTCCTTTATAGATTGCTAATGTAAATATAATTTTTAAACTTGGAGATGCTAGAGGCATCTGAAGAGGGGCAAGAAATTGATGGAAGTGGTCACTCCCATGGTGGAGATATGTCCCAGGAAGGGGTAAGTATATTACAACATGTTATGTTTTCAGTACATATTATTACATCCATTCAAATCCATGTCTAACTATGGTAACACTTTATGAATGCAGACGTCATCGCAGATCCCTGCACCGCCTCTTTGGTTGGGATCTCCCCGTAGTCCAAACATAGATAAGCGGGTTGTTTACACCAGACGAGGTCCCTCTTCCTTGAATAGAGCGGGTGTGTATGAGGATCAACCTACTCATCCCACGGTAATGTACACACTTCTAATGGCAATTGTTGGTTAGCTATGAATTCACTTCACAAGTGGTTTTTCTTAATGTTATTTTCGCATGTTTATAGCATCAGGATGTAGATTCATCCGTGCCAGAACTTAGTGGGATTGTTGATGCCACTGTCAATTCCGCATCTACAATAGGGATAAGTCACAGTGAGGTACATCTACTTGAATATTTGTAATTGTACATTTCATTTGTATTGTTTCTAGACATGCACGATGTCTAACTATTTAATCATTTGGTGAATGTAGCCACACCCTGGTCCATTAGTGCACGCAACTGAGGTTGATGTTCAACCTATGGCTCCTCTTACTACTGAAGAGTACCAGCCTCATCCCCTATAAATGGTTTTTTCGGTGAGATGTTCATTTTTTACATAATTGATTAGTACTTTCGCATTCATGTACATGTTGATAATTCTTGAGATAATTGACATATGTTTTTTTATTCACAAAGAAGCATGGCAGAGAGGCTCGCTGCAAGGTGGAGGACAGCAGAGGCACCTACACCCTCGACACCACAGGCACCTATACCCCCAACGGATGCAGTGAGTCTTTGTTTTATTTGCAATTGAGTCATATTTTAAATTTTCAAACTTTGTTATTGATGGACAATACTAGTTCAGTTACCTGATCAAGAAATATTGTCATTGATTTGCAGTCGCCAGAGATGCACAATGGTCATAGACAGAGCCAAAGAGCATCAGGGTCCGGGAAAAACCAGAGAAAGTTAGAATTTTGATGTGTTAGTCCAGGACAAATATGTATTTTTATGTACAATCCGGAGTTAGAGTATAGGGGTGTGATCCAAGAAAGATGTACTTTTTTTTGCACATGTACATCAAATATGTTTTTTTGATACATGCGCATTGACATGCCATAGATAGGCCTTCTATTTTTGTATTATAACTTTCATGATATAAAAAATATTTCATATCAAGGCTCTTCAGATATTCACGGTTCAGTATTTTAAGTGTGATTATACATGTGTGGCGAAGAATGTTTCTATGTGTAATGTTCCCAATTTTTTATAGATTTTATGATTGTATGGAGATATCAGTTATAAATTTGAGAACAATGCACAATTACAATAACAGAACCACTCAGAGATGAAGGGGAGCAGGATACTCTAGACCACATCTATAACATCACAGCCAAGGATGCAGATTATGTTGAGCCTAATGCTGATGGTGTAATGGATTGGCAATGTGATAGCTCCTGCATGTCTGATTCAGATGATGGTCTGGAGAATTGGCAGCATCGACTGTACGAGCTACATGGCCATATGTGCGCGCAGATTACTCAGTCTCTTCAATGCATTAGCGCACAGCCTCGAGAATTGCCTGCACAGGTTGGGATGACATACCCTGGCCAAATTATTGCACCTATGATAGAACGAGTACCTCAGTCACCAAACACCCAGCGTCTGGAAATAGCAATAGAAGCTACAGCAGCATGGGGGACCGATCATACAAAGCCTCAACCCTGTCGGGGAACCTGCCAGAAATTCTTGCACCCCAAAGTTATAAGGCAAGCTCAAGAAGTGCGAAGTAAGTTCAAGGGGCGGAATAGCCCTCAAGGACATTTGAGGCAGAAATATACAGCAATGGGAAACACACTTCGTAAGGAGTGGATGCATCAGTTCATATATATCTTGGACGCTATAGCGAAAAATGGGCATATGAAGGTTGAGCTCCGCCACAGTACTGTAAGTGGGGATGATCTTGTGGATTGCTTTTTGATCGCAGTTCCCATTAATAAAAGTGGTCCTGTTCTAGATATAGCTTTCCGATCAACTCACGACAAGGCAAATGTTGATCATCCAGGAATTGGATACCAAATCAAGGGGCAGAGCCAAGACACTATTACCTCAAATTTAATAGTCCTATCGCAGATACTACCCGGTCGGGTCGAAGGGCACTATTGGGCCGAGGTTGCTTATTGCCCCGAGGCC
Source organism: Pseudotsuga menziesii (assembly GCA_001517045.1). Taxonomy (NCBI): domain Eukaryota; kingdom Viridiplantae; phylum Streptophyta; class Pinopsida; order Pinales; family Pinaceae; genus Pseudotsuga; species Pseudotsuga menziesii. The sequence goes on from LPNX010474470.1 coordinate 175,864, forward strand.
TCAACCATGATTTTGCCGTGGTCCAAAAATGTAGCGAGGCTCAAAATCCGACCGTTGGGAGGCAGCCAATTTGGCGGCGGCGGGATTTTAATTGCTTTAAATGACTATACTAAGACCAGTACCGGCAATCGCGCTCCACATGGACAAGATTTTCGTCAGATTTGGTGCCTTCAATGCACTGTCCTCCCCGATTTGATTGATGGCGTGTATAAGAAGATGCCTAAGTTAGGAAAAATTGCATCTTGCATTTCTTCAAGATTTCTGAGTGAACCCATGACCACCGAACGTGAGATTGACGCTTTGGTCAGAGAATTCGAGCAAGAAGGTTTGATCCCCTACTCTAATCGGCCGCCTGCCATAGCTCACTGTGAAGCCACTCCTCCAGCACCTCCACGGCCGATGCAGACACGGTCTGCTAGGAAAAAGTCTAGAACTGAAATTCGCACCAAGCGCAACCAAGACCGGCCGCAGCACACAGGGCCAACGCCAGCGGTTCATCCTATGGAGCCCTCTGGTTCCGCACAGGCCCCAGCCGGGGGAAGGGAGAATATTCTGCCACCACAGCCACCATATCTACCACCTGTTCGCCTAGGAACCGCGTTACCCCGTCAGACAAAGCAATTTACATTAGCCACACCCTCGTTGACACCAGCAGTACAGTTGATTGGAAGTATGACAGGGAAGATTGATCAGCTTAAGTACAGTGATCACGACACCAATGACCATGGCAAGTTCCCACAATTTGAACCAGCCGAATACTTGCACCGCGTCAAGTACCCCAATCATAGGGTCACACTACTGGAAGTGCAAACATGGGCTACGGGCCTGGACAAAGCTGGCCTACTCAAGCTATTTCACATTCCCCATTTCGGACGCGGCATACATGTGACTGTAGTGGCCAAGTAGTTATTATCCCTGGTGCATGATGGCTACTTATGGATAGTGGACCAGCAAATTCCTATTGACACCGCCCTCATCCATAGGATCACAGGTTTACCCATGGCAGGACTTGATCCGAGAACCGAATTTCCGTCCAAACATGACGATACAAAGCTCGCGTAGACCATGAAGGAGCGGTTTGGCCTGACAAAAGGGAAACGGGGGTATCACACTTCCGCGATTCGGGAGCAGCCCATTCGGTTTGCAGCTGAACTCTTAGCCTGCAAACTCATACGGAAATGCAGGCCAACTGAAGTACCTGCCCCAATTATTCGGATTGCTATGAACTGCGCTGAGGGGTATACTTATAATTGGGCCGGATATCTTGCGAAGGAGTTTTTGGAGGATGCCCGCGATGCGCAAGAAAAAGGTAGACCTTTTCATTATTCCTGGCTTATGATCCTTATTGCATTAGTTGGGTGGAAAGAACCCACTGAAGCCCAGTTTGTCAAAATAAACCCCGGCATGCCAGGGGCAGTGAGGTATGCCTCCCTATGGATATCCTCAGATAAGGAAGCTCAGCAGATGATGAACACTGTGTTCGTCTTCTATGCTATGAGTATTCACTATGAGATTGTGTGAACACCTCGACTTACCAACGAAGTGTTCTCTCAATACGAGGGCGTCGCGCACTTTAGTGCCAACATGCATCATGTTTTCATTCAAGCTCGTGCAGATCCTCAACGGCAATGCTTCAAATTACCATATGTAGTCACAGAACCAGATATCAGGCGGATCGTTCAGCAATGGCCGGCCGAATGGCTGAAATATTTAGGGAAGAAACCTTCTATTCCGGTTCCCCCAGCTACCAATATTGGCGCAGGTACTAGTCAGGCACAGCAGCAAAGCCCATTGGAAGATAGCGAAGACCTAAGTGATTTGTAGATGAATGACGACGGCCAGGGTGGAGACGGCGGACAGGATGAATAGGATGAACAGGATGAACAGGATGAGGAGTCGGTCAAGACCATAACAGATCCTACCCCACCAATGAAGCGCAAGTCACCAGAAGTAGCTGAGGTAACCAAGCCACAGTCCCACAAAAAGGTAAAAGCATCGAAGGACAAAGCTCATGCAAACCATGAAGGAACGGTTTGGCCTGACAAAAGGGAAACGGGGGTATCACACTTCTGTGATTCGGGAGCAGCCCATTCGGTTTGCAGCTGAACTCTTAGCTTGCAAACTCATACGGAAATGTAGGCCAACTGAAGTACCTACCCCAGTTATCCGGATTGCTATGAACTGCGCCTAGGGGTATACTTATAATTGGGCTAGATATCTTGCGAAGGAGTTTTTGGAGGATGCCCGCGATGCGCAAGAAAAAGGTAGACCTTTTCATTATTCCTGGCTTATAATCCTTATTGCATTAGTTGGGTGGAAAGAACCCATTGAAGCCTAGTTTGTCAAAATAAACCCTGGCACGCCAGGGGCAGCAAGGTATGCCTCCCTATGGATATCCTCAGATAAGGAAACTCAGCAAATGACGAACACTGTGTTCGTCTTCTATGCTATGAGTATTCACTATGAGATTGTACGAACACCTCGACTTACCAACGAAGTGTTCTCTCAATACGAGGGTGTTGCGCACTTTAGTGCCGACATGCATCATGTTTTCATTCAAGCTCGTGCAGATCCTCAATGGAAATGCTTCAAATTACCATATGTAGTCACCGAACCAGATATCAGACGTATCGTTCAGCAATGGCCAGCCGAATGGCTGAAATATTTAGGGAAAAAACCCTCTATTCCGGTCCCCCCAACTACCAATATTGGTGCAGGTACTAATCAGGCGCAACAGCAAAGCCCATTGGAAGATAGCGAAGACCTAAGTGATTCGCAGATGAATGACAATGGCCAGGGTGGAGACGGCGGACAAGATGAACAGGATGAACAGGATCAGGAGTCGGTCAAGACCATAATAGATCCTACCCCACCAACGAAGCGCAAGTCACCAGAAGTAGCTGAGGTAACCCAGCCACAGTCCCGCAAAAAGGTAAAAGAATCAAAGGACAAAGATATCGAGGAAGAAGCCACTGTCACGCTGGATGCACTGGAGCATGCTCTGGAACAGTCTACGACAGCGCTTACTAAAAAATGGTCAGAGTTTGCGGAACTGCATCTTGCCGGCCTCTCAGGTATCGCAAACAGGGTATCAGAGTTAAAAGAGCTAACTGCAAAATCAACGCCCAGTACTGTGACAAGCAGCACTATGGCACCCATGCAGCAGGATATTAGGCAATGGCCACCTAGGGATCCCCAGGGACAGGTATCAAGCGCAACTCTGATACAGCCTGACACCGATTCTCGACCCCAGATGAATATAACCGTGGAGCTGGATTATACAAAGATACTCGGCTCTCACCCACTACTACATTTCGACCCAAAATCCGACGGCCGTCATGTCGAATTTTCGACACTTTCCTGTCGCATGTACGACACTTTGATTTTTTCTTAAGCGTCGGAAACTTGGTGTCGGGTATCCAACACTTATGAATTCGTCGGTTAAGAGACACTTAACTAATCGTCGGTTAAATGTCAACCGTCGGATAAGCGACAGGTATAACCGTCGCTTAAACCATGGCTTTAAAGAGTAAGCATCGCATAAACAACAGATAGAGTTGTCGCTTAGTGACGGATATCAAGACAAGGCGTCGCAAAAACGACATTACGAGCTGTCGCTTAAGCGACGGATATCAAGACAAGGCGTCGCAAAAATGACATGACAAGCTGTCGCTTAAGCGACGGAGATGAAGAAGACTCGTCGCATTTCCGACAGCTAGATCTGATTTAAAAAAAAAAAAATTTAAATATCCAACCAGAAACTGTCGCCTAAGTGATAGCGTATTAACAAGAAGCGTCGCATTTGCGACATCTAGATCTAATTTAAAAAAAAAAAACCTTAAATATCCAGCCAAGAGCCGTCGCTTAAGCGACGCGTATTAACAAGAAGCGTCGCATGTTCGAAAGATAGAGCTGTCGCTTAAGCGACAGCAGTGAATTTTTAAAAATATATATATATATTAAATATCCATAACCTATTTCTTTATGATAATGATGAATTCTCATAGTTCAAGGAAGAATCCCCCTAATTCTCATAGAAAAAAGAATATTTGAATGTAGTTAATATGTTATGTAGTTAATATTTAGATGTAGTTAATATGTTAATCTTTTTGATAATGCCTCTTTGGTCAGAAATTTATTTCATTCTTCTGAGATGCGTTTTCCAAATGGACATTATTGGGATATGGTACCTAATTCTGAGATGTGTTTTCTAAATGGACATTATTAGGATATGGTACCTAATGTCTCAGTATCAAATTAAGTGAATGCTTAGTATCAAATTGGCTTGGTATCTCCTCTCTGTCCTTGCTTGAATACTACTATCTATCTTTGCATTCACCATTAGGATGAGTTCTTGCTTTCTCAATTGTTGTTTGTAAAAAATAAAAGCTGAAGCTTTACTCTCTAAATCAAATGTGCCTAGACAACATTCTTGCAACCATAGCACTTCTATTCATTTACCTTTGTTCAAATTTGGGTTTTCTAGCTTAGGTTACTTACTTCCATTGCGAAGACCAATGTCAACCACATATACAAGTGCATTATGCTGTAATTACAATATTCCAGCATGGTATACACACTGTCAATGCTGAAATTAACCTCTGTTTATTGAATGTACAGGATTCAACACTTGAATTATAAGCTTGCCCATTGAAAACGACCTACAGGGCAATTATATCAGCACTAGCCTGTAAACCACACAATGATATATTGCAAGTTGGGTCCGTGGGATGTGATTTCCACAAAGGTTAATCAAACCAACTATTAACCAACCGGGTAAACCCAACTAGCAACCCAAATTTGTAATGGTATTGTTGTATAGCTGTAGGAATCTGAAATGCACCCAGGCTTGGAGAAAATAGCTGTACGAAGTGTATAATAGCTTGGACCATTAAAACATCAGAGCAAGCGAATTCAAGGAATTCGAATTGGCATTGTAACTACCAATTCCAGCAACGATAATGCATGATTAAGATCAATGTATTGGCATGCATTCTACAGCTAGCCATGAATTCAATAGAGAGTATAGTTGGTGAAGACTACAATGATCAAGCAATGAGTGTTGTGCCAGAAAAAAAACATTGGGGGTGAACGCTGTGTTTGATACACGACAATCCAGCGCTTGAAAATTTTTAATGCTGGAGACAAAACTAATTGAATAGTGAATGCCAGAAAAGATTGGGGAGTTCTTGTGGCTTCCATAATGTCCAAATAAGATTTAAACCAGAGTAGAATCAAGCATGTGAACATTTAATCACATGGGCACTAAATTATTCTAGAATTTCATATGGGAAAACCAGCAAATGATGGGATTTTATTATGCTCAAAAAATTGTTACAAAAAGTGAGTTCTGTACTGTCAACAAAGATTTTGGTGCATTTTTACTCATTGGCAATTCCTTACAAATTATTATGGCTCAGTGGCAACCTTAACTCATGCGTGGACAAGTTTAGTTTCTCCTTCGTCCTCCCATCTTCAAGCAGGTTTCTTCTTCCAAAGTCTTCATTTT
>LPNX010474480.1:9536-83696 GCA_001517045.1 Pseudotsuga menziesii
AAATGGAAGAACACAAAGCATCTGAGAGGGTACAGAACAGTGTCTCTGCTATCTCACAAAAATAAGTACATGATTTTTTCATCAAAGATTAAACACACTACAGCGTACCTCCAAGAATGATATGCAATGGCTCTCCAATGTGCCTCCTCCAGCACCATAGAAACCCACCACAAACCCACGACCACAAAACGGTGAATAAACGCCCTCGTTTTCCAAAAAACACTGCTACCACTGCAATGCTGCTGGAAAAAATGCCCTGTTATCTAGCAAACACAATGGACACAACGTGGAGAAAACCCACAGAAAACCCAAGGAGTAAAACGCCCTCGTTTTCCAGAAAACACTACAGGGATTTGAAAAAATGCCCTGTTATAGTTCGTATTTTTTAACACATTTAACAGGTTTATTCGACTGCTAGCAGGACCCTATGCACAACTGCACTATAAGCCACTAGGCCCAGAATACACACAGATACGCAGGTCTATCAACAAAAAGCATCACTCTTCCAGATATCCCCTCTGCAATAGCTTCTTAGCAATCACCAGTTTCCAGACGGCTCCTCATCTTCTTAGCAATCTCCAGATATTAAGCAATCAAATATTATGCAGCCACACGATGGAAAAAATGCCCTAAACCCAGCTCGCAGGCACCTCGGTATGTAGCCACACGATGGAAAAAATTCCCTAAACCCAGCTCGCAGGCACCTCGGCATGCAGCCACACGATGGAAAAAACGCCCTAAACCCAGCTCGCAGGCACCTCGGCTTGGTGCAGGTGCACTCAGACCTCATACCACAAGCAAAGGAGCTCACAGGAACAGGCACCTAGCAGGCAAGGCTCGGAGGACTGGTGAACGGCTCAGGCAAAAATGTTGAATAAAACATACCCCAGCATATTGGATATTTAAATAGTAAAAAAAAAACCCTAGTTACCCCTAATATATTGATTTTTAATTTTTTAATTTTAACCCCCCCAATATGAACGGACGTGATATCATATTGGTCCCTAGGTGACGCCCCCGTGTGCCTCCTGTGCCACGGAGTTGTCCTAGTTTCCATGTTGATTCTATGCTTCCTATGAGTCTTCATCTACTTTATGTTCTTGTTCAAAGGAATCTTTAGCCCGAGTCAACCATTCCTCAGTTATCTTGTCTTTGCACGTCGTACATTCCCAATACAGCTATTGGTTTGTGCACATCTGGTTCATTTGAGTTCTTCCAAATTATCCAGCGTTGTTTTGTACCTCGTGCTGGTTGATGGGGGATTCCTTAGTTCCCTTCTTCCAGCGGATTCCATGCCATCGACTTCAGATCACTTATATTGGAATAGGAATCTAGATTCCATTGAGTTCCTTCAGACTTGCAGTCATCAGTGGGAGGTTCTCTCGCCATCGACAGATTTGAGAATACATCAATGGCCCTTGATCGATGGACTCTCTCAAGTGTTCGACCTCAAAACATTTATTCACACTTTTTTTATTGCACTTTGTACCTTGATTCCCATTATCATTATCGGTGGGATATCTCGCGCTTGTTAACATCAATGACCTGTAATCAGATGATGGTCCATCATGTTCGACCTCGACACATGTATTCACGTGATGGGACATGTACTAGAGGTGATTTGTGTTGAAGACCTTCGAGCTTGGTGGAATTCCATATGTGCTACCCCCTTAATCGTGACAGCATCGATGAGATATCAATTCTCATGACCAGATTCCAGTGTACCATCATATGTCTTCATTCAGTATGAAGATATTAGTTCACTGTATATTGTACGTGGTGATGACCACATGTGACATATGTCTATTATGCCTATTCATGACCATTGTTCTATTATGTATATGGGGGTTGCTACACTTCATATTTGGAGTCACATGTTGAGACCTATCATTGTATTGTACTGATGAGCGACCGCTTTTTCCACTTGGGTATTCATTAGTCCACTTCTGGGATTGTTATAATCTATTTCGTCCATCATGTTACCCCTCTAACCTCACACATTAGGGGGAATCTATTATAGACATACAAGCATGATAGATATTAAGTGTTAGAACTTACTCTAGCATATACAAATCAAATATATAATCAAAGCAACTACATCCATGGATAAAAATATTCATAGTTACAGATATAATGGACAAGAAATGGGTATTTATGTTAAATATAAACATAGATACAAATGACAACCTCTATCAGAACCTCGTTAAAATCGAGAAATCGAGTCCTCCACCTGGGCCTCTGCCCCTTCAATCCTCCATATAAAAGGCAAGCTCACAAGACCATGGAAAGCTTGGGAAGAGCATCAATGGTTGTTTAAAGGACAAAGGGAAGCAAACTCAAGTATGCAATAATGGGGCACAAATCCACTATAGTTTCTTTTCTCTCACAAGTTCTCCTCCTTCAATGCATCCAAGTAGCTCAATATATATCCCTTCAATAAGAGGTGAAGGGTCGAGTCAAAGCATTTCCAGGCATATGGAAGGCCAATAGTCAAGTTATTCGTTACTTCATGAGGGAAAACTCCAAATATTTTATATTTGAGCACATTTCCCGATGTATGCGGGTCATAGTGGAGAAAGCTACATGTACACGAGGTCTGTAAGTTAGTGGCCCGTGTATACCAATAAATTATAATATTTTAAGGGATTTTTTGGATCTTCAAATTTATACTGAGAAAAGGGGGTCCAAAGAGTCTGCATAGGGATAGGGAAGGCCATAAAGACATGATCCACCAAGTGTGGTAAAATCAGTTGAGAATGAAATGTAGGTGCAAGTGTGATTGAAAGCTCAACGGGGATCTTCTACAAACATCTGGAATAAGGTACGCGTATCATCTCTTAGTGTTAGACTTGTTTATCTCTTTAGCATATTGGAAGTGGATTGGTTTCTAGTATCATATTGCTTGTTGTGGTCCACCCCAATCCATAGGAAGTTTTCTCCGTAACAATAATTTTGGATGTGCTTCGATCACATTGACTAAATTTTTTGTTCATTGAATTCATACCATGCATTTTTATTAATAAACAACCTGGATGATTAAATACAAAAGCTATCAATATAATATCAAAATAAATTACAAACCTTCAAAATAGAAAACAAGTATGAAATTGGTGCATTTTTATAAAATTAAATGCATCGGTGTGTATATACAGATAGACGCATTGGTGCATTACAACAACTAAGATTCCCTAATGCGTTAAACCAACACAAGTGCACTGTGAATGACAAAAAAGTATTTATCATTTTATGGAAATAAAAAAAACGGAAGTTCTTTCCATTATCAATGATATTTTTGTATAAATGCACCAACAAACATCCGAGAAACGAAAAATTGAGAAATTTTTTGTGTGTCATATCTCATTAGTGGTGTGCCATAATGATACACACACCAATGCGGTTTGGAAAACCAAATGCATCGATTTTGACGCATTCATTTTTTTCAAAAAGAAAAAGGAAAAAAAACTTTTGAGGGTCGATATGGTTATAGATTCGATCCAAATAATGGCCCCATCTTGACCTAAGATTTCTGTATATATTCACAAATTCAACAAATCTAAAATCCCTAAAAGGTGAAATCGTAATTTTGCGAAACAATATAGCGATTGAAACCCTAATGTAAAATTTTCAGCCACAACAAACGAAAGGAAGCACCGAGAAGAGAAGGGTTGCAACATTTAAGGTACATGTGATTTTTTAATTTTGAAATTTCAGCAATTCGACGCGCCCATGTCCGTGATGCACTAGTGCATTATTTTATAGACCACACCAATATCCCACAACTTTAAAAAATACGATCACTTGGTAAGCATATACTTATGACGTGCCTCGGTGCACTTGTATTTAAGAAATGCACTAGAATGAAAATTGTTGTAAAAATGCATGTATAGATATCTGCTACCAAATGTAGCGGATATTTTCTATTGGCAGAGATTTTGCATAGGATATTTCATGATGCATTTATCGTTGTTACGCATCGACATTTCGATACTTGAAAAAAATCTTGTTCATCGGGCGCATATATATGTAACGCATCGGTGCGGTTGTGTTTATGAAACACACAGTATTGAATAATTGTGTATAATGCATGTATAAATATCTGCTACCAAATGTAGCAAATATTTTCTCTTGAGGGGGATTTTGTGGATATTCTTTCATGGTTTGTTTATCGTTGTCAAGAATCGATGCGTTTAGTCTGTTTAAGCGCACCAGGGTGTGTATAAACTCACATTGTTCTTACAGAATGGTTTCCAAACTATATTAGATGTTAGATTGGAATATAGTTCTTAATTTTTTTTAGGATTTTAGAGACTTATATTGATTGTTGATTGTTGTAGAGACTTATATTGATTGTAGAGAAAAGTTTGTAGTATAAAATGGCCAATTCTTCAAATTTCAACGCATTCCATCATGTTCAAATTTTGACAAGTTCTCCCTTTCCATCCCTAGTAAGTTTAGGTTTTATTTATATTTTGGCTATTTATTTGAATTTATGTTATTTTTTCATGTTAATATGAATATAAATATATTCTTTATTGCGATAATGATTCAGGTTTGAGTTCAAATGCACAAGAAATTCCACCAGTTTCAAAAAGTCATAATATCTTATCAGGAGCAAGATATCGCAAGAAGTTTGTAAATGAAAATGGGTAGTTGCTTTTCCCTACAAATGGTAGCATGCCATCTTCAAGCCACAATCTCAGTTCATTGAAAACAATTTGTTGTGAGCTTGAACTATTTTATGAAACCCCAGTAGTTTGTGGTTATTCAAAATGTTAAGGGTTGATTGAGAACCCCGGGCATGTCACACTCACCCATTACACCAATGATATATTTCCCAATGTTGATGGTAAATACCGCCTACTGTAGTAAAGAATCCAATAGGCAATGTAGAAAAGATGCACATGAACACTTCCCTATGCTCTTTTTTGAAAAAGTTGGAAGCCAAAACAACTGTGTCTCATCCTAAATTGACAAAACCCTTTGCTTATGTTCAATCAATTGAAATTTCTAGAGATCCAAAGTATGATTTGAATGTCACCCAACCCATCTCTACTAGAAGATCCAAAAATTTGCATGAGTTGAGAGAAAAAATGTCCAAGTACACACCGAGGTCCATCCAATTGTTGAAGGGTAGTGATGATTTCTCCCTTCCTATGAATTCGCAAAGTACTTATCAAACTTCTTACAACTATGCTTTGTATGGAACTTGGTTGTCTTCTCTACCTATGCCTGATGTTGGGACCAACTTCTCCTTTTGTGGTAATCATTTTATGATTGCAAAGTCTAATATTCATGCAGCGAATCTTGGGTTTTTTATCCTTTCACATGTACTTGTTACTCCCAAACAATCGGTAGCACTTATGCCATTTTGCGGTCCTATCTATTGTCGGTCTGATTACTTGAATATTGTTAAATACAAGCATAACATTTTCATGTATAGTATGTTCATGAATGGTTATGTTTCTGGAAACTTTAACAGGAAGAACCTGTTATATATAGATGGTCATCCACGCACTCATGGGAATATTGCAGGGTTCATAAATAGTCTTAGGTGCTATTTGATTTCTACAAATTGTTCATTTGAGGAACACTTCATTGACCAAGAGTTCTTTGTGAAAAGGAAAGCGTCAAGATTTGTTGTTGTACATGCAATACGTAGTTTGTCTCCTAGTGACGAGTTGTTAATAAACTACAAATTTTGGATACCACCAACCTTTCATAATATACGTCTCACATGGGGATTACCCTTAGAAGTTCCCTTGGGGCGTAAGACAAAAAAATTGATTAATTGTATTTGTCAATTTACAATGGGATCCATGCTAATGTATTGGTTTGTTTGAAATTATGTTTTATAAATTGTTAATTTAATTTATAAATTGAATTTGAAAATGTGTTGGTCAATTTTAAATTTTTATATTTAATGTGGAATTGATGTTAATTTATCGCTCAATTTGAATGTTTGCTTTATAAATTGTTTGCAGCTTATCATTTTGTATCGGAAACGATTCTTTTCCTTCTATAATAATTGTTTTGTATAATAATATAGCAAACCAATTGCATTGTGCTTACTAACGTCATCATTGTAATGCTCAATATTTTTTAAATCAAGATTATGATCATGAGTGACCTACCTACTATCTTCAATTACACCATAGTACAATGTCAGATCGAGAGAAGGATGAAAAAAGAGAACAACTTTGAGAGGAAGCATACCAAGCATGGTTGAACCAATCACCTATTGAATTTCCACTATGTCCATCCTCACCAATTAGAAATGCCTATAGTGATAGTTGTTCTTCACATGTTGGGAATTGAGGCAATGAATTAAAAGTTTGGATGGATGAGTTATTACGATAAAGGAGTGCCATGGATGCAATGTTGTTTCATACATTCGAGGAAAATGATCTAGGGGACAACACTCATATCACTTAAGCCTCCTTCAAAGCCTTAAATAAGAAAACTCCATTCCTCTCTTTGAACCTGGATGATCAAAGTCTACATAGTTGGGGACAACAATCTTACTGTACAACTTGAAAGAAAAGTATGGAATGGTTGACGCATGCTTCTCAGTGATGTTGAGCTAACCATCAACTACATTATATTTTGAGGAATCTTGTTCCACAATGATCATTGAAAATGATCAATTTTATGAGCGTTAAATGGCATTGTACATTTGTATTTCCCACTAACTACATGTTATTCAAATACAAAGTACTTCAAAATGATAATATATTGCCTGGAAGTTGCAAAGAGGAAAATTAAATGTTGAAAGAGTTGGGTGTTGAGTACATATCATATCATGTGTGTCCCAATGATTGTATTCTATATAGAAGTGAATATGCAGACAAAGAGATATGTCCAAAATGTGGGCATGGCAGGTACACATAATTAAATAACAAGGCTAAAACGCACGGTCCTCCTCATAAGATATTGAGGCACATGCATATAATCCTAAGGATTCAAAGGCTCTTTCGTTGCAAAGAAATAGCTATGTTGCAGGGATGGCATGCATTGCATTGAAGTGAGGAAGTAGTATTGTGAATTCCAACAAATTCAATAGCCATGAAGCATATAGAGGATACATGGCCTAATAAATTCAAGGATGAAGTACACAACCTCAGATTGAGAATAACCATTGATCGAATCAACCCATGTTCCCAACCAGACAACACCTATACTATTTGGCCTATAGTAGTGATCAATAACAATACCCCCCATGGTTTTCTGTAAATAATGATAATATTATGTTGGATCTTATAGTCCTTGGTAGAAGACAAGTGAATAATATGGATGTTTATCTACAACCATTGATCGAAGTTTTTAAGGAATTATGGGAAGGCTTACATGTATATGATGTATCCAAACCCATCCCATCAGAGAGGATTTTTACATTGTATGGCATACATGTGTACACCACACTATTAACATTTTAAAAGTTGTTATACCAAAACAAAAGGATCTCTAAAAGTATAGCAAGCACAACAAAACAAAAGAGAACACAAAGATTTTTCCTGGCATTAGTACAAAATGAGGAATTAGTGACTACGTGACTAAAAAATCTAGTCACCACAATTTTTTCAAGTGATTTACTACTAAATATGAGCAATTTTGATTGACCCCACTATAAACGACTAAAATTAACGACTAATTTAGTCACGAGTTATCAAATATGAATAGATAATAAGTGATAGAGTTAAAAATGACTAACATAAATGACCAATGTAGTCACATCATAAAAAAATGACTATCTAGAAGAATACGAATTAGTCATTTATGTTAGCCATTTTTAATTTTGTCATGGAAAATTGCAATTTTGACAATGAAGTGTAAATTTTGTAAATTGTCTGCCTTCCATCTCTGACCATGTGTACATTGAAAATTATGAATCCAAAATGGAATTTGTAGGGTTAGGAATATCTAGTGTTTTTCCCAGGTGGTCAGGATAGTGTTAGGGTTTTGTGGATTATTGAATATGATTTGCTAATTTAGACATTCATATTGCTTGTCGGATATAATCTATTTGGGATCACAAATCCTAGATAATATATATGTTGGAAAATCCTTTTCAAACTGTAATATTGGTGCCATGCACCTCGATCTTTAGAGATCCAAAAAAGCAATTGCATGAATTTTCTCTTGACCATCTTTATCCCTATTGCACCATTGAAGCAAACTGTTAAGTGTGCGCCAAGGGAAAATTAGGTTCCTACATTTACGAATTAGGTAGAACCAATACAATATCGATACCTAGAAGCATCATCGCTAGTTGTTTATCCTTCAATGTAAGAGTCCCAAGTACCATATGTTGGAACATTATGAAGTTACTATATAATAAATTTAATACATAAAGAAACTTCCGTTGTTAATACGAGTTATAATTCTTAAAAATTTGGGTTAGTTGACCTTAATTTGACAAATCTATGGGTTATAACACTTAATACATTGTAGGATAAATTCTCTGCTATGGGTAAACCACTTAATACACTATAGGATAAATTCTTGAGAGAGAATAACCTGGAAAATATTGCAAAACAAAGTTTTAAATTTTCTAAACCGTGAATATCTTAGAGTGTATCTGATTAAAAACTCTTACGAAAGCATGGCTTCAATCTTCTTAACCTTGAATCTCGTAGGGTTGTTTGGGTGTGTCTGATAAAAGTAGATGAAATAATCAATAAATTTCATGCTAAGTGGATTGAAGTTTCATTCATAGTGAGGATTGGTTTTTTCTTTCTAAAACACGACCGTAGATTACACAAAAACACTAAAATTTTGTAGAGAGTGAAGGTTGGTTTCTTTCTTTATAGGAGTCATGTTGAGTATAAAAATACCATACAGTCTGCAAGAACATCTCTACGACATTGGAATAGTAAATATGCTCCAAGTATGGGACAGACTATTAAAGGGTCAACTTCGCTGAGCTACTGAAGTCTATTGTGGTAAATATTCCCAATAATTCAACAAAGTTAAATGCATCACAGTGAACCTAAAGCACACGCTCTCTCGCCAAATATACATAATACTCTTAACTCTTAAAGTTCAGGTCATTTACCCATATTCTAATAGTATATATCTGACAAAATTTTAGAACCGTGATTACCTGCTGAGTCGGGATCCCTAGAGTCACTGTTGCTGAAAGGATGAGGGTTCGAGGACACAAGAGCAAGGGAGGCAACGGAGGCGTGAATATTCGAACGATGGATCGATCATCGTAGTCGAGGAAGTATGAGTTCACAGGGGCCGAGGGACGTCGGGTATTTGCAGGGGCTGAGAGAAGCCATGAGTTCATAGGGGAGGGATGTAGGGTGATGAATCGAGGATGGCTCAAAGTTCTCCATACAAGTGCAGGTCGGGAGCAGGATGGAGTTCTCCGATCTGGGCCCGAGGGGCAGCGGTAGTCAGGATGTTCAAAATACATGCATTAAATGCATGCTGACAAAAGAATATTTTGGGATCTCGTGTCAGGGCATAGGCGGCGGAGTGGACACGCAAGTGGGCCAGTGGATGGAGGGAGTATGCTAGATTAAGTTCGTCGTATGGAGGAGGGAGCAAACAACGTCACAGGGTCTCTCGATGGCACCAGATGGGCCACGAGTGCAAATTGTCAAGAGATTAAAAGTTTATAATATATGCTTTTTATATTATTACAAAAAAATATTATAATATTATAGAATACAATATTAAAAACTTACAAATTTTTATATTATTACAAAACAAATATTATAATATTACATAATATCATATTAAAAACATACAAAACATATAGTATTACATAGTACAATATTAAAAACATACAAATTTTAATATCATTACAAAACATGTATTATAATTTTACATAATACCATACTAAAAACATAAAGAGAATTATGAATTTTGGGTTGAGCGTTGGCCAAGGGATGAGAACATACAATCATCATCCCATAAACCTTCTTTGCTACCATTTCTTGTGCACACTACTACCAATTGTTGGAGAATTTTTTGCCCAGGATACCTTATTAAGGTCAAAATTGAGGATAAATGTTGCTTGTTGTTCAAAGGTACATGAACACGCACTTTCACTACTGTTTAAGGTCATTTGCGGCCATCAATAAGGTCAAAATTGGGGATAAATGTTTCTTATTGTTCAAAGGTACAGGAACAAGCCCTTTCACCATTGTTTGAGTCCTACTTGACGGTGAAGACATGCCCATACTTGCCATATATGCACAAAAATGCAACACGAGAGGATTTGTTGGTGCTATAGGGTATGTAGAGAAGGCTAATGTATCCTTGAATTCATCAACATATGTTTAAAATGGTATGCATGGGGTTTACGTATATGGTTTGTGTTGTTTGGAGTCTGATACCTTCATTTACTTGTTGAGCCACAACTAGGGCTTTCCAATTGAATCTTAAAACCATTATGACATTGAAGATACTTTATTGGGTTCGTATTTCGAATCACTGAGAGAAAAGGAGGAAAAATCAAGGAATTTGATGAATCGATGGATTTAGGCGTTGGCAAAGAAGGAAATCTTGGTTTGGAAGTTGAGTAAAATGTGGAATTGAAGCATGAGGGTTTGGAGAATGAGGGTTTTGGGAATGAATATTGGCAGATGAGGGATTTGGGGATGAATATTTTGGGTGTGATGGTTGGTAGAAGCATTACGGGGCTTCATTGGTATAGACCACTACTCATTTTAATTATGATTGTTACTTCTCTGTTGGGCATTTTGTTTTTGGGGCAGCACTAGTAGAAGGAATGTTGGAACGAAAATCTGACATGTCGGCTTGTGTGCTAGAGTTGCTTACTTGAACCAACGCTTGAACGAACAATAGATCCCACTTGTTTTTATTATCTATGCATACCATAGAAAAATCAAGGGGATCTAAATCATAGGAATAAGAAGAGTATTGGACCAAAAATCTTCCCACTTCAGTATAAATAAAGACTCAAGTCTCGGGCCCATGCCTTGTGTGAACCATTAGTCTTAGTATCTTTGGTCAGTAGCTGGAAATAATAACTATTGGGACTTCATGCTTCGTTAATGGGTATGTGTGCTCAGGATCCTTCCATGTAGCTAGGAGTTTCCCTGAGCAATACATCAAATACGAGCTTGTTGCCCTCAACGCATGAGCTTGCGGGTAAGGCTATAGCTTTGTGCTACAGATGCGATACATTGAATTTTTCATTTTATTTATGTAGATGCTTGGTTTTTAACATTCTTTGAGTCCTAGATTATCTTTAAGGTCACTTCAATTCGAATCAAAATGGAAAACTAAATTTATTAGGATTTATTTAAATGTTTTAGGTTGTGTTTGAAAATATCACTCATGAAATTTCTTAGTTAATTTAGTTTTTCAGTGGAAATATTTTTTGTTTATTATTTAGTATGCAATCTCACCCCTCGACATAAATGTTGTTTTTATAGTATACACATGTGTGTTTTTCTATTTTAAATTTTGTAAAAGGGTATGAGATCTGTATTAAGAAAAATGAATTTGTAAATAATCATTATTCTGAGGTGACCGTACATCTCAAGTGGACAAGATGTGTTTCATATGTATTTGCACCTATGATATTTTTATTCCTATATGAAAATTTACAGATTCAGGATTAATATAAACCTATGCTATTTTACAAAAAGGGCCAGTTGGGGTGATCCTTTAACTCTTGTTTAGACTTGTAACATTGTATTGAGTATAGATGGTGTAATGAGTGTATAAAATATTGATTCTGGACACTAGAACAAATCCATCTTAACCTGGGTCTAGTCCATCCAAGCTTGAGAATGCATATGTCCCTCACCATGTTCGGAATCATGTCTTTGAGTGACTGTTGGAAATCCAATGATGCTTGGAAGAACAGCTTATGACCTTGTGTGTTTTTTGGGTCAAGGGGGAGAAAATATGGAGGATCCTTCAATTACCTCCATGTTCTTCTTTCTCCTCACTAGATCATACTTGGGGTATGTTGAATCTTCCACAATAAAAATTTCAAATGCAAAATAGTTCGAGAAAAAGTATTATCTTTTGATTTTACTTGTAACGGGCCAAAACTAAAGAACTTTAAGTTGAAGTTAAAGCATATTTAAACTTTGAAGAGAATCATGTCACTGACCCACACTTCCTACCTACAACAGTACATGCTAGGAAACAGATCCAGGTAAATTCAGAGAGGGATAATGGATTTGATAGGACATGATCTAGCTAAAACAACCCCTGTAGATTGAAATTCTCAAACACAATTGATCTTGTGGCGAAAGGTCTAACTGAAACAGGGCCCCATGGATTTATTTATTTGGGAAACTAATATTATTTCTCAATTGGGTCCCCTTTTAAGACCTCATTTACTGCTATGCACATGTAGAAATTTTAGTTTGAAAACCATCTTTACCTATATTTACATATCTAGGTTCACATTTAGGGTTTAAAATACCTAGTTTTAAATTTTTGTACCATTATTCACACTAATATGGATTTTACATATTTTTCATCATAATTCCCACGGAAATATATGTCAGTTGTCCACCAAAAATTGATAATAACCTAGAATAGAAAAAAAGCTTGAAAGGAAGAAATTTAGTGATTATTTAGAAAACCCATGGAAATTATCTTAATATACAGAGAAGGATTATAAGACCTGCTATAATCTTGTTAAACACTCTCTTACATGAAAAAGTTTGTTAATATTTGGGTTTTTTAAAAACTTTTGTGAACTCTATCTATGATTCATCTTTCTTGTTTTTTTGTTGTTGCGTTAACAATATTTTTCAAAGTTTGCTTCTTTTTTTGCATTTTGGTAATGTCCCATCTGCACTACATGTTTGGTAAGCAACACGAGTGAGATGGTATAGATTATGTCGGTAAGACATGTGTGGGATATGAAATGTAAAAAGGAGTTGGGATGGAAAACCAAGGGACTGTCAACTCGAAGAAGGAAGCCCCCATTCCTCGTTAATGAAGGAATACTGTATCTACAAATGGATAAGTGTTCTGTGACCCTAGCTAAGAATATGCATGTCTAATTGTTAAAACCAATATGCAGGACATGTTTTGATTTTATTTCCATTATGATAGATTGCTTGAGTATGCATAGGGCCTACATGGCTCACATAGGAAAGGGCACGGAAAGGGGTGCACACTTTCCCGATGATGGGTCATGAAAGGGTTTTCAATATTGACTACACCCTAGGGAGTGGACACACTCCTGGTGTTTCAATACTTGATAGTGAATGATATGAAATATGATTACAGTTTTAGAGCAATAACGTGGATGATTTTGCTTATATTGCTTGTGTTGACAAGCTAAATAGATGTAGTTTGATGTTGCACACTAAAGAGAAAAGGCAAACGGTTGTTGTGAGGGGTTGCGGAGTAAGGGTTATTGTTGATATAAGTGTATGTTGGTATAAGTGTATGTATTATTGTTGATATAAGTGTATGTTGGTATAGGTGTATGTTGGGCTGTTATATGCCGGGGGATCCATAGTAGATCCTAGACCTGGAAATGGTCGTGGTAAAGTTCCAAGCCCAGTCAGGGTGAAGGTGTACTGGCTAGACATTAATTATTTGATGTTGTGGAGCAGCCTGCGTGTTGACCTAACATCCAAGTCCATGGGAAATTACAAGGCTTGCAAGGCAAAGAAGGACCCTATGGACTAGAGAGGAAACGCACAATATAAATAAGTATTGGATTCTCTGCAGCTTCTTGATTTCAAATATACATGTGTATATGATTTGGTTATGATATTCTCAGCTCTTGTTTAGAGGCAAAAACTGATGAGAATAAACTAAACATGTAAATCCATTCGATGTTTGAATATAGGTATCACTGCGAGCGAGGACTATGAGGGCATACTAGGGATGCATGTGGACATGTGACTATCCTAAAGAGCTCAAAATGAGCAATAATGAAGAAGGTGCTAGTGGGACTATGAAGGTCCTAGCAGCCAAGAGTTGTAGACAAACCATGTGGAGAGACTCCATGGTTGAGAGTTCTGGAATAGACCATAGACACTAAGTGTCATGGCCAAGAAGGGTTGGTCCAGCATTCACGGTGAAGTGAAAGAGGCTAAGAGCATGAAAACCACAGTGGTGGTGTGGGTTCCAGAATGGAACAAGACAAAGAGGGGAAAAAAACTCTTGTTGCTTTCTCTTTCCTTTTTTGATATGTATATATATATGCTTATGCATTGCGAAAACAGAAGTTTGTTGAATGCATGTATGATTGAAAATAGAATGTGTTTATTTGCTTAAAATAAATTGTGAATGCTGGAATAGTTAATTCCCTGCCCAAGAATGGACATGAATGAGCTCATGTGCCTGTTGGGGAGGCATGGAAAGTATGAAAGTATCCTTGATAAGACTTGGACTGCCATGCCAATTGGGAAATTAATTGACTGATTTTAATTCCTATATTATGCTTGGTCTAACAGAATTACAATGATGCATTTCACAGGTGAGAAAAGTGAAATCCAGTTGTGCACATCGATCATGGCAGCTGACCAAAAGCTATTGGACTTGGCAGGAATTCTCCTTCAAACAATTGCCAAGACCCAAGAAAATCTTGGAGAGGTGCTCAAGATACAGAAAAGGCAGAATGAGATGAACAACCATATTTTGCAGGAATCTATTGGTTTGCAAAAGGAGGTAAAAAGCCTTCTGGGAGAAATCCGTAAGGGGAGGGAAAGTGGATCAATGATGGGGCATCCGTCCAATTGATCCATTAAGAAACGTTCCAGGCATGAAGACTCAAAGGAAATTGAGCAGGTAAAGATGAAGCAGCAAGTGAAATGTCGGAGATGCGAAGGACATCATTGTCGCCAGAACTGCCCAACAAGAGAACATCAAGAAGGTAGTAGCCAAAAATTTCCTAGATTTGGGGATGAGCCGAAAGCTGAGAACCAGGAAGAGAAGCTTTTAGAAGCCAAGGGGCTTGGTCCTGAACGTTCAAAGTAAATAATTGAACGTAGGACAGATCTGCAAAATTTTAGATGTGTAAATTGTATATGTATTCCTGAGTATTGGAACACCGAGGA
The DNA here is from genome assembly GCA_001517045.1 of Pseudotsuga menziesii. Taxonomy (NCBI): domain Eukaryota; kingdom Viridiplantae; phylum Streptophyta; class Pinopsida; order Pinales; family Pinaceae; genus Pseudotsuga; species Pseudotsuga menziesii. The sequence continues at coordinate 24,557 of LPNX010474480.1, forward strand.
CGGTGTTATTCAATGGGGGAGGGGAATGTAACACCTTGGTTTTGACCCCATTTGCATTAAAAGGTACATGATGTATATATTGTAATTAATCATGGTGTGGAGCTAAGGAAAAAATCCCCACCATTGATTTGGTTGTGTTATGTTTCGGCGATTGGAATCGTTGCCAATGGTATATCGTGCTATCTAGCACCTTATAGTTTTGGCATCATGTAAATATGCATTTTAATTAAAATGAACCCCAACCAGCTACATCAATGCAACCATGATGAAAAGGGCATGAGTTTCCTAAGGATAAGGAGGGGGAATTATTAAACCTTAGGCCAATGGGGAAAAGCCATGTGTCAGCTGTTAAACCCATTTAGTTGTCACCCACCCTTTTGACTCACTCACCTTTCCTTGTCTCATCAGTCAACTACCACATTAAATCTTCTATTGATTAGTTGGGATAGTTATTGCTGGGCAGTGGTGTGTGGTAGGACTGTCAGCCCTTGCCCACACGCACACTCCACTAGCGGACTCTCACTTCACGTGGGGAAGGAGGCAAACAATTCTATTCTCCCATTCCTCCATTCTTTCCATCCACACGCAGAGACAGTCGTTCCCTTCTTCTCACGCACAGGCTGGGATTCTTCATTATTTTCCTCACGCAGCAAGCTGGGGAGCTGTTTTATGCCATCCATGATGTCCCTATGAAGGAGCCATTCATGATTTCTGCTATGGGGTGTTTTTCCATACCAGTTTTGTGGTCTGTGTATATGTTTTCCCTGCACAGGCTGAGAGTCTGATCACCTCCTTTATTTCGGGCAGTGTATTTCCCGTTGTTTCAATGTTGGGATCGGGGCTATTGTTTTCCCCACGATTTGTGGTTTGATGTGGGTTCTTTTTCATTTTGGTTTGCTGTGGCTATTATTGAGTCGTTTTGGCCACAATAGGTCCAAGAACGACTCAGGAATCAGATTTCCTCGCCCAAGTTGTGAACCGCTTGTTTTGCTACGTGTATGCAGTGGTTGGTCCTCGGACTATGTTGGCTTGGCTGATTTGTTGATGGCCTGATAAACCCAACTATGTTGGTTTGCTGATTGTGTATTCTTGGCTGTGTGTAAGCCTGATTGTTCCTTATTGCTTGGGGAAATCATGCCCAGCTTGGGGGTGGCAATGTTGCTGAGAGATTAAGGAGCACACTAGCCTATGGTTGGGTGGAATGTTGCAGTGACGTAGCTGGTTGCGGGACGAATACTGCATAAGATAAGTAATCTTGACTATTTCATCTCTGCAATTATATTTGATGTCTAATGAATTATGATGAACTTGTTGAATGCTTGAATGTATGGTTTTGCTTCCGCTGTATGCTAAATAATTATGCATCTCTGCATGTTTTACTTCAAAGCATTTCAATTTGTCAGTTTTTTTTAGTTATGTAAAACTTCATGGCGCTAGTTTCCCGAGTTATATCATAGTGTGGTAGTGTCCTCTTCGCTGGTCGGAGGGTCGGGGATGTTATACCAGGAAATAGTGCATTGTGGCAAGGTCTTTCATCCCAAACTCTACTACAATTTTCTTCTTGCATTCACTAATGAGCTTCTCCTTTCCTTTCAAAAATAGGTCATCTACATACAATAGTAATATCATGATCCCATCATTCTCAACCTTATAGTAAAGTTTGGAATCAACTTTACTTTTGGTAAAGCCCAAATTCACTAGGAATCCATCAATTCTTCCATACCATGACTTAGGTTCTTGTTTTAACCCATATATAGCTTTCTTTAATTTGCATACATGTGTTTCCTTTTCTTGGATGCATACATGTGTTTCCTTGTTTCCATGACCAAGGAAAATATACAGTTTTTACTTGGTTTAGAAAAATATTATTGGTTCTTTATTATTGACTGGTTTTCTTTGATCATGGCTTGCATCCACTCCTTCTTCTTCGAAGCTTCTTCAAAACATATGGGTTCTTTATCAACAAGGTTTCTCATTAATGCCACATAGTTTGAATAGATTCCTTGTCTTTTGCTTCCTTTTGGTGCACCATATCTTTCTACTTATTTGATTACATTATGAGCCCAATATGGTCTTCTTTTCATTGAGATAATATTATGGGGTATTTCCATGAATCCTTGAGGTTCTTCTAGGTCATGATATTCTTGTATAGGATTTTCTTCAATATATCTAACCGGTGGTATGGTAACTTCTATGGATATAGGATCCTCCTCCTCTTATTCATGATCTTCATCTGCAAAGATCTTTCTGGATTTGGTGAAGGCTGCACCTTCATCAAATGTAACATCACTACTTATCTCGATCTGGAGGAATCCTAGAATATAGATTCTATAACCTTTTTATTGTTCACTGTATCAAACAAATATTCCATTCTTTCCCGAAGGGTCCAATTTTGATATTTTATCCTTTGGAACATGTAAGTATATGGGCCAACCGGATATATTTAGGTGGCTCACTTCGTGTTTTTCACCAGTGAACACTTCTTCTTTTGTTTCCAAGAGCACTATGAGATATTCTATTATGTACATAGATTGTGGTTCTTGTTTCTTCTACCCATAAGTGCATAGGTAGATCTTGATCATGGATCATTGCTGTGACTACTTCAATGATGGATCTATTCTTTCTTTCTGCTACTCCATTTTTTTGTGGATTGTAGGGTGTGGTAACATCCCTCTTAATCCCAACTTCCTTACAGAAGTCCTTGAATTCATTTGAAGTGATTTATCCTCCATTAGTTGATCGTAATATCTTGATCTTCTCTTCAGATAGATTTTCCACAAGGTCCTTAAATTCCTTGATTTTTCAAAATACTTCATATTTTCCTTTTAAGAAGCATATCCAAGTATTACGAGAGTAATCATCAATAAAGGAGACATAATATACATACTCGCTTAAGGGCATTTTTGACATCAGTCTGCATACATCTAAGTGTACAATTTCCAAGATCCATTTTTCTTTACTGTTACTGCTTGGAAATGGATTCTTGGTGTTATTTCCTTGAGAACATCCTTTACATGCTCCTTCATGATCAATCTGGATCTATGGTAGACTTGTGACAGCCTTGCTCACAATTGGAATTGTTTTGTAGTTTATATGAGAAAGTATTCTATACCATAATTCACATGGATTGATGGTGCTAGATGTAAGAGATGAATATGTGTTTCCTTTCAATTTGTAGATTCCTCCTTCGACACGAATTACAGTAGCATCATCTATTGTTTTCTCTTTCGGCCACATAAGAACTTCACCATATACAAAGTAAACTCTAAACCCTTTCTTATATAGAGCTAAGATGGGAAGAAGATTCTTATTTCAACCTGGAACATATAAGACTTATTTCATCTTCATGAAATTTCCAGTTCTTAATTTGTAAGAGGCTTCTCCCATTCCTTTGATGGGTACTGATAATAATCTCCAAGTTGTACCTTATGTGAATAGTTTGTTTGGGTAAGACAAGAGAGTGGATCCTTATGTCCTATCATATGTTTGGAAGCACCACTGTCTATGAGCCAAGTGCCACTTCCATGAGTGATTGAAGTTGTGAGATCTAAAATTAAGACATACTCTTCACTAGAGTCTTCATTTTCTATGGTCCTTTCCTCGTTTGATTCATTTTCTTCAGTTGCATGGGCATGGTATTTTTTGTTCTTCTTCTTGAACTGATATTTCTTAAGAGGATAATGTTTGGCATGTGTCCCATATTATGACATGAATAAAATTCAAAGGATGAATAATCCCTTCTAGATTTCTTATTCTTCTTGAAGTCTGGTGATCTTATGGGAGATGAAACTTGAATATTCCTTTTGATTCTTCCATTCTCGGTGTGTGTAGCTAGAGATTGATCTTCATTATCATTTAGCTTCTCTTCTCTGTTTACTATCCTTCCTTCTTCTTGTACAAATTCTTCCCATAGCTTGTTGAACTTGGTTAACTTTCTTCTAGCACATATTCCTCTAATGAAGGAATCCCATTCTCTAGGGAGACAATTCAGGGTGGTAATCACCACTTCTTCTTATTCAACCATATTACCAATGGCTTCTAACTTTTCTTTGATATGAGATACTCTTAAAATATGATTGTATGGTCTATGTCTTCTGTATCGTCACACCCTTGAGTTGGTTTCTCAAGGTCATTCTTCTGTTTATGTTCTTACCTTCAAACATATTAGTTAGTGCATCAAACATTTGTTTTGGTGTATTATTTAAATATACCCAAAATATCAACTGATCCTTGATAAAATTAGCTATGATCTTTTTTACTTTGATCATATCCTTTTTTGTGTTTGTAATTTTCCACTTATCCCTCTGGTTTCTTGACCTCTTCTTTGATAAATCCATCTAGGTCATGTTCTTCAAGGATGAGCATGATTATGCACTTCAATGCCCTAAAGTTCTGTACTCGCTCAAGATTTTAATCAAGCTTGGTGTTGTTTTCCATCTTTAATGAATGAGAACTTCAAATGGAAAAATAGGGGATAGAACTTACCAGTATGAGGACTGCTTTTGGAGTCTACTTCAGGATGACTTAGGGTTTGACTGGAAAATTTAAAACCCTAATTTTCCAACTGGGATAACTTGTAGAGATGATTGAAGGAAAATATGCGCCTCCCTAAGGCGAGCTAGACTGTATCTTGATTTTCTAGAATATAAGGATGGAACCTTGAAAATTTTGATGCCCTAGTTTCTCCCGACAGTAGTGGTAGGTCAAAAAGTGAAAATCCTTAGAATGAAAAACTGTTTCGACATAAAGATGCGCCCTCCTAGGATGAGTTGAATGGACCTTATTTTCTAGTTGATCTGTGGAGGGAGTTATTGGAAATAGTAAAGTCTAGCCTATCAGATTGCAGGATAAGTCGTTGCACAATGTATTCTTTTAGGTTAGTTTTGATACCATGTTAATATTTAAAAAGTTGTTATAACAAAAAAAAGGATATCTGAAAGAATAAAAAGCACAATATAACAAAAGAGAACACAAAGATTTATTCTGGGAAACCCTCGTGTGGAAGAAAACCCAACAAAACTTCCTCTATATAGAATTCAACAGAGTGCAGTGTAAGACCCAAAGAATAAGACTAGACTACTTCCTCTCCTCCAGATGGATTGTCTCTTCTCTCTCTAACGAAACTTCTTGAGTGTTATGCTTGTCCAAATGAGGGAAACTCCTATCCTATTTATACTAATCAGCTAAGAGGCCTAATAAACCAATTGGGATGACTTGTCCTTGCTGCCAGGCCCGAATTGCCTTGGAAGACTCAAAAATACATTTTAATAATACTTTTGTGGGTACTACTGACCCAAATTTCAACATAGGTTTTCCCTCAAGGCTTTACATAACCAAATACATCAATGAAATCCCATCGCAAGGGGTAATAACCATAATAATACAAAATAGAATATATTTCGCAGCTACATTTCTTTAACACACATTATTAACCAAGGTTGGGAGTTTGATCAGGTAAATATGTTGTTTGATTTGTTTATATTCGAAGTAATATTTTTTTGACATATTTAATTCGTTGTGACTATCTTAATCTTCAACACTAACCGTGTGCTCTATATACCATAACATTGTAGATCTTGTAACAAAATGTTATCATGGATGTAAATGTTGTGGACATTATATGAAGGCTAGGTGGTCTAAATACCTATGAAAGTCAGTGCATGACTTATATAGGGTATTCCTCCTAGAAAACCACCCTTATAGAAGAGTAGCGTCTGCTTTCAATGGTAAACCAGGGAGAACTGAAATTCTTGAAATAATGACACTGACTGACTGGATTAGGGCATATGATAGAGAGAAGGAGAAGGAAAGTGTAGAGATGTTCAATTCAAATGGGGAACCTATGTTCGATGATCCTGAATTTCTCGACACCTGTGATGAGAAAATTCCCAAAGGGATGAAAAGGAAATCGATATTTTATGAGCTACCATATTGGGAGCATCTTAAAACTGCCCACTTACTAGAACCCATGCATATATTTAAAAGTGTTTCATGTTCTATGTGGTGTCACATATCATCCCAAAAAGTGACAAGTTGAAAGTCGGGAAAGATCTTATTCTTCAAAAATTGAGAAGAAGCATTGATCAAGACAAGAAAAGAAAGGAGAGGATGACCACTCTTTTTCATTTAAAACAGACGGTATCCCATAGATTTTGAAGAAAAAATACATGAATTTTGAAAAGGGAGTTATATTGGGTGTGAATGCTCCTTCTTGTTATGGTTCTTCTCTACAATGTTATTTTACTACAGATGAAAAGTTAACGGGTTTGAAATCACATGACCATCTCAACCTTCTAAGGGTACATATAATGTCCAAAAAATGTTTTTATTATTCTTTTATATCTTTTACCACCCAAGTTAAAATGAAATTAATTGTTTATGTTTACTTTGTAGTGTCATCATTCGTTGTTTTTGTGTGGGTTTGTGAGCCATTACTTTCTCGATGACTTGCAGTGTGCCATATCTAGACTATCTGCATTTGCACGATGGATCACATCAAATGAGATTTACATTTCTAGCATTCCCCGGTGGCGTCAAGAGATAACATAGAGTGTTTATAAGGTTGAGAAGGAATCGTAGTTGAATTTCATGGACATGTAGATTCATCTTCTTATTCACCCAGTCGATGGAGTTGAATTAGTCGGGGTGGTATCATGTCACTGGATGTTATTCTTGGAGAGGTACATGAAACAGTTGAAGGGATTTGTTCGACAGAGGGAGAAAACCAACGGGTCTATGGAATAGGGGTACATAGTATATGGTTCGTTCTATTATGCCAGTGAGTACATCAAGGAAATCGACCACACACCAGGTGCAGTGATTTGGGATGATGAACGTGATGAGGAGGAAAGGGTAGGGGAGTTACTGGGAAAAAAAAGGAAAAATGTGCATCATAAGGAGTAAGTCACTTGTATTTCGATCTTCCAATTTCCACATAGTAACTATTCACAACAAACTTCAAAATATAATTTTCATCCCATACGTAGTTAATGAAGTTTTGTTTTTATGAATACAACCACAAATTCAGAAATTGAAGAAATCAATAAATTCATTATTTACAACGCATTGGAAACACAGTCGCGGGTTGCATTGTAAGAAGAGAAGAGGAGGAAATGGGACATTGACAAAAAATAATTCAGGTGGTTACACAATAGAAGCATGCCTTTTTCATATCATTTAAAAGAAAATATTCCAATGATCAGTCCTAATAGCTGGGTTGCAGACAAAGTCAGAGAGAAATATAGTGCATTCGGTTGTTACCCATCAGAAGAGGAGGATGCACTAAACATTGGGATCAAATGCGACAAATCAGTAATAAAATATTTATGTACATTTATAATGTTATAATGCAAATTTGAATTGTAACATCTATATTTAATATATTAATGCTTGGGTTATTAGACATATGACACCATCATTTGTTAAGTTTTCTTACAGGTGCATTCATTCCATTTATGTGCACTTATGGACATCATTTTTGCACCAAGGATGTTTTTAATGGGTGTGTTACAGAAGACTATGGAGTGATAGTCGATTTCAACCAATCTAGTTGTGCTAGCCATCGTGAACAAAACTTGATAGGAGGGATGTTGGGTTATGTCAGAAATATACAAGAGATCATTCAAGTGGACTTCTAATATTTCCAATATTTTATTTTTAGGTGCATGTAGTGGAACACATTGGACATGAATAATGTAAAGGAATATCGTGATAGTGGATTGATATGTATCAACTCTAGAAAGATGTGAGAGGAAAGTAAGGAGCCTTAAGTTTTCCAAAAACACTGCAACCAAGTGTTAATTTTCCCAGATGTGTTGGATAGAGATTGATGGTTCATATTAAGATACAACCCTAGATATTTATATGTTTTTAGAACAATAGTGTTAGCATGCCAACCAAGGAAGATAATGAGGTTGATGGCAACAAAGAGTGATATGTACATGTTTTATTTTATCATTTATAGATTGAGATATCATTTTGTCACTGTTATCTTTGACTGTTTAATTATATTTTTTTTTTCAAATTATGATGGTGGAAATGGAAAGTTGATTACTAGATGTAGTGCTTAAACAATTTCAGTTGGTTAACAACCAATATGATGTGAAATATGGTTTATGTCTTTGAAGCAATTTACGATTGTATGGAATGACTATATGTCATTGTCTATATTACTCGCATTATGTCTTGTATATAGATATAAATACACTATAAAACCAAGTTATATGATTCAATTTTTTTTGTGAAAGTAAAGGCTAACGTATTCTTCTTGACTTGAAGGTGTTATCTAATTTCTATATTAATATTGCAATAATGCTTGTATTTTATAAACTTTTGCTATGAATAATGTTAAGAATTATAATTGCGTTAATTTATGGCATTCTTGTTAGATCAATGTATTATACTTTTAATATATGATTCGATTAAGTTAAATTAATTTATGGTCATGATAACAATGAATTAATTTTGGCCTTGATAACATTGTAATTTACAAGAAAATTTAGGGTTCTCTGTAATGACTTAATTTATGGCCTTGATAACATTGCAATTTACAAGAAAATTTAAGGTGGTCTCTAATTTCTCCATCAATATTTGAATATTTGTATTTCATGATGTTTTTGTTATAAATTATAATGCTAATAATTATAATTGCATTAATTTATTGCACTTTTGTTATAATGTTTGCAAATTTTTTTGAATGGCCAAAAGAGAGAAAAAAATGGCTTTAAGGATGTAGGTGTAGGTATGAAATATTCTTTAGGAGAAAAAATGGCTTTAAGATAGAATCTTATTTTCCCTTTGTAATAAGAGATTTAAATATGTTATAATAATTAAGTTGGATTAAATTTATGCATCTCTATATTTCTAGAAGGTTAAACTCTGTCTTAGAATTGGTTGAGGCAATTTGAAGGATATATATGAAGCAATTAACAAATTAGATGTATCCTTAATATTTATTCACCTTATTTTATGGTTTGTAAATAAGTAAGTAGTTTTCATTTAAATTAAATCCACGGTTATATATATATATATATATATATATATAAGAATTGATTTAGATTTCATTAATTAATGTAAATTTATAATAACATAATCCTATGTTAATCTAATAATTTATTTAACTAATATGAATCTATACTATTTTAGAAATTAGATTTGACAACTCAAATTACATGAATATTTGATATCTTAAATCTTGCATAGTTTTGAAATTATTATTCAATTAAAAAATATTTGTTATTAAATAAAATTTGCAAATAATAATATTAGCAAAGTAATACAACATTCCTTTAAAAATAATAACATTAACAAAGTAATGTTACATCAATAATTAATTGCAATTCTTTGAACACGAGCTAGCTCTAAACCTTATTTTTAGAGGGTATAAAATGTGTTCCTTGAATGTGGACTAAAGTTATATTATATAATGAAGATCATCATGATTAATAATAATAAGTTTGGAGAATGCAACTTTTGGGTTTACAATTGAGAGAAAATGTTGTTCTTGTAATTAAGTATTTGTCTTTCTTCCTATTAGAACTTTGATATTTGTCATTGTAAAGTGAGTTATTGTCAAAAAACAAATGTTGAATGATACATTGATAGGTCATATTGATGTTCATATTTACATTTTTTTTTATGTTAATAATAATAATAATAATAATTGACTTTTTGTTATGATGTTTGGAAACTAGTCTTATAAATTAAACAAGATTCATTTGTGTTTATCATTTGAATATATAATTAAGTTATACATAACATTATATGGCGAAGAGTTAATTTTCTTATTAAAAAACGTATTATATATTTTTTCGTAACACTTGACATATAGTTGAAACAATATAAATATATTATTATATAACTATAATATTATGACTAATATTACTACATTATTAAGAAAATTACAATAAATTATAATATCCACATAAATTAGATAATAACAATATGAACACCCAATATAAATTTTTTTATTACTTAAACATAATACTATGACAAACTATAAAAAAATTGTATACATGATACTATGACAAATTATACAACAATCATAAATCATAGAGTCGACACAAAATGATCCATAATTTACAATGAAAATTGTGATGTTTTTGTCTACTAAATAAAAAATAGTGATTTAAAGACCCACATGGTTTTGAATAGTGCAAAGTTATTTTAGTACATAAGCATACGATTATCATCATTTTCAACATCTAACAAACATACATATCATGAGCATACCATCATAAACATTATCATACTAACATAATCATAACCATAAGTTTTAACACAAACTTAAATGCATCATCATAATTTTCACGACACAAACATAAGAATACCATTATTATCATTGTTAGCGTCTAATAACATAAAAATAAACACCATCATATATACCATCATACCATCATTAACATAAAACAAAAAATAAGCATGAACGTACCATCATAAACATTACATCACTTATTCATGTAACATATACAACTAACATATTTAACACCATCTAACAAACATAACTAATAATACACATAAACATAATTAACATTCCATGATCATCATTTTCACCACATAAATAAATAAACATCAACAAAAATATCGACATCAACATAAACATGAAAGATGCAGTATATATATAGATATGAACATATATAACATCAAAGTCATGATACAATATGTTAAATATAATAATATATTTGTAGTGCAATAACTACTATGACATATCTACTCCACCTTCGCTAACAAATTAATTATCAGTATCTCTCTGACCAGATATAGATGAATAATCACCTCCACTAATAGATCCATAGGTAGTATTAGGACCTTTATTAGCAGAGCCAGAGGCATCAAAACCTGTACCAGAAAGAAAAAGAGGTCTAATATCATGAAGGAGAATTACATCAAGACGAAGTGTATGACCCTCTCTAAGCATCTCTAAAACATAAACAAGTGAAGTACGAACTGGTGGATTGTTAGGCCAATGAGTAGGACCAATGGGTCGGTCGAGCAGGAGTAGAGGATATGATGATGTAGGATCAGGATCAGGAAGGTTGATTATGAGTAGAATACTAGATGATGTTTAAGGAGGTGGAGGAGGAGGACATGGTCAATACAAAAAATCCTGGAATTAACGTCCCATTTAGTGTCCCTTTTTAGTGTAATTTTTTTTTTACATTGAGTGGTCAAAGTAGACGCTAAATGGGACGCATCACGGACAAAACTTAAAGAATCTCATAATATGTATTTTTTTGCTTCCTAGATAGCATCCTTTATGATGTCCAAAATAGCGTCTATTTTTTTTCTTCCAGAATAGCATCCAACTTTTCTTCCTAAACAACGTCGAGGTTTGCTTCCTAAATAACGTCATATTTTGCTTCCTAGTGAGTGTCCACTTTTGATTCTTAAATTACATTCCCGTTAGTGTCATATTTGCATCCTTAATAGCACCATGTTAGCATCCAAATTAACATCCATTTGTGCTACCACTTTAGCATCCCATTTTGCACCACGTTTTACTTCCAAATATGTGTCAATTTTCGCTTTCATATTTGCACCAATTTTTGCTTCATTTTTTGCATCGTGTTTTGCTATCAAAATGACGCAAAATATTTATTTTATTGTTGCACCATATTTTGCTTCCTATGTAGCACCATGTTTTGCATCCAAAGTAACGTCTTATTTTGCTACCAAATCAACTCCATGTTTGGCTTCATCATTAGTGCCACATGTTGCATCCTTTCTAATGCCTAGTTTTGAGTCTTATTTTGTTACCATATCAACGTCATGTTTGGCTTATCATTAGTGCCACATGTTGTATCCAGGGTAATTTTTAGGGGCGAAATTTTGCCAATTGGCTATTTTTGGGGGTTTTTTCAAAAAATAAATTCGCTCTTTTGGTCATTTTTAGTGTCTAATATCACCTACATTTACAGAAAATATGTTTTTTTATCATAATCACACGAGGCATTGACAGAGGCTCCATAGGGAATGGAAGCATAACTAGTCGGTGGAGAAAACTCAGAGTAACGAGTACAACTCCTAAAGTCATACTAATAACCACACCAATGGATGGAATATATAGTGCTCTTTTCAAAGGAGACACGCCACAACAACTACCAAAGTAATATCATTTCCCGTCTGTCTTTTTATGGGTTTTATTTTTATTTTTTTGGTATTTTTCATATTATAAAGCTTGAAAAATAATAAAATTGCTTATCGTACCAAACTAGGAGGAAACGAATGTCATAGGAAAGCAAACTAGTTCCAAGTAGTATTGGAACATACCCATGCTCAATGCAAGGAAGCATGTGCAGGATAAGGACACTCAGGGGGGTGTCTCCTCCAGGTATGGGATAATCAAGATGCAAAATATATATGGAAAGCTCTGCTTGGTTAGGATTTAGACAAGCTTATGGCTTATAAAACTGAAGCAGCTAGCCTACATAAAGCTCAATACGACAAGCAGACGCATGAAGTGAAATTACAACTTGATATAAATGGGAGTCCCTCTGGGAGCTTGCTAACATAAAGTTCAAGAAATATATGAGGTTCTTTCTCAAAGACATGGTGGAACTACAAGGGACTCCCAGACCTAAGGGAGGACACTCAGCATGGGTACCAAATTGCAAAGCAGGATCTATCTAGGGAACCCATGAGTAGGAAAGATTTACTACTTACGTAATGCCACTTCTAGTAGCAGTGTGAAGGTTCTGTAGCATCACGAAGTGGGTTTGTACCTATATTTAAGGTGACATGGTCATTGGATAATTCATAATGCATGTAGAAAACTGGTCCTATCCTATATGCCAGTTTGGTGTTATACTTGTCGTGAGTACGAACGAGAAAAGGTATCAACAAGAGTGCACAAAAAATGGACCCTACACAACAATAATAGCCCAAAACAACTAGAAATATTCAGTAAAGAGTCCAAACTATAGGATATAGGAAGGATTGATCATGATAAATTCATTTGAAGGAATCTGTGTCGCGAACGATTAAACACAATTAGGAAAGTAAGATGTATAACCAATGTTCACGTATCCACTACCACCCCCATGGGGATGAACACCGACGTTAAGACGAGATTAAGGGAGTGAAAACCCTACATAAATGGAGTAAAGGGTGGAATATTATAACCACTCCTGAATCTATGAGCAAGGTAAAGGGATGTGGTGCCCCTATTCCAACACCAGGATCCACATTGGACTAGCGGCAGGTGACGGGATAGTAGTAGTGATTCCAAGCATGTTGAACATAAAAGGACCCAAAATCAAGAGAACATAAAGAGAGTCAAGTAAATGTGATCCCAAAATTCAACTAGCACACAAAGAGCATACCCCTAAGTAAAGCTAAGTCAGATGCAAACAAGCCAGTAGGGAGGATAAGTGAGCTTATGAATGCAGCAGGTATGTCTCACCTAAGAGAGGCTTGAGACTCCCATGCACTACAAGTAGAGATGTGTAACCAATTATAGTGTCCCTTAGCTTCAACACATATAACGAATGTGTTGTCCAAACCCTACCTAGCCAGGACACTCACAGAATAACCTCTGCAAGTAACCCATGTGATACCTAGGTAAGGCAAATAAGGTCACCCAAATATAACCAATGCTCAGGAGGACAGTCATACGTGAGATCTACTGTATGGACAGGGTAACAAAACCCGAAGCTCGAAAGCACCAAAGGTACATCAAAATCCCATAGATACGAATAATATCCTAGAAATATCTCTGGCGCTCAACACAAAGTAGCAAGGGGCTATCCCCACCACTAACGTGCGCATGTTCCTCGTGCTTAACTCCTATGTAAGAGGAGCCTCTTAATAACACTGATTATACTAAGGATTTCTCTTCTCACCTGGATAGACACCTAATTGTTTTATTTCATAGTCTCGGAAAAATTTACTCACGACACCCTATTCCAAGACTTTACAACCTAAGCTTGTTGGTGCACCTCTATCAAATAAAAAATGTAATCAATTTTAAGTTAAGTGTTAATTTTAAGGCAGTGATTACTCAAGGGTAATGAACGTGCAACTAGCGATATTATGACTCAGCAGTGAAATAAATATGCACACCTAAACAACAATGCCAAGTATAATTTGTCTTTAAATATGAAAAAGGGGGTACGCCACTACATGAAATGCAAAAATCTTCATTCCTTTCCAAATTCCAATGCAATCCTTCCTATATGAAAGCCTAAACACTACTCTCATCCAAGCAATCCAATGTAAGTACCTCCTTAAATCCATATGTGAGATGCAAGTAAGGATGCAACTATATAATTATTTTGTATTTTCAATATAAAAGAATGAAAATGCAATAAAAGTCACTACGAACTCTCAGACCTTGTAGAAAGAAAAAAACACAATCCAAGCACAACACTGAGACTAAGAAGACTAATGCACTGATGGAAAAAAAAGAAGGAGATAAAATAATAAGAAAATTTTTCAAAGAAAGAAAATAAATAAATAAAAGTGCCTCTGGTCACAAAAGGAGCAGTCAACAGACAATATAGGAACTCAAGAAGACTTAGCCACACTCACAACCCACCCAACAACTTCCCACATCAAAAAATCGACTAAAAGGGAGGATGTACGCGACTGTTCAAAGAACGATATCGTATGTACACGACTAGGTAGAGCAAAACCCACGTATATACACGATTGTATGTTATCTGACCCGCATATATAGAGAAGAAGGTGGTAAAAAGAAAGCCAAGGGTAAAACCACTCTAGGGTACTGTCAATGAATGAACATACTACCAAAAGCGACAAAAAAACTGGGAGAAATAGAGAGAAAATCAAGAAAATAATCCACCCAAACCCCAACATAAAGGAAGTCCCTAGCAGAGTCATAAATTCTATTATGGAGAAAAATTCCTATGGCTTGGGGTGGAACACAACACTCAGTATGACACCAGAAATCAATCCACTTCCAATATGCTAAAGAGATAAACAAGTCTAACACTAAGAGATGAGAAGCGTACCTTATTCCGGACATTCGTAGAAAATCCCTGTTGAGATTTTAATCACACTTGCACCTACGTTTCATTCTCAACAACACCAAAACATACAATAATGATATATGTTTAAGTGTTAGAACCTACTCCAGCATATACAAATCCAAGATATAAGCAAAGCAACTACATCCATGTATAAAAATATTCATAGTTACACATATAATGGACGAGAAATTGACATTTGTATTAAATATAAACAAAGATACAAATGACAACCACTGTCGGCACCTCGTCGAAATCAAGAAACCGAGTCCTCCATTTGGGCCTCCACCACTTCAATCCTCCATATCAATGGAAATCTCACAATACCATGGCAAGAATGGGAAGGGAATCAATGGTTTCTCAAAGGACAAAGGGATGCAAACTCAATCATGCAAGATTGGGGCACAAATCCACTATAGTTTCTTTTCTCTCACAAGTTCTCCTCCTTCAATGCATCCATGTAGCTCAATATATATCCCTTCAATAGGAGGTGAAGGGTCGAGTCAGAGTGTTTCTAGGAATATGGAAGGCCAATAGTCAAGTTATTCGGTACTTGATGAGGGAAAACTCCAAATATATATTTTTTAGCACATTTCTTGATGTACGCGGGTCATAGTGGAGAAAGTTGTGTGTACATGTGGTATGTAAAATCGTGACCAAAGTATACCAATAAATAAGACTTTTTAAAGGGATTTTTTGGATAGTTATATTGAGCAAAGGGGGTCCAAAGACTCTGCATAGGGACATGAAAGGCCATAAAAACATTATCCACCAAGTGTAATAAAATCAGCTATAACAATTACAAAGAGGGAAAGTGGTTCTAATTAATTTATATATTTAAATTAATTTATTTGAATTACTTGAAAGTGTTCGATGAATAATAAAAGAAAATTTAAGATGAATATATAGTTTTAAGTGGAGCCACAAAAACCTAGCATTACAAATTTTTAGCGGTGGATCTATTACAATATACACGCCTCAGTGTAGTTAAACAAACTAAACGCATCGGTGCTCAACATCGATAAACACATCGTGAAAGAATCTCCATCAAATCCCCCTCAAGAGAAATATTGACTACATTTGGTAGCAGATATTTATACATGCATTATACATAATTATTCAATACGATGTGTTTCATAAACACAACTGCACCGATGTGTTACATATATGCGCGCACCGATGAACGATAAATGTTTTCAAGTATCGGGATGCTGATGTGTAACAACGATAAATGAATTATGAAAGATCATACACAAAATCTCCCATAGTAGAAGATATCCACTACATTTGGTAGTAGATATTTATACATGCATTTTTACAACAATTTTCATTCCAGTGTGTGTCTTAAATACAAGTGCACCGAGGACGTCATAAGTATATGTGCATCGAGTGATCATATTTTTTAAATTTGTGGGATATGTGTGTGGTGTTATGCATGGAAAGTCCCATATATAGCATAAAAAGAGCATAAATAGACAATAAGAGAGTAATCCACGTTTAAAAGATGATTAGCAGAGATAAATATCAATCCTCTTCAAGGGAGGAACCTCCTTACACAATGTACTGAGTACACAAGACAAGATAAGATGATATGATGACTAAAATGAGAATATCTCCTTCCTATATATAGGAGATAAATGTGTACAATATCAACTAACAAACCCAATAATAGACCCAAGCCTACATAAATAATATGTAATGCGCCACACTATATGGTGTAATATGCCATCATTAAGAGCTTAACATGCCCCTCCCATTCAAAAAGTATTGTCCTCAACGCTGAAGTAGTTATGGATGTTGTTGTATAAAGGACTCGTCTTCCCATGTCAAATATTTTGTGGGTAAGTTGTTCCATTTAATGAGATACTCTGAAATTGATCGATTTCGAAGCTGTCTAGTTCGTATTTCAGTAATTTCTTCAGGCTCCAAGATGATTTTTCCTTCCTCATCAAGTTCTGGTAACATCGTTTGAACTAGTAGCTTGTCACCGATTACCTTCTTTAAACATGAAACATCGAAAACTGGATGGACTTGTGAAGATGCAGGTAGTGTCAATTTGTAGGCCATACTACCAATATTTTGTAACACCTTGTAGGGACTGTATTATTTAGGTGAAAAATTATTATCCTTCTTGGTGTTCGTCAAGGACACCTGTTTGTATGGTTGTAGTCTTAAAAACACCCAATACCCAACATTAAAGCTCCGTTCAATACGGTGTTGATATGCTTGTTGTTTCATTCGATTTTGTGCTAGATTCAGATTGTCTTTTAAAAGTTGAAGAACTTGTTGTTGATTCTCCATGTGGTATTCCACTGCTTGAACCTTAGAGTCTCTTAGTGAAGATGTGATGGATGGTGGATGGTAGCCATACATTGCCATAAATGGGGTCATTTTTAATGTTCTATGGAAGAAAGTATTATACCACCATTCTTCCAAGGGTAACCACTTGATCCATTCTATTTGTTTATCAGATGCAAAACATCGAAAATACCCTTCCAAGCATTTGTTTAATATCTATGTTTGTCCATTAGATTGAGGGTGACCAGATGAGATATGAGCCAGTTGAGTACCCAAACAAAAAAATAATTCGGTCCAAAAATTTCCAAGATAAATGGGATCCCTGCCACTTACTATAATATTTCGAGTACCATGTAGTTTTTGTACTATCTCCATAAAAGAATTGGTGACCATGCTATCTTTGAAGGGGTGAGATAGTACACCAAAGTGTGCATATTTAGCAATTCTATCAACAACCACCATGATGACACTCTTTCCTTCAGACTTTGGTAAACCTGTGATAAAATTCATCAAGACCTCTGTCCACCTTTGGCTTGGAATGGAAAGGGGTTGTAGGAGACCATGGGTCTTAATTGTTTCCACTTTATTTTGTTGGAAAACCAAACATTCTGCCACAAATTTTTGAACGTCAGTTTTAAGACCATCCCAAAAAAAATATTTCTTTACCCTATGGTAGGTTTTTAAGAAACCTGAGTGCCCTCTTATTGGTGAAGAGTGGAATTCAGAAAGTACCTTTTGCTTGAGCTAGGAACTCTAACCAAGATATATGTGATCCTTGTACCATATAAATTCATCTTTCCACCAAAATATATTAGAGGCACTGGGATCCTACTGCAGCTTTTGAATAAATGTCCATATTTTTTCGTCATTTTTCCATTAGTTCATTGCTTCGGCTATCCAATCTAGTTGGATGATCGAAATAGCATAGAGTAATGCTTCAACATCCGCATCTTTCCTGGAGAGTGCATCTGCGACAACATTTTTCTTCCCCTTTTTCTAGATGATTTCAAAGTCAAATCCCAACATCTTTGTTACCCATTTTTGTTGCTCTTCTAAAGATATTGTTTGTTCCAAGAAGTATTTAAGGATATCATGATCAGTTTTAACCAATGTCTCCCTATAAGGTACGGGCACCATTGCTTCAAATAATGTAGTATTGCCAACATTTCCTTCTCATAAATGGGATTTTTTAAGTTCTTTCCCTTGATTGGATGACTTGTGAAGGAAGTAGGGTGTCCTTCTTGCATTAGCACAACTCCAATTCTATTTCCTGAAGCATCACATTCCACAATAAAGGTTTTTATGAAGTCTGATGTCTCCAAAACATGAGCTTTACACATGGAATCTTTGAGTTGTTAAAAGTCTTTAGTTTCCTTCAGAGTCCAATAAAATGCATCTTTCTTCAGTGATGATGTTAGAGGAGCTGCTATCCTTCCATAGTTTCAAACAAACTTGCGGTAGTACCCTGTCAGACCTAAGAATCCTCGAAGATTCTTTAGGGTTTGGGAATTGACGATTCCATCATTAATTTAATTTTTTTAGGGTCTACCTTAACACCTTCATGAGATACAATATGTCCCAAATACTCTACCTCATTTATCCCAAAGAAACATTTTGAGGGTTTTGCATACAGATATTTCTCCTTTAGTAGTTGTAGTACCCTGTCAACATGTTGAACATGTTCTTCCCAAGAATTGCTATAGATTAGTATATCATCAAAGAATACCAACACAAATTTTCCAAGGCTTGAAAATAGAATTCATAAAACCTTAAAATGTGGAAGGTGCATTTGTTATACCAAATGGCATGACCAAAAATTCATAGTGACCTTCATGAGTTCTGAATGTTGTTTTTGGGATGTCTTCGTCCTTCATTCGAATGTGATGATACCCGTAACGAAGATCCAACTTTGTGAAGACAACTACTCCATGTAATTTGTCTAACAATTCATTAATGATGGGAATGGGCAGCTTATTTTTAATGGTGATCTTGTTGATCTCTCTATAATCAAGACACATACGCCATGATCCATATGCCTTGCGTACCATTACCACTGGTGCAGAGTGATAACTTTGGATAGGCCTAATTATTCCAGCCTCTAACATTTCATCCACCATAGGCTAAATTTCACTCTTTTGGCTATAGGGATATCGGTAAGGTCTAATGTTAGGAGGAACACTGCCTAGAATTAAGTGGATAGCATGATCAAAGTCATGAATCGGTGGAAGACCTTTGGGAATATCTTCAAATACCTTGGAATGATTATTAATGACCCTTTGGAGATCTGGGGAGATAGGGAATTTTGAGGTTTTAAAATCTAATGAGCATAATTGTGCAACTATACCTTGATTTCCCTTTTTTAACAACTTTGTTATACCATTAGAGCTTATCACCTTGCTTGGTTTTCCTGTGATACCGTTTAACTCATATTCTTTACCTTCCCATGAAACTTCATGAAAATTTTTGAAAATTAAAATCGATTGTTCCCAATGATTGTAACCATTGGACACCCAAGACAACATCAGCACCACCCATTGGGATAGCAATAATTGGACTATTCAATACATATTCCCCCATATCTAGATTGATATTATTGCAGTTCCCTAAGTAATTTATAGTTCCTCCATCTACAATCATTACTTGAAATTATGGTGCTGGATAAACAAAGCAATTAAGAACTTTGGTTAATTTACAATGAATGAAATTATGAGTACTGCCAGAATCAATCAACAGTGTTACCTTATTCTTGTTTTATGTATCCTTCTATCTTGAGAATTTGAGGAGTGTTAATTTCATATAATGCATGACAAGATATGGTGGGAGTAATTTCTTCTGACCTAGCCTCTTCTATTTCTTTTGAAGTCACCTCTTCTTGAGATGCTTCCTCTTCTTTTGGTTCTTCCTCTTCACAGTCTATATATAATAATTTCTTCTCGTTTCACTTATGTCCCTTACTATAATTGTTGTCACAATTAAAGCATAATCATTTTTCTCTTCTTTCATCTAGTTGTTGGGGTGTAAACCTTTGTGGTGGTTTAAAAGAAGGAACATTATTTTCTCTATATGTGTTGAAGAAGGCCTTTCTAGTAGTTATTGCCATATTTTTATTTTCAACCTTTCTTGCTATCATGAAAGCCTTCTCTAGCAATGATGATTCAAAGAGACACACCTCATGTTGAATGTTATCTTTCAAGGTTCCAATAAAGAGATCTAACAAATTATCTTTTGAAATATTCTTCACTCTAAGACTTAGCTACTGAAATTGCTTGATGTGATCTGTAACTGAACCTTTTTTCTTGAGATTTACCGATTGAATGAAGAAGGTGTTTCTATTTATATCCCCATAATGTGCAATCAATTCTTCGGTGAATATAGACCAAGAGATAATAGATTCCTTTTTACGGTCACAAATACATTGGCACCATACAAACTAATCAGGTTCTAAATACAAGGATGCAATAGTTACCTTTTGCACAGTGGGCACCTAGTGTAGATCAAAGAATTGCTCCATCTAAAAAATCCATGTGATTGGATCCTTGCCATCAAACTTTCGCATGTCAATCTTGGGGATAAATTAGTTTCTTGGACCTGAATTGAAGCTATGATGTTGTAGTGAATCATCAACTTTTGAGGACTCCAAATTCCTACTCTCCAATTTTTTTCAATTTTCTCCAGACGTGACTGGAATAAATCATCTTATTCCTCCTTATCCTCTTCTTGAGTATAATTGAGGAATAAAGTTATGTTTGATATCCTTGATAAAATCCTTCAAATCTTGAAGATATTCTTTACTAGCCATCCCTTTGATATCCTCTTTAGTATCCATCTTCTTTTCCAATTTAGCAAAGTCCTCAATTTTCACATTTCCTTTAATCATATCTTCCAACTTGGACACTCTAAAAGAAATGTCTTCCATCTCCTTGTATGTCAGGGATGAATCCTCTCGGGGTTTGAGTGGATTGTGATTCTTTCCACTTACTTTTGGTGGAATTTTTAACAATATCACACCCTAGGGTTAACCACAAATATATCCTTCTACTAAAAGCTATTCAAATGCAAAATGGCGTACCTTTTTCAATCCCTAATTGGGAGACTGTTTTAGGTCCGACTTGTAACTGAGGTAAAATTTGAATTGCATCTTCTCTGATTTATAAACTTTGGCCTATAGTACCTTTATCTGTCCTCTTTCTAATGACGTGGGTCTGACCTAATTTGGATGAGCCAACAAAAATTTATTGCAAATATACCAAAGCTTCTTATTTTTGTCCTATCTAGAAGAGAGAACTTGTACTATATTCCACGTGTCCACTGTTCTGTTTCTATATCTGAAACTTCTACCACAGATACCCTGATATGTCTTCTTTCATATACAACTAGTCTCACCCCGTTTGGATCTCATATTCCTCATATATGACCTTTTCCAAAGAACACTTGTTTTAGACTAGCAGTAGGACTAGTCAAAAACCCTATATTCCTTCGCAATTATCTCTGAAACTGTAATTGATCAGGAGTGGAACTTTTTACTGGAGATAGTTCATCATGTTCTAGAAGTGAGTTTTTAATCTCGATCTCTGATTCCCTATAGAAAAAAAATTGTAGTGAACGTTCCAAGATGAATCATTTAGAAGAAGCTAGTCCTGAGGAAAGAGCTTTGATACCAAATGTTATGCAACCAAGTCCCAGATATAGCATAAAAAGAGTAGAAATAGACAATAAGAGAGAATTCCACACCTAAAAGATGAATAGCAGAGATAAATATCAATCCTCTTCGAGGGAGGAACCTCCTTACACAATGTACTAAGTACAAAAGACAAGATAAGATGATATGATGACTAAAATGAGAATATCTCCTTCATATATATAGGAGATAAAGGTGTACAATAACAACTAATAAACCCACTAATAGACCCAAGCCTACATAAATAATATGTAATGCACCACAATATAGAGGGTAATGCACCACACTATATGGTGTAATGTGTCATCATTAAGGGCTTAACATGTGGTCTACAAGATAATGCACCAGTGTGTCATGGACATGCAATGCATGCCGAATTGCCGAAAGTTCAAAATTAAAAAAATCACACAAGCTATTTTTTCTCTAAATTGGAAAAATGGTGGAGATTTTAAGTTTGAAAAAGTAATTCTAAAGTGTGTTTAAAAGAAGAAGAAAAAAACTAAACATTAATTCATTCTTCCCAAAAAAACTCAAGGGAGATCTTTGGAACAGAGACATATGCAAAAGGCATTTGCAATAACTAGATTAATTTGAAGATCGAAATTTGTCAGGTATGGTGAATGAAACAATACCGTGCATAGTAAAAATTTCATGTAAATATTATTGTTTATCTTATTATCTTATTTAGAAATTAAGTAGAATTAGAAAAACAAATTCATACATACCTTCAATGTTGCAACCCTTCTCTTCTTAGTGCCTCCTTTCGTTTGTTATGGCTGCAAAATTTTACATTCGGGTTTAAATCGCTCTACTGTTTCACAAAATTACGATTCACCTTTTAGGGATTTAATATTTGTTGAATTTGTGAATATATATAGAAATCTTAGGTCTAGTTGGGGCATTATTTGGATTGAATCTGTAACCATGTCGTCCCTCAATTTTTTATTTTTTATTTTTTTAAATGAATGCGCCAAAATCAATGCATTTGGTTTTCCAAAACGCATCTATGCACGTATCATTATGCCTCACAACTAATGACATGGCACATCAATGTTTCTCAATTTTTCATTCTCGGATGTTTGTTATCAGTGCATTTATACAAAAATAACACCGATAATGCAAGAACTTCCCATTTTTTATTTCCATAAAACAATAAATACTTTTTGGCCATTCACGGTGCACTTATGTTCGTATAATGCATCAAGGAGTCTTCGTTGTTGTAACGCACCAGTGTGTCTATGTGTATATACGCATCGGTGCATCTAATTTTATAAAACACATCGATTTCAAACTTGTTTTCTATTTTGAAGGTTTGTAATTTTTTTGGATATTATATTAATACCTTCTGTAATTAATTGTTCAGGTTGTTTATTGATAAAAATGCATGGTATGAGTTCAATGAACAAAAACCTTAGTCATGTGATGGAAGAACATCCAAGATTACAAAGAAGGCAAGTGATTCTAATTAATTTATGTATTTAAATTAATTTATTTGAATTATTTGTAAATTTCACTAATATTTATTCGTTAATGTGTGAAAGGTAGAGCCAAAAAATGAGGAAACTCGATGAGATCCTTACCAATCGAATTATAGAAGAGCGTAAAACGTTGATGGAAAGGTTGTAGAGGGATGAATCAAGTGAATAAAAAAGAAGTTAATATGAGTTATTTCTTCAAATTTGAATAACAATGTAGTTATGACGATTCGCTAATATGTTTCAAATAATCTAATACACATATGTTGAATGTTATGTGGGGATTGACAACAACAAAATTCAATGTCATCATAAGAATTTTTTTTATGGAAGATGCAAATGATGATCAATCAGTCTTTACCTCATCTGAACTGGTGCTGGAAGTTAATAGAAAGGGAAAAGAATTTTCTAATACTATGAGGGATATAGTGGAAAGAACGTACAGATGTACTTTTCACTTATAATAAAAAAAGGAATCAAATGATTAAAAAAAATCATATGCAAATTACAAGAGACGTTCCCAGAGAAATAGTCAATGAGATCTGTCAGAATTGCAATAGTAAAAGCATACAACAACAACAAAGAATCATTGAAAAATTAATATTCATAAACATGTTTATGTAGAATATGTATGTATAACTACTACAAAGCGTCATTCCTTCAATAATTTTAATTCTGCTATATTATTTATATACTTTTAATGTGTATCATTCATGACTCAATTATTACGATGCAAGTACATCACTTTTCAATTTACATTCATGTATACTATCTATTTTATTTTTCATATTCTCGGCAATGTAGATACCCTCAATGCACTTTATTCTTATGTTTGCAGATGGAAGCTGAAGAAGAAGAAAATGATCGTGCCAATGAACAAAACATTCGGCCAAATAACCCAATTGATGCAAGTGGCTCGTGTACCGATAACAGTTCCAGCGAAGTATGATGATCCATATTTAATTTTGATAATAATGCAAGTTGATGTAGCTTGTTGTATATTTTGAAATAATTGTCTGTAAAAATCAGACATTTTGTATTATAATGTACTAGGCATACTGTCTCAACTGAAAGACAACGAGTTACCAATTAGTGTAATAATAGCAATTACATGCATGTTGACATTTTGATTATTGTTATCTATATGTTGTCCTATTTTGTATGAGAAAGGTAGTGTTATTGATGTATAATAAATTAAAAAAAATTATCCAATTGCAATATTCAATGTTATTGTCAAATGTTACATGTGAAAAGGTGCATTGGTAATTTTAAATGTATGGATGATCAAATATTACAATAGAATTGTGCATCTATGATATAATAAATTAATCCAAACAACCTCAATAATTAAAATTGAAATGAACATTCCCCATTGCCGGTGAACACGCGATTGGTTTTGGGGGAGGCCAAGAGGCACGTGGAAGGGCTCTTCGCACCCGGTGCTAACACCTCACCACTCTCATCAGACCTCCGTTAACCATGCATCTCACATCCATCGACTGCAATAATCGTGTTCGCGCTCTTGAGCATCCATCAAACGACGATTGTGGCTTCTGTGTTGGGTGGTGGCAAGTACGAATACTCAAGGCTTGGTAATTACTACAGGGTTCAAGACAATGATGGTTTTGAATGGGATGATAAGGTGGAGAGATGGGAAGTACTCATGCATGTTGGCTAATGATTCTACTCCACTAAGTTTTAATGAGACTCACCCTCTCCACGGGAAGGCTATCCCTCGCAGCACTTTCGGGCCTGTTAGTAACGCTTTCATGTTCCTGCTTGTTGAAGGGTGGTGGGATATAGGAGACGAGTGTTGCCATTTGCACACTGCGGTCTGCAATTATGGGCTCACTCAAGCTATGGGAAACCCAAGTAAGAAACATTTCCCTCCTGCTTTTTTCTTACATCTTCATCCCTAGAAATCTCAGTATATCCACCGCCCTTGGTCTTGGGTGCTAAGTTGATTAGCGTGACTATTATCCTCGTCTTGGTTGACATTCCTGCTACCCTTAAGACTTCTAGAGATCTTTCCCACCGCCAAGTTGGGTCTTTTGCGAATGCTCCTGCTTGTGTTTCTAAACTCCTCCCGACCCCCTACTGTCCTTATATTCGCTCTCGCTTGTATCCTTCATGTATGTTATCATGCCTCCTCATAAGCACTCCCACCATGTTTATTCCCCTCTAGGGATTGGCATGTCAAATCCTATGAGCCCGCCCCTCCGGTTCCAGAAAATGATTGTGGAAAAGAGAAAACACTACAAACGTGAAATACCAGAGTTGGTCCAAGCCAACATCCAGCATGCTGAGAGAAAGGTGGATTTGGAAGGTATTTTCTTAGGACCTGGGGATATTAAAAGGAATTTAAGGATTTAGTTCTCAATCCTGGAACCTCTAGAGGCATACTCACTCTATATCAGAAATCCTTGAAGCTGCAATGGTCGCAGAAGATGATCCTGGGAAAAACTTTAGAGGAAAAGGATCAGTAGCATGGGGAAATTCTTCTTCACCAAGACAAAAACATGTTGCTCCTACAAAGGATTTTGGACAATCAAATTGAGTTCGCTAAGAGACTAGGCATGAAGCTCGAGCCTCTTGAACACTTGTTTAATTGACCATGTTTTTCAATTAGTCTTTGTTTTAGTTTTTCTCTGTTTTAAAACTACTACTGTTAATGGTGATATTTTATGTTTTCATGGAAGAAACATTTCTGAGACTTATCAAGAACTCACAATCACTCTCGTTCAGTCTTGTTTCCTTTCGAGGGAGACTGTTAGTTTGATTTCCAAGCCTATTTTCCCAGAAATGGGAGGACTTGGTTTTTTTTGTAAATGTCTGGTTTTTACAATCAATGGCAACATAAGGACCTACTAATTTACAATAACACCAAAAATTGAAATGAATAGTACTATAAAAAAATATTTCAATTTCAAATAAATAATGTAATTAAGAAAAGTAAAATATAATATATATCTCTCACTACAATGTCAATAGTCATTGTTCAAAGAATCATATGCGACGCTTTTGATAATTAATGTCGCTATGGCACGTGTTCAGGTACACAGGTTACTCCCAAAGGACCGAACACCTAGAGCAACCACTTCACACAAACAGATCACATATTGATACACCGATGTTTTGACGTGGTTAAAACCCTCGAGAGGGAAACAGTCCACGGCCCTATCCAAATAGCTACTTGGAGCAATTTATTATGCAAAAGAAAGAAAGTTACAAATGAGCTTCTCATAATCGATCAACTAGCCAAGGACCCTCCATGCTCTTTANTAGACCAATCAGGTGTTAAGCAATGGATCAAGGGTAGGTATGATCTAAGAGAAGTTGAACCGTCGGATTACTCTATGTCTAGAACATATCGTGACCGTCGGATTAGAATATTTACAAATGCATACTAAAGAAAAACACTTTACCTAACGGATATATTACACAAGTTGATCTTAACTAACTCCTAAGTGTCTGAATATCCTAACAGCCCCCCTTAAGAACAACTTGGGATAGGATTGAAGGATTTACAAAAGTGACAGTATTAGGAGAAGGAAGGAGGCATTAGAGCCTATCCCGCCTTAATGACACATTCCTGAACTCGTAACATAGATCAAAGTTTAGAAAACTTCGCTTTTGTAAGAGACTTGGTGAAGATGTCTGCAACTTTATCATCTATAGGGAAATAGAGCACTTCAAGAACACGATCATGAATAAGATTTCCGATGAAGTGCATATGTAGCTCAATGTGTTTTCTTCGTTGATGTAGAACTAGGTCTTTGGAAAGCTTGATGGCACTTTGATTTTCGCACCAAAGTGGAGTAGGATGTTGCTGCTTGAATCCAAACTCTAAAAGGATCTTTTGAAGCCATAAAGCTTCCTGACTGGCATTAACTGTGGCTTGATATACTGCTTCTGTTGAAGAAAGAGCAAGAGCTTGTTGTTTCTTACAAGCCCAAGTGATAGGTCCATATCCCAGACTAAAAACATAACCTGCGGTAGAATTTCGATCATCAGGATCATCGACCCAATCTGAATCAGTGAAACCAACCAACAAAGGTGTCTCCACTGTACTATAATGAATCCTGAACTGAATTATACCTCGAATATATCGAAGTATTCTTTTTGCTGCTTTCCAGTGACTTTCATGAGGTGTTTGCATATAACAGGAAACATGACCAATGACAAAGGAAAGGTCGGGACGAGAATGACTCAAGTATAAGATACTACCAAAAAGTTGACGATACAAGGTGGCATCTACTCCAAGGGAAGTACAAGTGGCAGTAAGTTTGACTCTAGACTGGAAGGGAGAAGGGGCTAGTTTACAATCTTCCACGTGAAAGCGATGGAGAAGGTCACAAGCATACTTAGACTAGGAAATAAATATTCCTTCTTTGGTTTGCAAGACTTGGAGACCAAGAAAATAATGCAAATGTCCTAAGTTTGACATTTCAAAATTTTTCTTAAGACTAGATTTCACATGGGTTAAAAGCTTAGGGTCACTACTAGTAAGGATAAGATCATCAACATAAAGAACAAGTATGATGAGATGGTTTCCTACTTTCTTGGTATAGACATTGAGGTCAGAATGACATCTAGAAAAACCAGTGTCAAGGATAAATCTATCCATTTTGGCATATCAAGCTCTAGGAGCTTGCTTAAGGCCATATAAGTATTTATTATGGCAACAAACAAGGCTAGAGTTATTCTAAACATATCTAGGAGGTTGTTCCATGTAAATTTCCTCCTGTAAATCACCATGTAAGAATGCATACTTGACATCCATTTGATGGACTTCCTAGTTATGTAAGGCTACAAGGGAAAGAACAAGGCGGATGGAGTTCATTTTTGCGACACGGGCAAAGGTTTCGTTGTAGTCAATCCCTTCAACTTGGGAAAAACCTTTGGCAACTAACCTTTCCTTAAGTCTTTCAATATTTCCATCTGATGCATACTTAGTTCTATAGACCCATTTACATCTGACAAGTTTTCTTCCTTTTGGAAGAGGTACAAGATCCCAAGTATCGTTCACCATTAAGAAATGATATTCTTCATCCGTAGCTGCATCCCAATTTGGATTTTATGGAGCTTCTGTAAAGGTTTATGGATCATGATTCTCAGAAACTTGAGCCAAAAGAGAAGAGGCTCACTGAAACTGAAAACGTCTTCGACGTTGATCTCTAAGATCACCGGCAAGATCACCAGCTGCTTCACATGTTGAACGGACCCATCGAGAAAGCATTGGTGCTGGTGCAACTAGAGGAACATGAGAAGGCGTAGGTGTATTTTCATCCTCACTGTCATCATCAGAAACCGGAATTGGAAATCTGTCAAGGAAGTTGGAAGGAGAAGAAGGCACAATTGTCGAATCAGGCTCGCAGGCCAAAGATGGAACAACCGTTGAGTTAGGCTCGCAGGCCAAGAGATTCTCATAAAATTTAACATCTCTTCGAATGATTATATCATGAGAATGTGGATGAAGACGTCTATAACCTTTTACATCTTCAGAATATCCAACAAATATGCACTTTTCACTTTTAGGTTGCAATGCTTTCCATTTTTCCTCTGGAATGTGAGCCCATGCTTCACTACCAAACACACGAAAGTGACTTACATCTGGTTTAATTTTACTCCATGCTTCTTCCGGTGTTATACCTTGTAAAACTTTAGTGGGTGGGTGATTAACTATGTAATTTGTACAATCTATGGCCTCAGCCCAAAATTGAAGACTTAGTCCCTTAGATTGGATCATACAATTAGCCATTTCTTTTAAAGTGTGTTTCTTCTGTTCAGCTACACCATTTTGTTGTGGTGTGTATGGAACAGTGTGTTGTTGTTGGATTCCTTGTTCAGTGCATAAAGTAGTGAACTTTTTGTTAACATATTCTCCTCCATTGTCGGATCTTAACTTAATGATTTGATGACCAAATTATTTTTCAACAAGGGCCTTGTAAGCCAAAAACATGTTAAATACTTCACTCTTAAGTTTTATGAAACAAACCCAAGTGCGTCTAGAGTAATCATCAATGAAAGTTAAGAAATATTTGTAACCGAAAAAGGAATCAATGATCCATTCATTTTGAGTAGAAGAAGAAGATGCAGTATAAGAATAAGCAGAAGCACAAAGTGCATGCCACATGAGAGGTAGATTCAGAAAACGAATCTAGGCTGATGTGGTGCTTCTTCATTGCTGCTTCCAAGGCTGCCATCTTCTTGAAACACCTAGATTCATCATGGTTATCTTTCCCGCAATAGTTGAAATGACGCTCAGTCTTCTTTCCTTTTGGCTTTGATCCTTTGTCATTTTTTAAAGGAGCCAACTGAGAGGGTTTGGGACCCTTGTTTGACTTATTATTGCGAAAATTTTGTTTCCTTAGAGGCTTGGACTTTTCTTTCTGTTGGGACAATAAGGCTTTCCCAGATGTATCTACATTTTTAATTATTCCAAGATGAATGAGCTTATCTTGATCTTTAATTAAGGAATCACAAAATGATTCAAGACTATGCTCTTGATAGCCAGCTGCATTCAATGATTCTTTCATGGATTAAAATGTAGATACAAAAATAGAATATGCAGGTCCAAGTGTGGAAAGAATATGATAAATACATTGTTTGTCTTCTCTCTTAATCTTGCATTCTTCAGATAAGATTCTAAGAGTTTTGTACTTACATAAATAATCTTGAATGCATGAAAAATCACTTGGATTCAAAGAAATCAACTCATTCTCAAGTTTATGACTTCGAATTTCATTGTGTTTACCAAACACAAATTCCAAATTTTACCAAGCTTTATTAAGTTCATCAATTCCAGATATATGGAATCGCAAATCAGTAGACGTTGAAATTCCAATCAATCCACAAGCTTCACCACATCTATTTTTCCATTTTATTTTCTTATCATCATCAGTGGGTTTTGTTTCTTTCCCTAAGGTAATTCTAAAGAGTCCACTACTTTGTAGAACATCTTCCATACGAGATTTCCATGAGAAATAGTTAGAACTAGTAAGTAGAATATCACAAGGGGCAGCCATACTATAAAATAATGGCTGAAAAATAAAAACTAACTGTCTAGATGCAAAGAGCTCGAAAAGTTATGCTATTTAAAAAAAACTGCACAGAAAACTGATTCTGTATGATGAAGTTATGCTTGATCAAAAACAATGTTAAAGATGTCCCCAATAGTGACATGGAAGATATTAAATTGACCAACTAAAAAAAAGAACCCCCTTCTTCCCAAGATGAACCTTTGACAATCACTTTTACAAGAAAGTTGCTTTAAGTGAATCATTTTTGTAAAATAAGTGATTTTCATTTTTACAATAATGGTACTTAAATAGTGTGGCAATAAAAAAAAACTTAAGTGACTCACTTTTTATTTTATTTTATTTTTAAGTGAAATTGCACTTTTACAATAAAGTAACTTAAAAATAGAAATTGCATGCACTATTAAAAAGTAACTTAATAAGACTTGAACTCAAGACCTATTAATGAATAAAGCAACTTTGAACCAAGTGAGTGAAGTTTAAAAAGAATGTAAAAGAAGGGAATGATGAAGGTTTTTTTTTTTTTACTCTTCTCTTTCGGTTTTTGTGCTTGTTTCTTTTTTCTGCAAATCACACCACAAACCGAAAAAAATTCTACACGCTCGTGGGGTTAGATCTCGTTAGCTTACCCGGAAATTCTATGTTTTGTCTATGTTTCTGATTCACCGCGATCGCACAAAGTGCACGACAAAGAGCATACGCAGCCGAGAAAACTCTTTCCCTTTTTGTTTCTGATTCGTCGTGATCGCGCAAGGTCCATGACAAAGAGCATATGCAAATAGGAAAGGAAACAATCCGAGACTAAAAACAATAAAGATCTACATAATAAAACTAATAAACATATGAGAGATTTAAAAAATAAATAAAACAAATCTGTCACTGTAACATTATACCTTCAGATCTACTGAAATGGGTGTTTCTGGAGCAAACAGAAACAATTTTTGATGAAAAAAAAACTATTTCCCAATGCAAACGGTGCTCCGGAAGCAAGGGAACACCTCCCATATTCTACAAATGCATAGAAATTACAGAACCAGAAACCCTTTCAAATTTTCGGCAACAACAGTTTAAGATCTAGATCACAAACGGAAGCGGCTCTTCATAAACGATCTGATACCATGTTCGGGTACACAAGGTACTCCCAAAGGACCTAACACCTAGAGCAACCACTTCACATAAACAAATCACAGATCAATACACCAATGTTTTGATGTGGTTAAAACCCTCGAGATGTAAACAGTCCACGACCCCAGCCAAATAGCTACTTGGAGCAATTTATTATGCAAAAGAAAGAAAGTTACAAATGAGCTTCTCATAATCGATCAACTAGCCAAGGACCCTTCATTCTCTTTAAATAGAGATCATGGACCAATTGGGTGTTAAGCCATGGATCAAGGGCAGGTATGATCTAAGAGAAGTTGAACCGTCGGATCACTCTATGTCTAAAACATATTGTTATACCCAAATCCTGTCACCACCACGTGATAAGACCCTTAACTCCCATGTTTGCCCTTAATCCCAGCACTTAGAGTGGAAACCTACTCTGTTTGTCAATTCTACATGAAAAAAATCAGCATCGCGCTTTACCTGTGGCCCATGAGCGGTACCTTGCTCGCACCACCTGTATCATGTTTTCCATAAGCGGTGACACCGCATATGGCCTTTTTTCCATAAGTGTTTCTCATCTAAACCGCTCTGTCATAAGAGAAGAAAAGAGGTACCTTAGGTAAAATGGGGAAAAGAGAAGTTTCTCGAGGCTTCTAGATCATGAGCCTCATGTCCTCCCTTATCCCTATCATTGTGGGTCAATTGGGCTCGAGATCCCCCATCTTAGGATCTTAGAGCCACCTCATATACAAATCTCTCAACTATTCCTATCCATTGAGCCTTATAAATACAAGCTCATGTCAATAGTTGAGGGGGAGAACTATAGAGGTATTGTTATGCTGTTGGATTGACCACTTAACCCAAGCCATTGGAGAGCATAGAGAGAAAAGTTGGAGCTTATGGGGATGAAGTGTTTGTTTCATGGAGATTCTTATCAACACTAAGGAAATGGTTGTAAGCTTCTCCATACATCTTTAATGCAAAGCTGATTTCCGTCCCACATTACTGTTGTTTTGATTTCACATGTACATGTTGTTAGATTCCTTAGTCACTAACATGGATAAGTAGATGATTTTCTTGTAGCTTTGATGTGTTTGCATGTTTGATCTATTTGCAGGTACACAGGTTCACTATCGAAGCAACATTCCAGGTGTCTACGACATCCAGGGAAGGT
Organism: Pseudotsuga menziesii; assembly: GCA_001517045.1. NCBI lineage: Eukaryota > Viridiplantae > Streptophyta > Pinopsida > Pinales > Pinaceae > Pseudotsuga > Pseudotsuga menziesii. The sequence goes on from LPNX010474480.1 coordinate 57,313, forward strand.
CTTCATCCTTTGTCGTTCACTCATTTGTTATGGATCTGAACCATTCAGACTAGAGGAACAACTTATGTCCGCAGAAAGTGAAATATTCCTGGTTACACATATCGTGACCGTCGGATTAGAATATTTACAAATGCATACTAAAGAAACACACTTTACCTAATGGATATATTACACAAGTTGATCTTAACTAACTCCTAAGTGTCTAAATATCCTAACATCACGTCTCCCCAAACACTAATAAAACTCACAAACATAATCATTAAAATTGATATATTTGGCTACAATGTCAGTAAGCACTACTCAAAGAATCATATGTGGTGCTTTTAGTAATCAATGACGCACCAATGTGTCTACCATAATTAGGCACATTGGTTCATTTACCCTAATTAGGTGCACTGGTGCGTCTTCACAATTTATACGCACGGGTGTGGTTATGTAAATTAAATGCACAATTGAATTTTGAAATAAATATTCTCACTTGTGAGATGAAGTCATCGATGCATTTTTGTTTATTTTTCGCACCAATGCATATCATTGCTTATAGACAATGGTGCATACCATTAGTTTATATGCACCAGTGCATATCATTATTTTATACGCATCGGTGCACTCATATCAATGAACCACGCTAGAAAAGCTAAAAATTAAATTTTGTATGGTGCATAAGATGTGGCATATCACATCAATTTGTTTGTTATGTAATAAAGCACCGGTGCGTATAATCGATACGAGAGCACTAGTACGACATTGAAATTCTATTATTTCTGGTGCTCTTTGTTATAGCTCATTTTACCACACATGGTTGATCACATATTTATGGCCTTCCTTGTCCCTCTGCAGACTCTTTATACCCCATAGACTTATATTATACTTTGATTTTCCAAGCTCACCCCTAAAAAACACTTGTTTATTGATGTGCGCAACTTTTAAACCCATACTTGTGTGTACATGCGAATTTTGACCTCAAACCCGCGTACATCAGGATGTGTGCATAAGTCCAAATATTTTTGGAGTTTTCATCATAAGAGTCCGAAGATCCTGACTCTTGTCCTTCCATATTCCTTTAGATCGCTCGGATTCGACCCTCCATTACCCTCTTGGAGTGTTATATAAGGAACCCCTTGTATACATTGAAGGAGAGGAATTGAAGAGCAAAAAAACTATAGTCCATTGTTGCCACGGTTTGCATATACTTGAGTCTGCATCCCTTTGTCCCTTTGGATCATTTTGTGTTCTTCCCAAGCTTGTCTTTGCTTGTGAGCTTGCTATCGAGGGATGGAGGATTGAGGTGGTGGAGGCCGAGGTGGAGGACTCGGTTTCTCCGGTTCGTAGACGCACCGACAGAGGTTGTCACTATTGTAATCTCTGATTTTATTAATAGAAATATCTTTTCCTGTCCAATTATGTGCATTTGAATATGAATATTGAATCCATGGATGTATTTAATTGCTTATACATTGTTGAATTTATATTCTAGAGTAGGTCTAACACACTATTATAGAGCATGCTTTTCTTGTTTGTTGTTGTTGAGAGCAAATTGCTAACGCAAGCGTGAATTGGAAAGCTCAACAAGGATCTACTTCAACCGTCCAGAACAAGGTACGATTCAGTATCCCTTAGTGTTAGATGTTTGGTTTCTCTTGCATATTGAGAAATATTGATTTCTAGTGTCAAAGCTGTCTGTTATGGTACACCTCAAGTCATAGGAAGTTTATCTTCATAACAGAATTGGTGACTACGCTGGGGAGACAATTGAAGTGTTGCCTCAACCTTCAAGGGATCAAATGTAATGCCCTCCTTGGACACAATGAATCCTAGTAAACGACCAACCTTCACACAAAAGATGCACATATGAGGATTTAACCGAATTTGACAATGACAGCATCTTTCCAAAAATAATCTCAAATGATAAGGATGACGCACCCTCAAGCGAGAGTGAGTAGCTAGATCATCCAAATACACTTCAATAATATTTTTAAAATCATGAAAGGAAAAGGTCATGGCCCATTGAAACATAGCTCCGACGTTTTTAAGCCCGAAGGGAATCTTCCGATATGCAAAAGTTCCCCAAGGAAAAATAAATGTAGTCTTATGTTGATCCTTAGGTTTAATATGTATTTGATTCTATCCAGAAAGGCCATCCATAAAGGAGAAAACCTCACTCCCCGTACACTCATCCAAAATTTGATAAATAAATGGTGTAGGGAAATTGACTTTAGGACAGGATCAATTTAAATCATGGAAATCAGTGCATATTCGGACCATTCTCTACTTCTTATCCACCAGAACGGGATTTGAAACCCACTCCATCAAGGGAACATGATAGATGAAACCAGCTTTGAGCAGCTTCTCTACCTCGGCTTTAATAGCAGGAGCTTTTCTAGGATTCATGGCACGCAAACGTTGTCGAACCGGTGCTAGCCGGTGAAATAACCGAACCCATGCCCATGGTACTCCAACCACTTAGCGCTGGATGGCCTCAGGCAAGTCCTTGACTTGCACCATGGGAACCCTCTGTGTCAATCAAATGAAGTTTGTGTGAATTCTTTGGAGCATCTGCTCTGCATCCACATCCATGATCTCATCCCCTCCGTCAATGATGAGGAAATCCATTTGGTCATCGTGGTCCCACATCTACATGTACATGACAGAGTATCATTATGTGTCATCACACCAAAAACATGTCTTTTGATTTCATATATCAAAAAACACAAAAAAAACTTAATATTTCAAAAAACAAAAGTGAGTTGGGATTCGTTACCTATGTCTCCATATGTTGCTTCTAGTGGTAGGGGCATATCTAGATCTCCACGGAAGTCGATCCCTGCATAGGGATAGTCATCTATGGTGACAATCTGTCTCCGTCACCAGAGAAAGAATTCTGTTGGATAGGGGTTAGCCACCCTTCCCCCTCCCTGTCTCTGCATGAAATTGGCCCAACATAGCTGAGCAGGATCCCTAACTCCATGTGGAGCAATGTCAACTCTAGGGCTTAGCCTCGACACCTGCTCGAAAAAGAATGCACTCAGTATGTTGTCGAACCCAAAGTTTCGTACCCATCCCATATTTCATTCACCGAGTTGTTGCTTCATGTTGCTTAGCAGCAAGGTACTCCAGTCATATATCGTAGGTTGTGTGCACTCTACGGCATAGAACATCATTGGCCTTGAGGCCTAGTGGAGTGATGTTAAACCTATGATCCTTCCCAATGCCAATAGTATGGCTTTCAGCCCTAGGTTCTAGACTGAGTTTGCCAGGGTTTGACTCCCGGCCTTCTCTGTATCGAGAAGGCAATACACAACTATATACATCTCTATAGTCAACCCACCTCCTGGCCCTCGGGATCAAAGTTTCACCACCTCCCCTTGACGGGACAAACCTGTGATAAAGTATATATCCTTAACTTCTACGCTGAGTGACATGCCATCCAACTGAAAGGCCTCAGAGTCTGGATCCCAGTAGTCCACTAGCAGCTGGAGTAGCCTTGGCTTAGCCCTCAAGTTGCCAAGGTGCCAAAACTTATACAAACCACAAGCCCTTAGCGCTTGTTGAGCCATGAGATCAGCATGCATAACCTCTTCAACATCACCATGTTCTCTCTCTCTCCATTCTAGCACCATCCTACATAAACATTGCCAAGTTTCATAATTATTTGCCTTCGAAAATCATGTTTGTGCCCCTGTACGCGACTGTTTTTGAAACAGCCGCATATGTACGCAAATATCATGGTCTTTCCCACGTATACCAGCCCTATACGCGGAAAAAGACCCGATTTCTGCGTGGTCCGAAACACACTATTTGGGATCACCTAAATAAAAAAATTGACCACTAAATTTAAAAATGTATGCATGAAAGTGAAAGAGGGGGGCATGAGTAATTACATGGACCAAACACAGAGTGATTTCACTAGACAATGCTCCCGGAATCAGCTCTTGAAATTCTAGATGCAAAAGCACTATGGTGGGTGAATTTTCAAAATGGTATGAAATTTTTTATTTTTTCACTATTTTATAAATAAATAAAAATTTACCCACTTCCTATAGTTTTTTACCATTTCTGACAATTTTGGACCGTTTGGACTAATATGATGTTGTAGGAGCCCGTTTTGAGCGTGGTTTGACCGAGTCTTCGATTCGTTCGTGCCTATTACAGGTATCATGTCTAAACTGACATATAGGTTAGGATTTCCAATCCACCTACATTTTGCATGACCTTATGACCGTTTCATCTTAACCTTAGGTACGAACCCATTCCATGATGTCACAGAACCTTCTTGCTACCATTAGAAGTGCCATTATGTGAATGGTAGAGCTTTCCTATACATGGGTGCCCTAGTTAGAACCTCTTTTGCAATTGGCGCCCATGCTGCCATTTCTCCTTTAGGTTGTGGGAGTCCTTTTTAGTCCTAACATGTCTTTGAGAAAGAGCTTCATACTCATCTTGAACTTCATGCTGGCCATTTCCCTGAGACTCCCTTGTATATATCAAGTTGTAATTGCATTTTCATGAGTTTTTATTGCCTTCTTGAGCTTTATGATGGCTCCCTGAATTTGAGTTATCAACCATATAGCCCGAGTTTGTCTCATGTCTAGCCAAGCAGAGCCTTTCAACATATCTTTTGCAGCTTGATCATCCCTTTTACTGAGAGGAGACCTTCCCCTGAGTGTCGTTATCCTGCACATATCTCCTTGCATTGAGCATAGGCATATTCCACTACTTAGAACTAGTTTGCTTGTCCCCCTGACACTCGTCTCCTCCTAGATTTGTACTATAAAGCACTTTTATTCTTTTTCAAGCTTTTCAAAATATTTGAAAAAGTCCCAAAAAAAAATCAAAAAACCAAAAAGTCGGACAGGAAAATATGTTATCTTTGGTAGCAGTTGAGTCGTGTCGCCTTCGAATGAAGCACTGTATATCACATCTGTTGTTTGGGTTAGTAGTTTGACTTTAGGAGTTGTACTCGTTACTCTAAGTTTATCTCCACCGATTGGTTAAGCTTCTAGTCCCTATAGAGCCTCTGTTGATGCCTCCTGTGTCATAGAGATGTCTCAGTTTGCATATCGAGTCCATGTCATCTACCTTCAATCGCCATTCGCCTTTATGCTCTTGCTCGAAGGAAGTTGAACCCTGAGTCAACCATTCCTCAATTACCTTGACTTTGCATGTCGACCATTCCCAGTACTATTACTGGTTCGTGCACATCTTGTTCGACTTCTTCCACATTACACAGCGTTGTTGAGTACCTTGTGTTGGTTGATGGGGTATGAGTTAATTCCCTCATTCCGGTGGATTCCATTCCATCGACTTCAGATCATTTATTCTGGAATAGGATTCTAGAGTCATTTCAGTGCCTTGAGACTTACAATCATCAGTGGTAGGTTCTCTCGCCATCGAAAGTTTTGAGAATACATCAATGTCTCCTAATCGATGGATTCTTCCAAGTGTTCGACCTCAACACATCTATTCACACTTGTTAGATTGCACTCTATATCTTGATTCCCATTTTCATTATCGATGGGTGATCTCACGTCTGTTAATGGTATACATCAATGACTTGTAATCAGACGATGGACTACTATGTTTGACCTCGACACATCTATTCGCATAGCAGGACATGTACTCGTAGCGGTTTGTGTAGAAGACCTTATAGCTTGATGGCATTGCATGTATGCTACCTCCTTGATCGTGCCAGTGTTCATGAGATTTCAGCTCTCGTGATTTGGTTCCAGTGTATATTAGACATCTTCATCCACTAGTGATCCACTATGGAGATCTTGATCCATTATATATCTTCAGCTATTATGGATATCTTGATTCGTTGTATATCTTCATCCACTTTGGAGATTCTTATCTATTGTATATTGTACGTGGCGATAACCACACGTCACATTTTGTATATCATGCCTATTCATGGCCATTGTACTCTTATGTATCTGGGACTGTTATATGTATTTACAGACATATGCAGAGATTTATTATTGTATTGTACTGATGGGTGGATGGTTCTTCCACCTGGGTCTTCATTACTCCACTTCTCAGATGGATTTTATAATTTATTTCGGCCATCATGTTACCCCTCTGACCTCACACATTAGGGGTCATCTGTTATAGTTGATTTTATGGTTGATCACATACTTATGGCCTTCCCTGTCTCTCTGCATACTCTTTAGACCCCATGGACTTATATTATACTTTGATGTTCCAAGTTCATCCCTAAAAAACACCTGTTTATTGTTGTACATGAATTTTAAACCCATACTCGTGTGTACATGCGACTTTTGACCTCAAACCCGCGTACATCAGGATGTGTGCATAAGTCCAAATATTTTTGGAGTTTTCCTCATAGGAGTCTGAAGATCCTAGTTTTTGGCCTTCCATATGCCTTGAGATCGCTCATATTCAACCCTCCATTACCCTCTTCGAGTGCTATATAAGGAACCACTTGGATACATTGAAGATGAGGAATTGAAGAGCAAAGAAACTATAGTCCATTTTAGCCACAGTTTGCATATACTTGAGTCTGCATCCCTTTGTCCCTTTGGAGCACTTTGTGTTCTTCCCAAGCTTGCCTTTTCTTGTGAGCTTGCTATCGAGAGATGGAGGATTGAGGTGGTGGAGGCCTAGGTGGAGGACTCGGTTTCTCTAGTTCATAGACGTGCCGATAGAGGTTGTCACTATTGTAATCTCTGATTTTATTAGTAGAAATGTCTTTTCCTGTCCAATTATGTGCATTTGAATATGAATATTGAATCCATGGATGTATTTAATTGCTTATACATTGTTGAATATATATGCTAGAGTAGATCTAACACATTATTATAGAGCATGCTTGTCTTGTTTGTTGTTGTTGAGAGTGAATTGCTAATGCAAACGTGAATTGGAAAGCTCAATGGGGATCTACTTCAACCGTCCAGAACAAGGTACGATTCAGTATCCCTTAGTGTTAGATGTTTGGTTTCTCTTGCATATTGGGAAAGATTGATTTCTAGTGTCAAAGTTGTATGTTGTGGTACACCCCAAGCCATAGGAATTTTCTCTTCGTAACACTCTTTATGTTTGAATGCACCGGTGCAGATACTTTACATTGTACAGCATCGCTGCATTATGTTATGAAATGCACCAATGCGCCAATTTTGAACAAAATACACCGATAAAAAAACATTCGCTAAAACATCCTACCGCCGATTTTGTTTAGTTATAAAATTTATCCGTTATGATCTCCGTTAAAACATCCGCTACCATTGGCGACGGTTGTAGTGAAGGTTTTTTTAACTATTTTTATCTTGTAGTACAAATATTAAGAAATACCACCTGGTTTGGTTAAAAATGGCAATGGGACTTGGAAGTAATATGAAGGCATACTTTGTGGCTTGTTGGGGTGTATTGTGGTTTGCTGGAAAATTAGGCATATTTAAAATCAACTTATTTGGTGACTCGAGGGTTTCATTGACTAGGAAAATGGTTTGTTGGATATGCATACTTTACATTTGAGTCATTAGTTGTTCAAGTTACGTCGCTTGATTGATGCTTTTGTGGAGATCTCCTTCCCCCATATTTACATGGACCATAATCATCAGGCGAACACTCTCTCTAAGGATGTCATTGGACCTATGGATGGTTAGTTTTTCTATGAGGAATACATCTCTTATTAGTTAGTGGATAAGGGCTCTTTTCAAACGTTTTAGTTCGATAGTTTTTGCGACATGTCTTGTTATGTACAATGTGGATGGATGTTGTTTGTTGGATTATCTTTGTTCCTCTTTTTGACAATTTGGGGACTGGAATTGTTGATGGTATTATGTATAGGGCGATGCATATGTTGTAGGTTTTGAACTTATCTATATAGGAATTATGTAACGTTGTTTTCAAATGGATTAACAAGTTATATTTTGTTTTTCTCTCTAAGAAAAAGAAAAAGAAGCAATGTTAGAGCATACTCCAATACTAAAAAATAGTTTCAACTTAAATAACATCTACAAGTAAGTCCATTTAGTGTTTAAATCATCATTAAAACTACTTACACATGAATCATATGATTAATTATAAATAATAACATACCTTAATTCCATAAAATCAAATAGTAAATATGCTCACAATTTAAGGTAACTTCATATCCAATTATTAATTCATTAATATTTAATTAGATTTTTGTAAATATATTTTTATTTAAAACAAAAAGACATCTTTAACCCATCCATAAATCAAATGCTAAATACTAGCATAAATCCATCTTAAAAGGGGATCTACCAAGCGTCCAGAGGGAAAAAATGGAGGTGCAAACCACTTATTATCTTAAAAGGGGATCTACCAAGCATCGAGAGGGATCAAATATGTGGAGGTGCAAACCCCTTATTAGAGTGTAAACGTTGACTAAACGTTTTAATTTATCTAATTTGTGTAGTATATATATATATATATATATATTCAATCTAATTTGAGCCTACATGTTAATTTTTATAATATTTTAGAATTTTTTTAAATGGCACTTGTAAGCTTTAGGAAAGGTTTTAATTTATCTAATTTGTGTAGTGTATATATACATGTCATTGTAAATATTTTCAATTTAATTTGGGCTGACATGTTAATTTGAGATTTAGGATGAGTACAAAAGGAGTTACACATCTTCTCCCTGTTAGGCTACCAGCATAGATCCATTTAAAAGGGGATCGATCAAGCACTGAGAGGGATCAAATCTCTCAAAGTGCAAACCCTATTTTAGAGTGGAAATGTGTAATGTAATTTTTATGGTTTTAGTTTATCTAATTTATGTTGTTTTATATATGCAATTCTAACTAATTTAAATTTAATTTATGTCGACAAGTTATTTTTAATAATATTTTTTTTTAAATACACGTGTCAACTCTAAGATGAGAACAGAAGGAGTTACACATCTCTTCCCTACTAGGTTGTAGAATGCACCTCTTCTGTGCAATAAAATGCGGCGGAATAATCACAATTTAAAAAAATTATATCCAATAATTTTATGCTAAATATAATCACAATTAGGAAAATTTATATCCAATTATTAATCCATTCATATTTATTATAGTTTTTTTAATTATAGCTTTATTCAAAACAAAAAGACATCTCCATCCATAAATTTTAATGGTAAAAAACTTCAGCGGAGAACAAACATTGAGCAGAAAAATATGATTGGCCATGGTCCACCGTTCTCATTCAAATGCCTAGGTTTACATTGTAATGTCTGCGAAACCAGAGATTATGGGTTCAATCCCCAGTGGAGTCGCCTCTTTCTAAAAATGGTAAAATTAGGCTGGCAAGGTTGGAGGGTTCGTCTCTGCGCTTGCAGTGGTTTCACTCATGGAGGACCTCAACCTAAGGATTTCCCTGCCATTCTTCACTTGTTTGGGACCCTTTGACGTTTGCCTTGGCTCTCACCCTACCTGCGTGCCTGTCACTGTTCATTTAGGCCCTAATTATGCCTCCATTTCCTTCTATCTTTTAGGGTTTCCAGGGGTTTACTGGTCCTATAGGGTTTGTGACGTTCACAGAGGTCGGCAAAACTTGGAGTTCCTCCCCTTACTAGGGGGACTAGTACCGACCAAGAAAAAAAGTGGGAAGGTCTTCGTTTTGGGTTTTTCTGTTGTCTCTGTGTCGAGGTTTTTCGGGTTATCAATCCTGCATGGCTTTTACATTGCCCCTGCTCTTGATTTTTTTGTTGCACCTGTCAGCATGCGTAGGGTTGACTTTTGTGTTTGTTTCTGGGTTTCTGGGGTCTGTTTTGTCCCTTCTCCGGGTTTTTTGGTACTAGACTGTTGATTTTTACTTGTTTGGGTGACCCATTAATCATGAGGGTTTGTCGGATGGTTGGTTTTATCCCGTGACTCTCTATGTGCTTTCTTTTCGATTGGTTGGGGTATAACCCAAGGTCTCTTTGCTGGGGTTATAGTGCCTTTTGGGCTCTGTTCTTGCTCTTCTCTTAGGCTCTCAGAAAGCACTTGACTACCCGGCTGTCGACTTATTTATCAGAAGGGTTAGGGCTTTCTGTCATCTTCCTCTCCGGCACTATAGGCCTGACTTGTGGGTGGCTTAGCTCATGGCTAACAATGGGGTATCGTCTCGCTTCTGTTGTAAAAGACATGCAAAATGCATAAAAACCCTTGCAGGCAAGTTCTGTTTTGTCCTTGGCCACGATGTTTATATGGACAGAGTGTCTTCGCTGTGTACCCGGGCACTGGTGGGTAGTCTGGAATACTGTAGAATGGGAAAGCAAGCATGGGTTGACTGGGCTAATGAGCACTGGAAACCGATGTTGATGTACATTCCAACCATTAGCTTGCTATCAAATGGATGGATTGTTTTCGTCTTTCTTGAAGCAAAACATGCCTCGCTCATTCTCGAATCTATTTGGTGAATGGGCTCTGGTTCTCTGGTACTTGGTCGCTGGCATACTCACTTCAACCCTCTCAGAGAACAAGTGACGAAGCGTCACTTATGGGTTCTTTTGCCTTATTTTCTATTTCCTCTCTGGCATAAGAACATTCTCGAGGGCATTGCAAACACAGTTGGTCGGTTCGTTGCTATGGATGACAATTTTCACCTTTCCTTTGACAAACGGCTTGCTCGGGTGCTGGTGGAAATGGATGTCACTAATGGATTGCCAGCTAAGGTGGAGATTCTCTACAAAGAGCGCCTATTGGTACAGAAACTTGACTACCTGCATGTACCGTTTCGGTGTAGCAGATGTCGTGAAACGGGTCACCTCCAGCAAACTTGCCCCTTCCTAATACATGAGCTCTCGTCCACTAGCAAGGATGGATCTCCAGATTCTCGTGGTCAGGCTCCTCTATCGACACCGAAATCCAAATACGGGTATTTACTCTCAGTCTCTCTCCCTGTTTGATGATGTCTCTGAGTCTTTTCTTGAGTTGTTGATGGGTTAGCTTCCCCTCCTGTCGTTGCTCGTCCCATTGTAACTGCTGAGGTTGTCTGCTCTCCACAGGTCCCTTCGGTTAGTCCTACTTCACCGATACCTGTCAGCTTGCAACAGCCTTCTCCCTGCTTGCCACCACTTCCCACTCTGATTCCTTTTACCCCTTCGGATGTACCCTCTTTGTCCTCTCTTGTGGATTTCCCTCCTATCACTTCTACTACACCTCCCACCACACTACCACTCTCTCCTTGTAGTCCTGTATCTTCACCTTATTTCTCCGACCCTTCTCTACAAAAGTCACTGCCTATCTTTTCGACTTCTACTCCCACCTCCACGTCCACTCTCCACCTAAACTCAATCCATTTTGCTAATGTAACTATTAGAAAAAAGGAAAGGGAGAAGCAGCATTTATCTGGAACACTTTCTTCAACCTCACCACCTTATGTTCCTCTCTTGGCCCGTATTAAAGATGCGGCTAGAGGGAACCCTCCGCAGGGACTTAGAGCAATGTCTCCCCTCCCTACTGTTTACTCATGAAAATCCTCTCTCTCAATGTTAGAGGTCTTGGAGGCAAGACCAAACAAAGAAGCCTCCGCGCCCTTTTCCTCTCGATTCAACCTGACATGATACTCCTTCAGGAAACCATGTGCAGTTCCTTTCCTGCACTCCATGCCTTCTCGAAGCTCTTACCCAAATGGGAATACTGTGCCACCAGTGCTTCTGGCCTCTCGGGTGGGATACTTACAGCCTGGAACCCACTTAGGGGTAGATGTCGTGCCTTTGAGACCACTGCTGACATTCTTATGAAGGCTAACTTTCAAGGCTTGAATGTACCTTTGGTTGTTATTAATTACTACGGCCCTACAGGAATAGGGAACATTTTTGGGATAATGTTCGAAGGGGGGGGCCTTGTCACTACTCCCAACTTGATATTGGGAGGGGACCTTAACTTGACCATGAATGCAGCAAAGACTTGGGGTAAAAGAGCCGTCTTGGACCCACTTGCCTCACATTTCAAACACTTTTTCGACTCTGCTGGTCTTATGGACATTGCCCCAAACAGTGCTGGGCCTACCTGGAGAAATGGGAGGTTTGGTGATGAGGGTATCTGTAAAATACTGGACCGCTTTCTACTCTCATATTCTTTGATCCCTTCCCTTGGGGTTCATCGGACCTGGATTCACCATGGTGATATCTCTGATCACCTCCCGATCTGCCTAGAATGGAATAAATCGGTGGATTCGTGTAATTATCCTTTACAATTCAATCGATCATGGCTCACTGATCCTGATTTTAATCTCTGGGTTACTAAGAGATGGCATGAACTTAACCCTCAGTCTTCTCTTGATGGTTTGGACAACCTGACTCATAAGTTGCGGACTCTGAAGGGGAAGTTAAAGCTTGGACCAGGGAGAAAGAAAAATCTATGAATTCTGATTCAATAAGGCTAGATAAGGATATAGAATCCCTCCTTTCGGTCTCCTATTCAGGTAATTTTACCCTTGAGGATCAGTTAGCTCTGAACCAGCTTAGATCCATGAAAAAAAATTTGCAGGAACATCTCTAACTCACTTGGAAACTTAAGAGCCGTACTAAGTGGGCCCTGTATGGTGACTCCAATACTAAATTCTTCCATGCTATTGCCTCTTATAAAAGGAATCATAACACCATCTGGTCTTTAGTTGATGAGGAGGGTCACTGTATTGAGGATAAACAAGCACTTAAGGAGCATGGTAAAAGATATTTTGCACATATTTTTTGTGATGACAAACAAACTTGCTTGTTGACCCAACTTCAGGTGGTTTCGCTCTATCCCTCTATGATCTCTCAGGTGAATGCACCTAGTCTCATTGCTCCTGTTACTTTGCCTGAGATAGAAAAAGCATTAAAATCATTCAAGAAGGACAGGAGCCCAAGCCCCGATGGATGGCCTGTCGAGTTTTACCTTCACTTCTTTGATCTACTGGGCATTGAATTGTTACATGCTATTATATGTGCTAGGACTTCTGGGTATATTACCCCCTCACTGAACTCTACCTTCCTAGCCCTGATTCCTAAAAAGGACAAACCTACAACCTTTACGGACTTCAGACCCATCTCCTTATGTAATTTACTATATAAGTTTATTGCAAAGGTGATAGCTGTTAGACTTAAGCCTTTCTTGGACTCTCACATCTCCAAAGAGCAATATGGGTTCCTTAAAAATTGTCAGATTGTCGAACCTATAGGCATTACCTAGGAGACTCTCCACTCTGTTAAGACCAAGAACACATGTGCTCTCATCCTCAAACTGGATTTGGTGAAGGCTTTTGATAGAGTTAACTGGTCTTATATTAGGCTCATTCTGATTCAGATTGGGATACCTCTCATTGGTGTCAATTGGATTATGGGATGTCTTTCATCAGCAAACTTTGTTGTACGAGTCAATGGCACCCCCTCACAGTTTTCCGTTGCCTCTCGAGGAATCAGACAAGGCTGTCCACTATCTCCTCTGCTTTACACTCTTGTTATAGAAGGTCTGAGTCTCTTGATTTCGGATGCTAGAGAGCATGGTCTCATTAGAGGAATTAAAATATCTCCTACTCTAGCCCTCACTCACCTCCTTTTTGTTGATGATGTGATCTTGCTTGTTACTGGAACCCTGCCTGAATGGATTGCATTTGATGTTATTCTCAGTACTTTCTGTAAGGCCTCAAGGATGTGTATTAGTGTTGATAAATCTTGCTTCCTATTCAATAATGTGGATGAGGATACACTGGGTGATATTGCTAGAGTCCTACCTTATAAAATGGAACCCATTGTCTCTGGTTTCAAATACCTTGGTTATTTCCTCAAGCCATTGGGGTATAAATTCAGTGACTGGAATTGGTTAGTGCAGAAGTATGAAAAAAGAATCCATAATTGGTCACATAAGCTTCTTTCACTGGGTGGCCGTCTGATCCTCGTTCAAGCTATTATGTCTAGTCTCCCTATATACTGGCTAGGGCTGGCCCCTATTCCTGTCTCTGTCCTTAACAAACTCAGAAGCATTACCTTTGTTTTTTTATGGGGATCTACAGGGAATAATCGTAGGTACCATATAACACAGTGGCAGCAACTTTCCTGGCCGAAGGTGCATGGTGGCTGGGGCATAAAAAATTTACATTGGTTCAGTGTTGCTCTGAGGTTAAAAAATCTGTGGATGGTACTTCATAGTAATGGACTATGGCATAATGTTCTATGTGTGAAGTATTTAAATAAACTCTCGGTGGTGGCATGGCTCAGAGGCAATAACTTTAATTTTCGAGGAGTTTCTATAATTTGGAAAGGTTTCCTTCAAACTCTTCCTTGGATGGGAAGATGTTTATCATGGCTTGTCGGGAATGGACATGATGTCCTTCTAGGTATTGACCCAATCATTGGGACACAAGCTCCTCACACTCTTCCATTGGAGCTTAGAGAGTATTTAGAGGATTTGGATATTACAACTCTCGTGCAAGCTCACAATATTCAGCCCATATCTCTCCATTACTGGTACACGGCCGAGGACCTGTACATTGCAGGTGATTGGAAGCTTGCATGGGACACATATACGAGGGGTCTGGAGATGGGAAGAATTAGGCTCCATGCTCGGCCTGATACACTTGTATGGGATCATAACAGGTCTATTGGTTCTGCTTCAACAAAGACTGTTTATGATTTTATTGTATATTCCTCAGATCCCCCGGCAGGTAACAGTCTACAACCTCTGATTTGGTCTGGCACCCTTCCCACTAAAATAAGTTGTTTTATTTGGTTGGTGATGGAAAACAAAATTTTAACATGGGACAACCTCCAGAGAAAAGGATGGATAGAGCCTGGCATATGTGCACTCTGTGGTGCTGAAGAAGATTGTGTCCAGCATATTTTTTCATTATGCTCTGTTTGGATCGAGGACATCAGTTATCTCAGTGAAAAATATCATTTGTTTCCTCCTCGGCAATGTGATAATCTTCACAACTATTTGAGGATCTGGACTCACAGTTTCCCTAAGTATTCAGTCTGTTGCTACCTCATTTTCTTTGCTATGTGGATCATATGGAAAGCAAGGAATTCATTCATCTTTGAAGGAAAAAAGCTTACTGTCTTGAACATAATTTTCCAGATTGAAAATTTATCCCAGTTGTATCAGCCTCCCTGTAGAAAGACAAAAAAGCCTCGAGTCCTAGGCACAGGTCCATCTCTTGTCTTTCCCTGTGGTTTTTTCAATGGGGCTTCAGCCAAAAATATTGGAGGAGCGGGCATCTGTATATATTTGAATAAGACTCATTCCTTCGAGTTTGCTTTGGGGGCACGAACGTGCACCAATACTAAAGCAGAATTGATTGGTCTTTGGGCACTTTTGCGTATTTCCTAGGTGATGGGGCTCCCCATACTAAACATTTTTGGGGACTCAACAGTCATTATTAACTGGGTTAAGGGTACTGAAGCCCTTTCTCCCCCTGAGCTCAATCACTGGTGCAGGGATGTCAAAAAATTGTGCACTAGTTTTCACAACCGTCCTTTAGTCATATCTATCGTGAACATAATCAGCATGCAGACAGTCAATCGAAGTATGCCCTGACTTTGGCTCCTGGTATTTGTATCTATTCTGAAATTTTAGAAGGCCTTTTGGTCTCTCATGACACTCTTACGCTCTTCTGAGCTAGGTGCTGGAGTTTATACTCCTTTTTTCTAGTATTGCACCTCTTATTGATTGGGAGCGAGCACCTTCTGATTGCAGATCCGCACTCTTATGTCCACGATAGTGATGGGGTTTGAAGGACATGTTCACATTATAGTCCTTGACTTGATAGTGTTTGGAGTACGTTATTGATGGGTATGTTCCTTGATATCCCCTCTTGGCAGCTTGTTGAGTTGAGACTTATTTACGGTGTTTAGTATACAGATACTCTCCAAGGGATGGCACTTTAGATGCCCTTTGATTCTTTCATGAATATCAAGGACAAGCTTTTTTCCTTTTGAAAAAAAAAAGGATTACATGGTAATTTGGAAAGAACCTCAAATTTAACTTGATTGTAACTTGTGTTGTGATTGTTTTCTATTGGATTAAATTTTGTTAAGTTTAATTGTTTTGATGTTTCTATGGTAAATATTATATATTATTAGTTTTCTTATTAAAAATTGTTTTGTTTTATTAAGTTAGATAGACATTTTTATCTATCATGAGACAAGTGGCACTGGTTCAAGATTCAAAATAAACAATTATAAAAAAAGAAATATAGGTGATGAATGGATAAGATAAAAGAAAAAAGAATATAAAAAATAATTGATAGTTGATAAATGGATAACAAGTAGATTGTTGGTGATAACATGTAGCTAGACATGTATAACTAAGTGACGAACCTGTTTAACGAGAAGAATATGAGAAATAGAAAAAAATCAAAGTGTCTTCCTTTACATAACTATTTCTTAACCATTTGATCTGTATCCACCTAATCCACAAACTATGTAAGTGTGCTAGTTTTTATTTTCTTAACATTAAATAATGAAATATCTAATTATTAGGAAATAAGTAGTAATATTTTTATTTTTTTAAGTAATTTTTATTAATCAATATTAAAACAAAAATAAGCTTCATAATTACAATCATTTAAAATAAAATAAAAAAATTAATAAACGTTTACTTTTTCAAATTTTCAGTATCTCTCATCATTTAAAAACACTTTGTCAAAAATAACTTTTCTCTATAAGAAAGGTCTTCTTTTATCTGTCAAAATAAGTGAGGAGGCCTATTGCCCCAGGTCCATTCTTGAGGAGGTGCAAAAACAGTTTTTTTGGGATCTGTTAAAAAGAGTGAGGAGGCCTATTGACCCAGGTCCATTCTTGAGGAGGTTTTTTTTGGATCTGTCAAAAACAAAACAGTGAGAGGCTTGTTGACAAGGTCCATTCTTGAGGATTTAAGCCAAGCTTTTTTATTTCTAGATTGGCTAAATATGATGAAAATTAATCAGCTTGTATAACAATGATTAACGGTTGGATCTCAAAACGTTAAAATTTAATGATCAGCAATAAACTTGTCGTGACAATCATTACTCTAGTGCAAACTGATTAATAGGAACCGCTAAATAGCATAAGCTGATATTTCAGATTAAACAAAATAAAATAAAAAATTATTCTCAGTCCTTGTGGAAGGATCTAACGAGCTGTTGAAAGGGTCGCCCAAAGTTGGTGTACAAGGCATAACCGGTAAAGCTCAGCTTTTGAAGAGCAGACCGGCCCGACGGATAACTCACGTGACGCTTCTTGATTTGAGTAGAAGTGGTAGATACACATGCGTGTATATTATTCTCCTTAATTTTAATTTATGTGAATCATATTGAACGATTAGCTATGAGCTACCCTTCAACGCTCGTGATAAGAAATAACTCAGAATTAAAATATGTGATAACATTACTAAACTAGGAGTTCAACTAACAATTCTGAGATTTATGATGCCAAACAATCTTCATCTGCCTTTCAAGACTCCTTCGTACTACCTACTCCCATCTTCTCCGCCTGCGTTATAAAGTGGGGCGCCTCCTGGTTACAGTCCTCACATATTCCTTTCGGTGGGTATTTCGAGTTCAGGCACAGCTACACTTCTGTAAAATGGCGCCCGCAGCAGTTGTGGCTAGCGATCGACCCGATTTCCTTGTAACGCCAGAGGTACCGAAGTCCCTGCAATCCATTTTCGTCCGAGACGAGGACGAGCGCCCTAAGGTGGCTTACAACCAATTCAGCAAAGACATTCCCGTCATTTCACTCTCTGGCATCGCCGGGGAAGAGAGGGACCGCGTGACAGACGAGGTGAGCAAGGCTTGTGCTGAATGGGGAATTTTCCAGGTCGTTGATCATGGTGTTCCCATGGAGCTTGTGGAAACCATGACTCAGCTCTCCAGGGACTTCTTCGCGCTCCCTGCAGAGGAGAAGCTCAAATACGACATGAGAGGTGGAAAGCGTGGAGGATTTGTGGTCAGCAGCCATCTCCAGGGCGAAAGCGTCCTTGATTGGAGAGAGATCTGCACTTACTTCTCATATCCCCTTCACCAGCGTGATTACAGCAGGTGGCCTGTCAAGCCCGATGGCTGGAGGTACCCGGCCCCGTCCATGCCCACCCCATATTAATTGGTTTCAGCTTTGTTTCATATAAATTGAACACTAAATTCTGTTCTTCATATATTTGCAGGGAGATTGTGGAGAAATACAGCGAAGCCCTGATGGCTTTGGCATGCAATCTGTTGGGGATAATATCGGAGGCACTGGGATTGGAAACGGAGTCAGTGACCAAGGCTTGTGTGGAAATGGACCAGAAAGTGGTGATAAACTTCTATCCAAAATGCCCAGAGCCAGACATGACTTTGGGATTGAAGAGGCACACAGATCCAGGTACCATCACTCTTCTTCTCCAAGACCAAGTTGGAGGCCTCCAAGCAACAAAGGACGACGGCAAAAACTGGATCACTGTGGAGCCAATTAAAGGAGCCTTTGTTGTCAATTTGGGAGACCATATGCATGTAAGCTCTCATATATCTTTATAGTTTCAGCTTCTACTAATTCCTTGTTTAATCATTATATATTAATGCAGTAATACTATTGTTGCAGTACCTGAGCAATGGCAAGTTCAAGACCGCAGACCATCAGGCAGTTGTGAATTCAAACAGCAGCAGGCTGTCGATTGCGACATTTCAGAATCCAGCGCAGGAGGGCATTGTTTACCCGTTGGATGGAGTTGTGAAGGAGGCTGAAGGCGAGAAGTGCTTCATGGAAGAGCCCATCACTTTCGCTCAGATGTACGCCAGAAAGATGAGCCGCGATATCGAGCTCGCTCGCCAGAAGAAGATGGCTAAAATTCAAGCGCAGGAGCCAGAAAAGGAGTAAAACCCTAAATAATATCATATATGATAGATTCCAGTTTGAATTCAGCTTGGAGAAAAAACAAACAGACATTCCAAGCAGTAAATACTTCCATAATGCTGAGTGTTGTTTTCTATTTTTTGCATAGTAGGTTTCGGTAAGCCCTGAGTGAGATTGGCACAGGGGCAGTTAAATAATGAATGCTAATAGTAAGGATGAAAATGAAGCAGCATAGCATCTCCGAGTTGTGTGGTTTAATATTGTTTTATGCAATATCAAGAACTCAATTATCTGGAGTAAAACTAGTTGTTGCGGGGCAATACATGGTCGATGAAGCATTAACGTTGATGCTGATATGTTGCCAGTTTTTATTTAAATATATATTTCCTTTTAAGTGCGTATGTGTTGTCTCTGGTTGGACTCTTAATTAACTGCGTATGTGTTATCTCCGGTTGGACTTTTCCTCATTTGACATGGCTGCTCGTTAGAAAACAACCATGGTATGTAGCGAGACATTCACATTAGAAATTTGGTTGATAATAAAATGGAATGTTCTGTATATTAAAAAGAAAAATCGAAACTTTGATTAATTTTTTTTATTTTTTACTGAAAGTCATATATTGTTTAATTTATTAATCGATATCTCTTTTATTGTTTAATTTATTAATCGATATCTCTTTTAACCAATGTATGTTTATTTTAGTTTATTAATCAATTAGATATAACTAAACTTACATGGGTTAAAAGAGGTTTACTTTAGTTTATTAATCAATTTGATATAACAAAACTTACATGGGTTAAAAGAGATATCGCTTAATAAATTAAATAATATATAGCTTTGTATATATAAATAATAATAATGGTGATATTTATTTTTTATGATTTTATTTAATTTTATTTTATTATAAATATAGATTTATTTTAACTTTAGATTTATCATGTATTAATCAGGATCAAATTCTTCATAAAGATGCAAGCTTTTTAAAAGTTTGCATATCAAAAGATTTAATTTTTATCAACTCATAATCAATTAGTAATTAAAATAAGTCAAAATGAATCTACATTGAAGATTTCAATTATCTCTAAATAAAACCATAAAAAGTCTAAAATAGGTTAAAATGAATCTATATTGAAAATTTCAATTATCTCTAAATAAAACCATAAAAAGTCTTAAGGATAGCTTTCTTAGATGAGATTAGTTTTGAATTCAATTGGGGTTAAAATGCATTGGAATATTATTTGCATTTTGAAATTCTTATAAAGGTGTAAAATGCATTGGAATATTATTTGCATTTTGAAATTCTTATAAAGGTGTAGGGATATGGTTGTATAAAATATGGAAAATATTTTGAAAAAGAGATATTCAAACTATGTTCTCAGAAGTGGAATACTATATTTGTTAAAAAATGTTGGCTTTTTTATATTAGTATGTTTGGCTTTTTCAATTAGCATTTTGAACAATTATTTGATGTTTTTTTTTGGAAAACTTTGAGGATCAAAATAGATTCCATATAATCAAGTGAAATTGGAATTCGTGTTTTTTTTAGACTATGGGAACAACAACCTTTCAAGAGTATAATCAACAAGCCCTAAGCTACATATACCAGTAAGTTGTGACTTAGTACGGGTCGAGACATACTTAGCAGGGGTCAAGACATCCTGAAGCCCACCGGGGTGAGTCTCTATCTCAAGGGTCGCCTACATTTCAAGCCTTATCACGATGGGCAAATGAACAACCCTACCCCACCAGTTTTGAACCTGTGACCTCCAAAGAGATGAAATACAAAAATATTAAAAAACCAAAAATATTATCAACACATACACTTACAATTAAGTCCTTTATATGAAATGATGGACTACTAAAAAAAGATCAAAGATTAAGGGATTTTGATAGTTTAAACAAAAATTATAGTACAGAACGGGCGACTCAAATCGAGTCCTTTTCATGAAATGCCTTACCAGAAAAATCAAAGGTTATAAGGGCTCCTCGTGACAACCTTCCTTTTTTTTCAGAGGAAAAAATACCAAACCTTGTTATTCTTATTGAATCAAAGGACATCATATACATACGGAGGGCTATTCGAGCTTTGCAGGAAACATTGTCATATGGGGATCCCACTAATAATTAAAAGATCAATGAATCATCTAAACAGCCAAGATCAAGGAGACAGAGAAGCATGAAGTCTGTATAGGACAGAATTTCTCATCATTCCTGATAAACAGGTCAGAAAATGCTGATAAAGAGATCAATGATGACCAAAAAACATACTAGTCCTGAGAAAAACAAGAAGGCTGAAAAGTCTCTTCAATGTCAGCTAAGAACCAATTCAAATATACTCAAATATAGTGCCAAAATAAAATAAGGGACTAAATCTCGGCACAAGCTAGAAAAGCTTAAAATTTATGTGATCAATGATCACACCATCCAATGATTCAGTAAAGTTTCTGAAACCCAGGTCCAACAATAAAGCCTGCTTGGAGAAACCATCAGCCAGCTGGTTATGCTCACGATAAATATGTTTAATGGTCATTGGAGGGACAAGTTGCAGCATCAAAAGAATGCCATCACACCAATGACTTAGAGATGGGACATTTAGTGAAGCTAATCTGTTAACCCAAGAGAGTCACAAAAAATAGTAAGTAGTGGGATCCCCATTAGATTGCTCACCATAAGAATGGCCCACAGAGCCAGTAGCTCAGATCTGGTATTGGTGCTTCTGCCATAGCCCAAAGAAAAGCTAATGGAGTAAGAAGCATTCAAAAGAATCACAAATCCAGCACCCCCAATATTCCCTGCAGCAGCCCCATCAAAAAAGCCACAAGGAAAACAGATCAAGGGACTAGGACCAACAACTCTAATTCTTTTCTTCTTTTGAGGGACCGGATACAAGAGAATGAGGTCATCAATCTGCTTAAGAAGAGCATGAACAGAGGGCTGTTTATCGTAAAAAATGCATCGATTCCTGTGTTTCCAGATACACCAAAAAAAGAAAAGAGGGAAATATCTAAAATGAGAGCTAACAGGAATACAACTTGTTGGAATATAATCCGTCAGGATTATACTTTAGTGTAAATATTAGGAATATGAATAGTTACATAGGAAGGTGCAAAGGCTGGTTGGAAGATGAATCTCAACCACCATATGAAATGTATAAATGTATGCATTAGCAATGGAATAAATGAATCGGGAGTTATTCATTTCAACAGTGGTATTAGAGCACCACCTGCCATAACTCCTGGCTGCATTTCAGTCCTGGCATTCTGTCTGCCAGACCTTCGTTCTGCCAAATTCGTTTTAGGCTGCCTGCTCCGTCAGTCTGCTAGTCGCATGCATTCTCTTTGCCAGCCTGTGCGCATTCATTGTATGCGTTATTCTCTTCTAGACCTGCATTGAGGAATGATGTATGAAATAGTTCGTTGGTTAATTACTCCCTCAATTAGCTAGACACTCTCGACTGCCCTCTGCTGTAAAAATTCAAACGTCACTTGGCTAACCCTAAATCTATTTACGTAGTTGTTATTTCTTGCTGCTCAGACCTGCCTAACCCTAATCTGTTGTATGAGCCTGAGCTTGTTGTATGAGCCATGATTGTTGTGGGATTTGAAGCTCGTGACTGATATATTTAATGTATTGAAGAAGCCTGTGTATCCTATGAACTTGCATTGTATTCACTTGGAATGGCTGCGCTTCCCTCCTAGATAGGCTGACCAGGGCGTTTAATGCATTTTACAATTATTTTTGTAAAACATTGGCGATCGTTGTCTCCAGTAAATTGCATTGAAATGGACTTGAATGTCATCTTCATGTCATGGTCTCGTAGTTGGTTTTGTTGAATCAGAAAACGTGAGAAGATAAGAAGAAAAACCTGCAAGCTCTACGCTTCTTATCAGTCATGTCTGCATCCTTTGTTTCTTATCAGTCATGTCTGCATCCTTTGCCTCTATAAACGCTCATTGCAGCGTTTTCTCCGGAAGGATTATAGCGTGTTCAAGCTCTGTTGGTTTTCAATAAATATTTTCATGTATATGCATCTCGTATGAGTTCAAGACATATGTATTGAAGAATATAAGTCTGTAGTTGCTCATCGCTGCTAGTTCATGTGTTGGAGAATAAGTCTATGCCATGCTTCTCTTTTTGAAGCGAATTTCTCTAGAGATTTGCTGCGAGTGTCATAAACTGCTCACTTGAAGATTCAAGCCATTTCTCAAATTGCGTGGAGTAAACTTTCTTTGAAGATGATGAGAAGCCTTGCTGAAGACTCAAGCTCCTACTCAATCACATGGAGATAATGCGTTTTTGCTAGTTGGGAATACAAAAACCCTAATCTCTACCCTAGCTATTTGCGTGGAAGTTTAATTGGAAAGTTTGTGAATGTTTTTCATATGCAGTAAAAGAGGCTCGTGAATTCTATCTATGATATATTGGAACTATGAGTTGCGTATGATACGGCTGATGTATGAGCCCGTGATTTTGATGAGCCGTGGCTATTGTATATTTTCATATGCATTGAGTATATATGCTGCCTATTGAAGAGGCCCGTGAGTGCTGTATTGGAGCTGTGAGTTAGAACCTATATCTATATGCATGAACAATGATTCCTGAACTTGGAAAATGAGCTATGACTGCTGCGTTTTACTTGTACACTTTGTTGTGTATTTAATGAGCTCTTGATTGCTACTTGATACTGTGTGGAGATATTATTGAAGAAGACCAGCGTGAAGAGCATGTCGAATGCGACCTTGGCTTTGAGAGAAATGAGAGCACTCTTTTGATGCTGCATTGAACTGGTATCTACGTGACAGTTCACAAATAGTGGTATTTCCTTTGGCGTATTGCTGAGCAGTTCTTCTAGTGCTAAAAATTTGCTAATGGACTTATTGACAGCATATTTTCTCTGCATATTTTCTCTTCCCATGCAGATTGTAAATCACCTTGGCAGAGACTGTAGACCTGCAAGGTTATTGTTTTTCTATTATCTCATTCTCTTTGTCATATTAAGTTCATTATTGTAAATTACACTAGAAGTTGCAAAAGATGAAATCTATAGCATCTGTAGTTGGTGCCACTCTCACTGGAAAAGATCATCCCAAAGGAGAAAGCAGCAAGAGAGGCAGAGGAAGAAGAAACTTCAAAGGTAGAGGAGGCAGAAACAACTCCAGCAAAAGATCAGATTTGAAGTGCAAACGTTGTGGAAAGATTGGACACACAATAGATCAGTGTTGGGCTTCGTGGGACTTCATCAAAGACAGACATAACCAGAAGAAAGATGACAATAAAAACCAAGATGCTAGTAAATCTTCAGATTCTTCTCATTGTATTGTTGCACATTGTAATCTTGGTATTAATGAAATGACTTCACTTTCATCTTACAAAGATTGTTGGCTACTTGATACTGGTGCAACATCACACATGACTTTTAGAAAAGACTGTTTTGAAGAACTTAATGAAACAATAAATGGCATAGTTTACTTTGCAGATAAGTCAAGTCTTAAACCAAAGGGAATGGGCACCATTCGGTTGAAGATGCCTGGATTCCCTGATTTCTTGTTGAAGAATGTTCTTTATCTTCCAGAGTTGCAGAGAAGCCTGCTGTCCTTGGTGGAGATTTGACAGCAAGGCCATTCCATCCACATGTTTGATGGAATCGTAGAAATAAGAAATTCCTCTAACAACCAAGTCATCGTGACTGGATACGAAGATGGGAAGCTGCTGAAGCTAAAGGGTTCATCTGCAAGGGTTCAGAACTATGCCTACCTCTCTCAGCATGGAGAAGGTAATTTGTCATCAAGTTTATTGTGGCATGCAAGATTTGGTCATCTGAATTATAACAGTCTTCGTTTGTTGAGAAAGAATGGTGTATTTGGTTTGCCCACCATTCCCAAAGAAAAGAGCAAATGTGATGCATGTATATTAGGGAAACACAGTAAGTTGCCATTCCATGAATCTAATTTCAGAGCAAGTAGGAAATTAGAATTAGTGCATTCTAATTTATGTGGCACAATGCCAACTCCTTCTGCCAATGGGAATAAGTATTTTATGACCTTTGTTGATGACTACTCAAGAATGTGTTGGATTTACTGTTTAAAGACAAAATCAGAAGCATTTCAAACATTCAAAGACTTTCATGCATTGATAGAAAAACAAGCACAATCTAAAATTGGTACACTTCGTACTGACAATGGGAAAGAATACACTTCAAATGCTTTTGAAGATTATCTTCGCCAACATGGAATTGCACATCAGACTACAGTTCCCTACAATCCTCAACAAAACGGTGTAGCAGAAAGAATGAACAGAACCATAATGAATATGATACGCTCAATGATGTTTTTTAAGAATGTAAAACTAATGTTTTGGGGTGATGTAGTGAAATGTGCAGCCTATTTGAGAAACAGAAGTCCCTCAAATGCTGTTGATAACAAGACTACACATGAAATGTGGTTTGGCCATCTCCCTTCAGTCAGGCATCTCAGAGTTTTTGGTTCCACCTATCATGCCTTGATTCCAAAGGAGCAAAGAAACAAGCTTGGTGCTCGAAGCAGAAAATGCATTTTCCTGGGGTATGAAGAAAACTCCAAGGCATACCGTCTGTATGATGAGGTAAACAAGAAGTTTGTTATTTCCAGAGATGTCATTTTTCTTGAGACTAATAAAAATGACCAGTCCATTGAGAGACAGCTTGATCATCTGGAAAAATATCCTCATCCAAAGAAATATTCTGAAAATGAATATGAAATTCCAAACCTTGAGGGGGGGTTCTTATTCTGGATCAACCTTTGGAATTTCCATATGAAGCACCAACTCCCCCGCATGAAGAATTTCCTGCTACTTCACCTGAACAAGAGATTCAACTGGACGATGTGATTGAGAGAATTGGAAGACTCTCAATCAATGATGAAGCACCACCAGCTGATCAACCAGGACCATCACAGAAGATTCCTAAATGGGCCACAAAGACACTTGAAAGTGTCCATCCGGATGAAGTTGGAAAGACAGGAACGAGAAGTTCAAAAAGACATGAAGATGGAGGAGAAGCAGATAATTCAGGTGATGACATGGATGTATCATTTGATTGTGAATTTAATTTATCTACTAACTTTGAACCAAATTCCTTTGAAGAAGCTTCTACTCGAGTTGAGTGGAAAGAAGCTATGCAGAATGAGTATGATGCACTCATGAAGAATGGAACTTGGAAGCTGGTTGACCCTCCAATTGGAACCAAACCAATTGGCTGCAGGCGGGTGTACAAGAACAAATACAAATCAGATGGCTCACTTGACAAGCACAAAGCGAGGCTTGTAGCAAAAGGCTATGCACATAAGGAAGGAATTGACTATGAAGAAACGCTTTCTCCTACAGCAAAATGGGCTACCATCCGTACCTTACTCTCTTTAGCTGCTCAGAAAGGGTGGAAATTTCATCAAATAGATGTGAAGACAGCTTTCTTGAATGGAGACTTGAAAGAGAATGTCTTCATGTCTCAGCCAGAAGGCTTTGTTGTGAAAGGAAAAGAACAAAAGGTATGCAAGCTTCTCAAATCTTTGTATGGCCTAAAACAAGCGCCTCGCGCATGGTATGAAAAATTAACCGAGCATCTTTTGAAGTTAAATTTCGAACATTTTGATCTTGATGATG
>LPNX010474480.1:84136-95823 GCA_001517045.1 Pseudotsuga menziesii
TTCGCCAAAGCGCTTGGACGAGAAAAGTTTGAAAGATTCAGAAACATGCTCAGACTTACTAACACCCCTTCGGATTAAAGGGGGTATTGTTGGAATATAATCCGTCGGGATTATACTTTAGTGTAAATATTAGGAATATGAATAGTTACATAGGAAGGTGAAAAGGCTAGTTGGAAGATGAATCTCAACCACCATATGAAATGTATAAATGTATGCATTAGCAATGGAATAAATGAATCGAGAGTTATTCATTTCAACACAACTGAACCAATATTCCAAAAAGGAAGTGACAGTACAATGCTGGGAAAGGGGCAGCCTAAAATGATCTTCAAAATGGAGTATACTCTTCTGGAGAAAGAACAGTCAATGAATAGATGTTGTGATGAATCTTCTCCCTTGCAACAAAGTATACACATACTTGGGCCCTGTCTACCTCGACGCAGGAGTTGGTCCTAGGTCAAAATCTGATTCCTTACAATCAACCAGATGAAGCAGCAGATTTTTTTTGGAATATTAAGATCCCAGAGAAAATCAAGAACTGGAGACTGACCCACAGAGCAGTAAGAAGAAACAATACACTCGTAACCCTGTGCAGCAGTAAGTACCCCCACATAATGATTATGTGACCATAATAAAGAATCACATTGATTTGAAAGACGAATCCTTCCATACTCCAGCCCTGCTGTGTAATTATCCCAAAGTATCTTCCAATCACCCTCCAAATCTAAATTTGCTGCCGAGAACCAATAGTTGTGAGCACAAGAGGTAAGATTTCTGGCTTGATCCAGCGTGCTAATGCCATAATCCTCCAGGTATTCATGAAGGTCGAGAGGGAGCAAAAAAGATTATCCCAAACCAACAATCGGATCCAGACCCAACCGAATAGCCCTCCCATTACCAACCTTCCAGATGAGTCCACTACCCAGCCACGAGAGAGTATGTAGAAAACCCTTCCAGATCACAGAAACTCCTCTAAAAGTAAATGATTTCTTATGAAGCCAGGATGCCAAAGGAAGTCTTTTCATATACTTCACTGTCAATAATTGAAACCAAATACCATTATCATTGATAACATGCCAGAGAAATTTTAGACGCAGGGAAAGGCTAAACCAACCCAACTGTTTTATGCCCCATCCACCCAGAGAGGTCGGGAATGACAGAGTATGCCAATCTGCACGATGAAATTTTTTGTTATTCGCAGAAGAACCCCATAGAAAAGAGAATATCATACTTCTGAGCTTGTCAAGAATGGATTGTGGTACCGGTACAAGGGCCATCCAGTATACCGGCAAACTAGTGAGCACTGCTTTAATCAAAATGAGTCTACCACCAATGGATAAAAGACGAAAGGTCCATTGCTGGATTCTTTTCTCAATTTTTTTTAGGATCCAGTGCCAATATTTAACCAAGTATCCAAGGGGTTTAATAAAATATCCTAGGTAATTAAAACCCCTGTTAATATGCTCAAATTTGTAAGGGAAGAACCCGGAGATCCTGTTCAGAAGATCAACATCCAAATGATTGTGGAGGAAACATAATTTGTCCATATTAATTTGCATACCAGAGGCATCACAAAAAGTATCCAGAATGACTTTAAAAGCAACCCATTCCTCAAATGTTCCGATACCAAACATGATCACATCATCCACAAAAAGTAGGTGTGAGAGAGAGAGCCAAGGAGAAATTTGTATGCCCCTTATCTTACCATTTTTTTAAGCATCCTTGATAAGCAAACTAAGCCCTTCAATGACCAGAATAAACAGCAACGGGGATAATGGGTACCCCTGTCTAATGCCACGAGAAGCAGTAAAAAAACTAGAAGGAGATCCATTGACAAGTAGAGCAAAATTTGCAGATGACAGACAGCCCAAAATCTAGTTCACACCTACCAATGGGACCCCAATTTGGAGAAGAATGAGTCTAAGATAAGTCCAATTCACTCGGTCAAAAGCTTTAGTAAGATCTAGTTTTCAAATAAGAGCACATCTATTTTTTGTTTTGACAGTGTGGAGAACTTCTTGAGTAATAGCCAGGGGCTCTGTAATCTGTCTATTCTTTAAAAACCAAACCATAACAAGTTTCCTTATTAGTAAGGGATCCTTGCGACAAGCTTCCTTATTAGTAGAGACTAAGATTATAAGCTTTGGTTTCAACTTTTGATGCTCAAAGCACATGGAATGCAAAGGAAGTTGTACAATCCTTCCTCATAGGGGAATATGATAAAGTTGTAGGGTTATCTTTTTATTCCATAATACTCTATGTAGTATTCTTGAGTTGAACATTTTGTGACTGAAACTTATTGTTTTTTTTAACATCTTAAACATATAGTGAAAATATGAAATTAGATAATGATTTTACTTGTTTTAACAATGAACTTACAAAATATTATCTTTCTTTAACTACCCAAACCATATCTACTTTGGGAATTTCATTTTGAACTTAAAAAAATGTTTTTTTTTAATCATATTACCTTTGAATTTATTTCTTTTAAATTTTGTTATAAAGTAGATAAATTTCAAGTATATTAACTCTATATACTTCAAAATTTTAAAATTACATTACCTTTTTTTCCCAAAAATAATTGATATTTTATTATAAAATATTTGTATAATTGTTGTACATGGACATAGCCAATAAACCAAAACAGAAATGATAAACAAGAAAATAGACAAAGTTGCCTGAAAGACTGGATAATAGACAAAAATACGATTTCTATGACATCTACGAGGAGAAAACGTGGATATGTTGTGAAACTTCACTCCTAAAGAGACCACTTAGACCACGATCCACCTCAAAGCTATTCGAAGGTGACCAAACTATCTGATACAACAACTTGTCCATCATAAGACCATAGCTCAAAATAGATAAAGCCGACGTTCACCTGTAAAGCCCCGCTTTGAAAGAAAATGATCTTGTTTGTTTTCTTCCCTGTAGATGTGTGTGAAGGAGAGCTCGTGAAAGGAAGAAATCAGGTTTCACAATCGCTTTAACCAGGCGACCAATTGTAGAACATCAATATGGAGCAACCCCATAGCCCAGCTGATGGCAACCTTGGAGTCCCCGAAGATGTGGAGACCATCCAAACCTAAAAAAGTAGAGAATCGTAGCAACAACCAAAGTGAAAGGATTTCACCTTTTGTGTTTGAACCAGGCCCACAATTAATCCACAATTTGTAGTAGCTATGGTCCTCCAATTTGAGAATGGCCCCAGCATCGCACTGGCTTGAATCTACTTGTGACGCCCCATCGAAGAAGCCAAACGTTTTGTCCTCCAAGGATATCATCTTCAGCACCCTAATTTTTTTTTGTACCTCCGCATGTGGAGAGATCTCCACCAAATTCAGAAAAAACCTCTAATGCATCTGTCAATTATGATTTTGTTACACAACCTTTTTCCCTCGAAGATGATGACGTTTCTACATTTCCAAAGCTCCCACAGCATGAAACATGGCAGAGTATGCCAGTCCGAGAATTTGTGACGCCAAGAGGTGAAGCACACCGTGATAGTGATTCGTCGTCCCATGGGGATGGCCTCGTTGATCAGAGAGCCCAAAATCCTCCACACAGATTGGCTGAAACTGCATGAGACGAACAAATGATATATACTTTCATTAGAGATTCCACATAATAGACATATACTTGGGCCCATACCTCCCCTTCGAATGAGATTGTCCCAGGTGAGTAGCATGTTTTCCATCACTAGCCAGCAACATATGCTATACAGGAGGGTAGTTTCCATTTCCATATCCTGTACCACCACGCTGGCTGGACAGGAGGTTCGTAGACTAATAGTTGATAGACCAACCTTGCTGTAATATTTCCTGCTGTAATCTTTCATATGACCAGGACAACCGGTCTAGGGAAGAGTCCAGAGTAATTGCCCCCATTTTTAAACCCAGTACGTATTCCAACCATTCATCTTTCTAAGGTCCATAAAGGCCCAACTATGCAGCTGACAACCATCCCTGGAGGGATGATCCCTTGACAGGCATCGTAGTAGAGTGATAAAGGGTGAAGATCCCCTTACAATGTAACAGGAAAATCAGATCTCGTGATAAAGCATATGTACTTGGTCCCCCAACGATAGGATCTTCTCCCACCCTAACAGCCCTACCATCCTTCGTCAACCAAGCTAGCCATGATGAGAAGAGGTTGAAGGATCCTAGTAGACCTGCCCAAATGTTTGATATGTTCCTACCCAACTTTTTATAGGAACGCACCCACTGTGTTCTAGTGACAGACTTGATATATTTTTCTTTTATGATACGTGTCCATAGACTATCACCAAGAATGACCAACCCAAGGATTTTTGCACAGAGGGCTAAGGAGAATTGTTGCATGTTATTCAAACCCCAGCCCCCCATCTCCACAGGGCGTGCGATGTTCTCCCAACGAACCAAGTGAAATTTGGATAGCTTTACTTCACCCGACCAGATAAATTCCATGGTCATCATCCTAATCTTGTTTTTTATTGTCTTTGGGGCTTTACATAAGTCCAACCAATAGATTTCCATGTTTGTGAGCACAGAGCGAGCCAAGGTTAGTCGCCCTCCCATGGATATCCATCTCCATCCCCAGTATTTTATCCTTCGTTCGAAACGTTGCAAAAGCCATAGCCAGTCTCTTTTGTTGTATCCGTTTGGCTTTAAAAAATATCCCAGATATTTTGTCCCATCCCTTAGCTGGTTGGCTTGCATCTGAAGTAAGCTTTCCATCTGATCCTTGTGTGAGCTTGAAGCCCTGTTTAGGAGGAGACTCGATTTACCTTTATTGATGCTTAAGCCCGATACTTGGCAGAAGGTTTGAATGATCTCTTCAATTACAGACCATTCTGAAAAAGAACACGTTCCCTTAATCATGAAGTCATCAACAAACATTAGGTGAGTGGCAAAAAAAATTTAATTATCTTTATCCCAGTAATCTTGTCGGTCGCCTTTTCCTTCAGGAGCAATCTGCTCAGCCCCTCAATTACCAATAAGAACAAAAAGGGAGATAGTGGGCAGCCCTGTCGCAACCCACGCTCTGCCTAGAAGAACTCTGTAGGTTTACCATTAACAAGCACAGAGTATGTCAAAAGGGAGATAGTGGGAAGCCCTGTCATAGCACACACTCTGCCTAGAAGAACTCCGTAGGTTTACCATTAACAAGCACAAAAATGTCACCGTCGTTACATAGGCCATTACCCATTTCATGACTCTGAAGGGTAAACCGATCTGAATCAGAATCAACCTGAGAAACCCCCGTGAGACTCTATCATAAGCTTTATTTAAATCTAGTTGCAAGATACCAACGTCCATGGCTTTAAGCTTGACACTATGGAATACCTCTTGGGCTACCCTGACCACCTCCAAGATCTAGCGGTTTTTCAAAAAGCCAAATTGTTCCGCCGATAGGCCTCTCGAGAGTGCAGGCTTGAGCCTATTGGCAATGATCTTTACTATTAATTTATAAGCATAGTTGCAAAGGGATATCGAGCGAAAATCACCCAATTCCTTCGAAAATAATTTCTTTGGAATTAAAGCCGGCAAGTTTGTGTTCATGGCTCCTGAGATCGTTCCCCTTACTCTGGAGTCTTCAACCGATCGTAGAAGATCTAGCCCCATAAGGTCAAAGCATTCCATGAAAAGTTCCATGGGCCAACCGTCAGGCCCTGGGCTTCTAGATCTAGGAGAGGCCATGACAACTCTTTGAGTTTTTCCATCTGTACTAGCAAAAACATCTCCTCGCCTTCCTCCTCCTCGAATATTCGAGGATATTCTTTTATGACTTTCAACTGGTTGATGACTGAAAAATTCCTTTCTGCACTGTAATATGACTGAAAAAAAGAGTGAGCTTCTGACACTATTCCTTCTTGTTCCTTAATTAGCAGGACCTCTTTTGTTTTCACCTCCCAGATGGAGTTTATGTTTCTTCTGTGGCCCGCGTATTTATGAAAGAATGTTGAGTTCTAATCACCCTCCTACAACCAAATCATGCGAATCATTAGTCTTTCCTTTTCATATGCTATCTTTAAGATTTTTTCTTTCTCCTTTTCTAGGCTAAGGAGAATATATTTTTCAGTCTGGTTCCATGTCCCCATTTTGGTATTTTCAAAAAATTTACCGATCCTTATTTCAATGTCCCTCAGTGACTTTTTATTTGTAGCTACGCACGCCTTAACCCACGCCTTTGTCTCTAGTTTTAATCTGTTTAATTTTTTTGTTAGTAAGTCCATAGGAGACATATCATTCATGTAATCATTCACATTCCAGATCTTTGCAATTAGTTCTGTATAGCCGTCCGCCTTCAGCCATTCATGGTTGAATTTAAAGGGTCTCGGGGGGCCCATTTCGCCCAGCTTAAATTCTAGATGGGTAGGGTGATGGTCTAAAAGTCTGGATCGGTCCACCAATGTCCTGTAGTTTGAAATTTTTCCTATCAATGTTTCAGTCAACAGGAATCTATCAAGTCGCTTTTCCACTCATTCTATTATGAGTCTGTCATTACACCAGGTAGGAGCCACAGGAGCCGACTTGACGTCCACCATATGTGCCTCATCCATTAGTTCCACAAAATAATTACACATAGGATCTGCTTTTGCTTTTGGCCC
This sequence comes from Pseudotsuga menziesii, assembly GCA_001517045.1. Classification (NCBI taxonomy): domain Eukaryota; kingdom Viridiplantae; phylum Streptophyta; class Pinopsida; order Pinales; family Pinaceae; genus Pseudotsuga; species Pseudotsuga menziesii. The sequence goes on from LPNX010474480.1 coordinate 90,726, forward strand.
CCAAATTTCACATGTTGATCAGGTATAGTTTAAATCTCCTCCCATCACCAGATTAGGGAGAGCAAAAGTGCCTTCGGACGCCACCCTGTCCCAAAACAGTTCTTTGCATTTGAATGGCCCATATACATTTATAAGGTTTATTTCCTCTAGGAAATCCATGATGTGTCATGTTAGTAAGATCCCTGCAGACACCAAATAAGCTTTTATATTTGCCATTCTTAGGTCCCAGGCCACCTATAGGCCCCCTGACAGTCCCTCTACATCTACTAATGCCACTTCCCAGTCAGGTTTGATTTTCAGAAGAAAAAAAAAAAGGCTTACTAGTTGTGTCAATACCATTGTTTCTTATAGGAATATCATTTATGGAAGGTCCCTCTCCATAATTCTCTGAAGAGCAAGCTGCTTTCGGAGGCCTCTCACCCCATGAATGTTGATGATGTGATTTACATTACCTACATGGTCGTAAGGTTCAAAATTTTAGATAACAATAATGAATGAACTACATGACCTACATGGTGGTCGATAGCTATTCATTTTGTTGCAACATAATATTTATTGAAATAAAATACATAAAAAATCAATATTGTGTCGTACCAATAGATTTCTATGGTCCTTAATTTGTTGTTTCATGCACTTATTACAAATAAAACTAGAAGCACCCTTTTGACAAGGACATTGCAAGGAAGTATACTTTGAGTATTTTATTATTATTTTTATGTGATCTTCACAATATCTCATTTTGATTTCAAGGAATTTTAACAAAATTAATATTTTTAAGCATAAGTTCAAAACAAAGTTATTATAAGATAAAAAAATCTTAACAAAATCTAAAAATATTGTATTACTCTAAACTAGTTTTGAAGATGAATTTATTGGTGACAAGTTTGACAAAAAGATTTTTAAATATTTTAGGAGCCCGCCCTTGTTGAAGTTGTAGGTTTCTAAAAATTATAGTGAACTCCAGTGATTGGACATTCTCAAGTGATAATTATGTGTAACTGTTAGACAAGAATCTTTTGCTAAATCTATTTCCTGATTTAAAATTAACTCTCGCATTAACTCAAAAACTTTTGTTTGAGAGTTAAATGCAACCTTACCTTAAAAATGTTTTCAAAGCAACAAAATCTAACAACAAAAAAATTGTTCAATTAGCATAATCTAAATACAAAATGTTTTCAAAGCAATAGAATCTAACCAAAAAAAATTGTTCAATTAGCATATCTAAATACAAAAATTGTTTAGTCCACAATTTTATATCTACTTTCTGTTAAAAAAAATTGTAACACACATTTGAATTAACATTGAGAAAAGAGAAGAAAAAGGAAGTGCGTCAAATTGGAATGGTCATTTGGAAAAAATGAAAGACAATATTTATATTGAATTTTGGCTTTGGGATATTGGAGTTTGAATTCTTAAATGTAGATTTTTTACAATGGATATAAAACTTGTAAGTCTTTGATATGGGGTGTCAAAGGAAACACAAATGAAAATATAATCACAAAAGATTTGATGAAGATGAAAAGAATGAAAAAAAAATATGATTACATAAAAAAAAAAATAAACAACATGGGTGAAAGCTATGTGGAGGCACGTGGAGGAGATGATGAAATGAGATTGAAAAATATAAAGGAACTTACTAATGAGATGAATGAACAAGTTGATGTTGATATTTACACCATTAGCAAGTCTAGAATTTTTGTAAATTTGAGTTTATTTTACCGAGATTTGATTTCTTGTTACAAAATAGAGTGAAATTATATATTTAAGCATGGACAACAATGAGTTGGTTAACATCAACTTGATCTAGACTAAAGATTCAGTAGATCAACTTGATGATTATACTTCCTTGATGATGGATCCAGCGCTCATATTTGCAATGACGACTAGGATTTCATCCTAGTCACTCGCTATTCCTTTTAATGGCGTCACTCATGTCCAAATCCTCTTTCTCTCTCACTCCCTGTGTTCCAATGCAAGGTGTGATATTCAAATCTTCTTCTTCTTTGGAGAACGAATCGACTCCTACATCTTCACTTGTGCATTCCCCTAGCTTGATGGATTCTGGTTCAAAGGTTTTGACTTCAAAGAAACATATTTCCTTCCAAGATATGGTAAAATGCAGAAATGGGTTATAGACTCGTGGGTGTCCTTGGTGAAGGAAGACGCCTACTTAAACCATTGTGTAAAAGGGTTTTTAATTTTTGAATTTGATCTCAAATACGATAGGGGCTTGATCCTTATCTATGGGCCTTGGTTATGGGGAAATTTAGGATTATGCATGAAGCCTTGGACTCCCTTCTTTGATCCCCTGACAGATTCACTAGCCTCAGCTCCAGTTTAGTTTTAGCTCTCAAACCTACCCCTACACTTCTAGGGAACTCCTTCCCTTGAATCTATTCTGACTGCTCTTGGAAAGTTCCACTTTTATATCCCATAAACTCCGAATCGGTCTCATACAACCTATGCAAGAATTTGTGTGGAAATGAAATTCAATAAAGGATTTCCTACTGAAGTAAATGTGGTTGGTAAGAAATTTTCATGGACCAAAAAACTTAACTATGAACAAGTCATTTTCAGGTGCAGGGCCTGTTTTGAAACAAGGAATACAACAATCTCTTGTACAAAATTTCCTAGGAGCAAAGGTAATAAAAAACCCCAACGAAAATCCATGTGGTGGGACGGCGCAAGGAGAGCGAATCAGTTTATCTATACAGAAGAATCCCAAGATCGGAATACCCCTGCAATAAAGTCATAATCGATCCAAGAAGAAATTAACCAAGATCCACCAAATGAAGAACCTACTAAGTTGCAAGATCACGTCATGTTAAATTCAATTGGGTGCAGCAAGATCAGACTTTGCACAACTCACAAAAGGAAGGAATTAATGTAAGTCCAGTTCAAACCACTCTTCCCTTATCGAGGAAAGAGAATCTTCAAGAATTTTTGGGGAAGTAAAAAATTTGGGCCATTATAGTTGAAGGAAAAGAGCACACTTCCAAATCCAAACCCTCAGATACAAAGGACATAAATGGAAAACAATTTTCAAGAAAAAGAATTCCTCTTCAATCCCACAACCAATTATGACAAGAACATATCTCGTAATTCTTCCTAGACATGTTTTCTTTCTCATGCTTATTATGTAATCAATTTGTCCGTATTTACTTATGTTCTCAAGCTTCTAAAAGGAGGTATAAGAATAACAGGAAGTGTCGGGTTTTTCCCTCCCATGGTGAAAGGAGGAGAATAGTTTTGATAGTCAAATTTAGGGTTTCTAAAATTGTAACTTGTCACTGATTTAATACAATCTTTACCTATTCTTGTTTAAAAAAAACTTGGACAACATCTAACCAACATCAATATCCTATCATGCCAAGAAATTCATAGAATTAATTAATGGTTTCAACAACATCCACTTTGACAATAATGTTTGAAGCACATGGATGCAACTAACATTGAACAATGATTCTTTATTATATAGCCTAAGATCATGTAAATGTAATGGTTAAAACTCATTTCTAAGGTAAATTGGTCATAGCACAAGCTCAAATTTATGTAGGTTGCTAAAGCACAAAAGACGAAGAGATTGTTGGTTGTGGAGCTTGATCTTCCAGATTCAGAGATGTTATTCAGTCGCGTTTGTACCCCAAGTTTACTATACACTCGTTCCCCAACCTTGGGGTTCGGGACAGCGCCCCAAAAAAGGGAGTTCGGCGGTGAAGCCCCCGAGAAATTTTTTTGGGATGTTTGTTGGCCAACAATTTTGCGAACCCATGGTATTGGGTTAACCGTAGTATTTTCCCATGGTATTTCCCCTATAAAAGAAAAGCATTCTAATACAATTGTGTATGGTATGGTGTTGTATTGTATTGTATTGTAAACAATCTCTGTGATTGTGTGAGAGAGACTATGAGAGTGTGAAGAGGAAGTGCAGCGGAGTTGCTGTAGGTTGTATCCCTTCATCTTTCTGGACACTAATAAAAGGACTGGAAATTTTTGTGTGGACATAACCCATCTTTTGGGTGAACCATGTTATATCTGTGTATCTCTGTAATGTGTTAAATGTGTTTTGCATCTTGTTTAATGATTTAATTGTATATCTGTTATTGCTCTGCGGTCCTATTTTCTAACAGAGACTTAGTTAGATTATTGAACATTAAAAGTGGTAAAGTGGCTAAGTTAAATGAGGCATTATTCAAAAACATTTGCTTGGCACTTTTTGCACTTGAAACTTCTCAATCCACTAATACCGATTCCACCCATAATGCATTAATAACTAGTGTTGTTGCAAAGGAACTTCGTTGAACCATTTGATCCAATGACTGTAAAGATGTTAAAAACCACTAGGAAAACATTATGAAACATAAAACATCCAAGGTTCAATTAGAATAGGGTGATGAACTTTCATGTTAGGGCTATTATTGTGGGTAACCCTAATGAGATAGACTTAGAGATAGTGAGACTAAAGTGAACGATTTTTGGAATTGATGTTCATGTTTCACCAAATGAAAAGACAGCATACAACATCATATATCAAGATATGAGTATGAAACTCATGAAAATCATCTAACACAAGTTAGTAAAGTGAAATTGATCCAAAATTTGCAAGGGCATAATGTTGATGTTAAGATCCCCTTAACATATTTTTCAAGCTTAAACCATGTTAAGTTAGGGCCATCAATGTTCATGGCACATGTTGTTGTTGATACAATGTTAAATTTTATTCATTTTATGAGACATTTCTAGAGTTTGGTATTCAACATTGGTTAATTGACCCTCCTCCTTCCATTGTTTGTGAATTTGTATCAATATGTTCATGGGAGAATGATAAACTATTTTATAAGAAATAATTCATTGATGGTAAGAAATGCAAAGAATGCTCATATTTAGTAAACTTTAGCACTAAGTTATCCTATTCATGTTGAAAATCCTTAATTATCAAATTTTATTAATGAAAAGTGGAAGAGATTTTGATATGTTAAGTACAATCTTATCATGAATTTAGTTGCTGTTAGAATAATCAACCCATAGTATTTACCCACTTAGACATTATTTCATTTATTTTGTCTTATTTGCCTAGTCCATGAGTCCCACCATGTGC
>LPNX010474480.1:100544-131466 GCA_001517045.1 Pseudotsuga menziesii
CAGTTGCAACCTCACAAAATATTTATTTCCATGAAGATGATATTCTAGTGACATATTTCATGAAATTTTTTTGGGATCAAATGTGTAGGTATATCAATCTCTCTCATAGAACTAGGTGGAAAGGATTATTGTTCAAGCAATCTCATGATATATTTCATAAAACAACAATATTGCACATGGTTGATACCATTAAAAACTATACTTTTGTTGTATAAATGGAGTACTAAATTAGTTTTATGGTTCAAACCATGTTTCTATATGTATGCATATTTTGTGTAGACATGGAGAGCTCAATATCGATGGACTACTAAAATACCATAAAAATTAGTCATGACAACTAAACAAGGGCATGGAGTCTTGAACCAACATCTTGCACATAATTTATTCATTCAAGTGTATGACCTTCACTAGAACCATGTCATTTAGATCCAACATCTACATGCTTATGGTTCACGTTCTCTCTAAATAAAGCACAAATCATAATATCAAAATATAGAGGTACCTCGTCATTATTAAGGAATTTCTTGTACACATAGAGGAACTTATCATAAATGAAAGGATAAATATTGGGTCATCGAAACCTTAAAGCCTTTATAAGCACTTTTTGTCTTTTGAGCATAATTCAAATAATGATATGGACTATTCTTTTGTCACCTTGATTGTAATTTCAACATACTTATGATGAACACCCATTTTCATTGTCCTCCTACATGTCATGTTAATGAAAATATGCAATGACCCCCTAAATCCATGATATATATTGATCAAGAAGTCCAGATTGTGCATAACAAATTGTAGACTCTGCTGAATTTCTCCAATAACATCATATTTATTGAACTCGCCCCACAATCTTGTTGCATGCCTCCTCATCCCAACAATTGATTTCTAACTAATGTTTTCTTCCCAAGGAAACTCCTAAGAAAACATCTATAATTATGGTAGAGAAAATCATAGGATGCATTGAGAGCAACATTTCATGCCCTATGACCTCTCACCATCAAACAAGGTGGAAGAGCATGCTAGATACCATAACCTACAAAATTTTAAATAGAAACATGTCAAAGATAAGATGCATTTAGTTACAAAAATACATTTATTGAATGTAATCTAGAAAGTGTATCCAATGAACATGATTAATTAAATTATCTGATGGTATGTTGACCTTATTGGTTCCCAATGACTTACCGACCTATGTAACTCATTGTGATGGACTTGTGGTGATCCATCATGAGTGTTATCTACAAATACAAACCTAGTGCATCCAGACTAAATATGAATATGATAAGTTAAGGTATCCAAGTCCATGTTACCTCTCTCTCTCTCTCTCTCTCTCTCTCTCTCTCTATATATATATATATACAAACACATACACACACAAATATATGTGTGTGTGTGTATGTATATGTATATGTATATATGTATATAGATATATACATATACATATATACATATATGAACACACACACACACACACACACACACATATAACAAGTCATTGGTGCATTGGTAACATGGGTGGAGACAGCAGTAAATTGATCCCAAAAAACTCTCTCAGAGCCTCTCTAGGTTTAGGGGTTAATCTATAGGAAAACTAGTATGGGATTAGTTGTTCTAATTGAGTATAATGGTAGTTGTGTCAGAGGAAATCACCCTCAGCCAGCACCAGATGAAGCCATGTTCATTTATTTGATTACATATCTAAATAAAATCGGTGTGAAGCTTGAATACGCTAGATTTGTTAAAAAAATAGATGAAATCCATTAGGTTTTTCTCTTGATCACACTGACCAGACAAAAATCCCTAGAAATGGCTGAAAGGGGTCTCATTGGCCAATTTATTGGAATATGGTTGTCTCCCATATCCATGGAAATTTTGCTACAAAAAATCTAGTATTTGTTGATCAAGGGTAGAATGACTCACTAATTTTTTTGAAGAGGCTTTTATGCTTTTATTTTTGAATTTAAAGAAGAAAGAGACTTAATCTTTTGGAGTGGACGATACTTTTTTAGCGACATGGGAATGTATTTACCTAAAAGGAAACCTAAATTCAATTCTAATTTGAACATACCACCATCAGTTCTAGTTTGGGTAAGACTCCCCCATCTTCCTCTTCATTGTTGGGGAGATGACTCTCTAAAAGACATTGGAAATAAATTTGGAAAATACATAGACAAAGCCGAGCCTAAACAAGGAATGTTCCAATGCACCAGAATATGTGTGGAAGTGGATCTTCAAAAAGGGTTACTGAAATCTATTCATCTCATCTTGCAATATTGGATCCATTATCAACAACTTGATTACAAACAATTACCATTTAACTGTAAGACATGTCATGCTTATGGCTAGTTTCAAAAAGACTACAAGAAAGAAGGGGCACCAATTTCTTCATCTCAAAATCCAAACAATCAATGGAATAAAGTCCACAAGAATTCTCAGTAAGTATCTCTTCCCTGTGATCCTTCCTCCTTTGATTTTCCTTCTTCCTCATTGGAAGCTACAAATTGCATGCCTAATCCAAGCCCATCTCTACCTATCTATAATCACTTTCGGTCTCTTTATCAAGTAGAACAACATGGATTTTCTTTTAGAGCGTGGCCCCATCGATAAATGAGTCCGGATCACCCTTTCCACCTCAAACTCCATCCTTCTTGATCAATGTATATCTATCCCCTACAAAATATCTTGGAGCAGGAAGGGAACTAATACTAGAGCACGTGGAAAAATATGAGCCAAGTTCAGAAAACCCAACTTCAACAATAGGCATTGTAACAAGAAAAAAAGTTATGCAATCTTCAACGAATGAGGAGAAAGAAGTCGTTGAGGAGGATGATGTTGAATTTTTTGCAATTATGCTGAGATTTGATCTTTAATTCTTTAAGAATAAGAGATCACAAAATACCCTCGGTGTAGATACAGAGAAATATAGAAGAAAGATCAATCAAATGAACTTTTCAATGAGTTCAATACATTAAATAACTTGTCAAACCAGTGCCATGCAAGAAATAGCGAATCGCTGCATGGGCAATTAGCTTCCCATGTAAACTATAGTGAATTGCCCTCTTGGATAAATTGGGTTGTGCTTCAGTTTCTTCAATCCTACATAGCATGATGTGCAATGCCTTTCTTCTTTGACATTGAATAATACTTTTTTGTCTTCAAAGTAAGCTCACCTCATAACTAGATGTAGGATCACTTAGTTAATAATATAACTTAAGTGTTATCATGCAATAGGTGTAACTCAAGTGTCGTCTTTTAACTTTGTCGTGTTTTAGTTTAACTAAAGTGTTGTAATTCAACACTTTATTTAACTAATTACTTTTTATTGCTTTGTGGATTTTAGAAAAGCTTTTGATATAGTGCCTAGAAATAACATGTGGAATAAGCTAGAGGAGCTTAAGGTTCCTTTTGAGTTGAGAGTTGTCACGATAAGGTTATATGAAAAGGTCATTTCCAAGTTTAAGAATAATTAGGGGTGTACAACATATATACATTGTAATATTGGAGTTAAAAAAGGTTGCCCCCTCACCCCTACCCTTTTTGGCATTTACATTGATAAGCTAGAAAAGTGTTTAAAAGAAGCAGGCTGTGTCGGTACAATCTTAGTTGGGATAATTATCACCCTCCTACTTTATGCTGGTGATATTGTTCTGATGGCAAGGTGTCCTTATGATCTCAATAAGGAATTAAGAATTCTTGAATATTTTTGCTCTAACATGGGTATGATTGTTAACACCGACAAGACAAAAACCATGATTATAAAATCTAAGAAAGACACCCGATGCAAATTTTATTTATGATAATAGAAATCTAGAGGAAGTGAATTCTTACAAGTATCTCAGAATCGATATTCATCACAAGCTCAGTTGGAACTATAGCATTGAGAAAAGGATTAATGGAGGGTGGAAAGCTTATTTTGGTCTTGAAAATAACTGTAAATCAATCAATCTAGTTATGTGGGATAAAAGAAGTTCCTCTTTGAAACTTTTGTCATCCCTATTATCTTGTATGGTTGTGAAGTATGGAGGTGCATCATTTCTAGAGAATATTGGAGGAAGATTGAGCAAATCTAGAAGCAGTTTATAACTTATAACCTCAAAATTAAAAGCAATACGACTTATCCTATTCTCCTCATAGAAGTGGGTCATTCCCCCATCGAGAGCATGGCTATGACTAGGCACATGATGTACAAGCATAAGATAAATAACATGGGAAACGAGAGACTTCCTAAATTTTCTTTAAACTCAAGTCAAAACCAAATACGCCTCAAGCAGTGTTAATGTAAAGATACCATGGCTTGGTTAAACCATTGGGGCATTGATGAAAGCGAAATCTTGTAGAACATTGATGATGTCAAAAATATTATTACTTCTAAGTTTAAATAGAAATTGTGGTGTGAGGAAAATTTAGTAGTAAATAGAAAATTAAGATATTATAAGGAGGTCATTAATCCTAACTTGGAAGATCAAAAGTATCTCTCGGTAGTAACTAGCTCACGGAAGGAAATTAATATAGCCAATACTAGAACGAACTCTCAAGAACTACATAGTGAAACAGGGCGTTGGTATATTCCTAAAACTCTATGGGCATAAATGGTTTTCCATCCATGTGATTCTATGAGCGTTGATGATGAAAATCACTTTCTCTTAGACTTTCTTTCTTATACCCACATTAGATCTAAGTTTCATAGTATTTGCTATAATACAAACCTGTATAACCTCCTAACATGCCAAAACTATAGTGATCTTGGAAAGTTTCTTGGCAAGCTTTTGAGCACATGAATAAGATTTTAAAGTAAACCAAGTATTATCCTTCTTAAGGTCTGATAGACCGAAGTTGGTATCAATGGATGTTAATCATAATCATCATTAACAATTTAGTTAGCTAATCTTAACTAAAATCATGCTAATTGATTTACTGAAGTGACCATTGTGGGTTCTCCTTTAATTAACAGATGCATACGTTGTTGCTTTAACTTAAGCTTGAAAATATTTAACTGAGGTATCCATTTTTACTTTAACTAAGGATTCAAATGAGACATACATTGTTATTTTAACTAAATATTTTAACAATTCAATTTCACTTTAGTCAACTAAAGTCTTCTCATAAGCGATTCAAAATATCTCGTTCTCTATGCACTTATCCTTTATCTCTTATCTTTACTACATGGTCAATATGTGTTAACTTTAATTATATATCATATCAGATTATACTAAGAACATTTGTCAGATGTTGTGATCATATTATATTACTCTGGACTAAATGATCATATGCTAAAGTAATTCACTCTAGAGGTGGAAAACCTCTAGAGAAAACTTAATAGAAACCAATGACCATGGTTAGTAATACACCACACAACATTAAATGCTTTAACATGCAAACAATTACCTCTATACAAGAGGTCCACCTCATGGGTACCTACTATAGCTAGAGGTCCACATGAGAATTTGACTTGACATACAAGTCCGGGAACTTGTCCAACAAGAATTTACAACATCATCACTTTGATAAATCAAATCATTCACCTCTATATAGGAGGAATAACCTTTTACATGAAAGGATTATTCATCCTCGATTCCAACTCAAGAACCTACTCCAAGTTCTTGAGTCCAACTCAAGCTCCCTACCTCAACACATGAGGCCCAATCCTTGATGCACACAATATTGGCTTGGAGAATGAATCGTAATGTTGTATCTTTAACACTCCCTCTCAACAAGGGAGGCATTATGCTCCACACCAAGCTTGTCTCAGAAGTTCCTATACTTCGTGACTAACAGAGGATTTTTTAACACATTTCCAATCTTCTCATCAGTATCAATGTATTGAAGTTTTACCTTTCTAGACCATGTATCTAATGAAGTGATACTTTATCTCAATGTGTTTTTACTTATCATGAAACACAGGGTTTTTGGAAAGCTTGATGCAGCTTTTATGGTCACAGTGAATAACTATAAAGTCAAGCTTTTAACCCAGCAAGTAGCTTCCTAAGCCACATTGCTTCTCGACAAGTAGTACTAGCCGCAATATACTTTGCTTCTATAGTACTAGCTTAAATACACTTTGCTTATGTAATACTAGTCGTAATACACTTTGTTTTTATAGTACTAGTCACAATACACTATCACTCCCATTGGAGTTGGCATAACCAAGTAACTTTACCTCACTATTGGAGGAAAAATAGAGTCCATAACCAATAATACCTCACAGGTACCTATGCACATGCTTAATTTCTATGTCTAATCTCATACATGATCTGACTCATGGGATGTGTAATAGTTCTATTATGTATCAAATACATTAAGGAACCTATAAGTTACCTATTCAAACCTATGTAGTTTCCCTAAACTATAAACCATGAATTTTCAATCCACCATGCAACACATCAAATGTGTAATTTTCTTGCAAAAATAAAATCTCACCTTTTGTCAATATTCAACGCTTGTTTTTGTGTATTAACTTCTAGAATATTCTATAGTCTAGAGAAGTTCTTTGTGAGCTTTTCATTATTTGTGATGTTCTCCAAGGCCTGACCACTTTCAAAGAGGTTTTATTTTTATTTTTTTATCTTACAGTACCACTAGCCAACTCTATGGCCATCTGACCTCTCCAAGAGGTTTGACTACTCCCCAACAATCCTGACTATAACTTACTTGAGTATCTAATAGTCACTGATGGTATCAATTATCTTGACTATTATCTAATAGTCATCTGAGATCTTGACTATGTCTCTACTCACGTGGGTGCACTCCACATGAGATACGACATCCCTTGGTTGTTATATCATGTACCTTGACTAACTTGCATTTGAGCAAGGTATTCCTGCATGACTAATATGATCTATGTATAAATGAGGGGCTAATTTGATGCATGTATTAATAGAGCCATGTACCACTACATAGCTAATATGAGCCATATACCATTGTATGGATAACCGGTGTCGAAACCATGTACCACTGCATGACTTACCAGTGGGGATAATTCCTGAGTTGTGTCCCTCATGACTTACTTGTAGGGATTTTATCTATCTGTTGATGCCTATGGAGAAACATCAATACTCCCTCTCAACTAGAGGATTTATTTTACTACACCAAGCTTGTCCCAGAAGAACTTAGCTTTACTTTGGATAGAGACTTAGTAAGTATATCGACATTTTGTTCATCTTTGGATATGTACTGGAGTTACACTACTCCTTTCTGCACCATGTCTCATATATAACCTATCTGAGACATACCTGATTCCATATCCAGTTGTACCATGTAGGTATCTCAACACATGCTTTTTTGTACATGTTTATGTACTGACTGCAAAGCATATATCTGTCCTAGTGCTAACCAGGTACATCTAGGATCTACTCAATTGTTTGTGAGATCCTCCAAATTTGAAAAAGAATCAACTTCATATTTGTCATAATCTGTCTGGCCATGGACTTACAATCAATCGTCCTGAATCTCTCCAGGATCTCTATTATGTATTTTCCTTGACTGAGGAAAATCTCATCTAGTTTATGCTACACCTCTAATCCCAAGAATCATGCCAAGATTCTCGAATACTGTAATTTGATTCCTTCTGTATATGAGCACCATGCAGGTCTCCTCTTAGCAGGAGGTTCATCAACCAATTCTACTGGTTCTTTACGGAATTTAGCAAATCTGAGAAGACTTATGGATTCTCCCTCTTAACTTATGAATGGGGAGAACCAGAATTTGGGTCCTCCATCATAGGAGTCTCATCATCCTCCATGTGTGTATCATACTAAAGCTCTTTTGATCATTTGAATGCAGCCTATTCATGGAATGTCACATCCCTGTTGACTTCATTGATCCTTTTATCTGGTACATATATTATGTAGGCTTTGAATGATTTGTTATAACCAACAAAGGTTCCTTTTTCCTAGATGGCTGCATCATTGTCCTCTACTCTTTTGGGATCTATTATTGGAATGACTACACATTCAATACTTGTCATTCTCTACGTGTAGGCCATAGCATATGATATTTCCCTGCAAGGAAAATTTAGTCAAGTGATTAGCAATCTTGCATAATCCAGTCATTTCAATGCAATGATAAGATATCTCATGCAGTCATGCAAACCTTGTAACCAATGTTTCAGCACAACCACCATCCATATCTCATGTAATGTTATGCAACCCCGAATGCTACTTATTTAATCATAACATGTACTACATGAGTTTTACCATTTGTCAATAAAAGAAAACTATAACATATTATCATCATGTTTTACCATGACATACTTCATAATTCTATGAACACATATATGCATATAACTGTAATGAAAAATATTAAAAATATTCAGATTTGATTTGGAAGAGTATATGATAATAAAAAAATACAAATACTTATCTTTTATTGTTTTGTGGGCTCCCTCTTGATATCTTCTTCCTTTCGGAGATTATTGGAGTCCCTAGGTCTTGATCTTATTTCTTCAGTACATCTTTAACTTACAAACTTGGATCCATGCATTAGGTAGCGAGTTTCTGCATGTGTAAATGAAGCTTCATGTAGAATATAGAAAATCACTATACCTCAAACTCATCAATCCTCTATTCAACCATACTATAAGATCAAGGTTTTCTTATTTGGTGCACACAATGTTTATCTGGATTCGCCCTTCCTCTTGGATGCATTCATGCCACAACCTTTCAAAGTTAGGTTTCACCTTTCGACCATTTAACGTAGCCAGGAATGTCTCCCATGAGGATGGGAGACCATCAATAGCAATTTGAAGAAGATCATCTTCATCCACCGCAATTCCAATGCTAGCAAGTTGATCTCTTTACTGAGAGACCTTGGTGAAGAAAGAGGCTATTGTCTCGTCCTTCTCCATTTTAAGGTGAAGAAAGAGGCTATTGTCTCATTCCTTTTAGGTATTCAAAGTAATAATCACATACATCAATTTTACTTCACCCAATCATAGATGATTTGTTTAGGCTTAGCGTGGTTCTTCTTGAAGTTGATGTGCCCTACATTAGATGTAGACTTCTCTACCACAATGGATATGTAGCTGTCCAAATCATGTTCCTCCAGGATGTTTAGAACCATGTCCTTCTAAGTGTTGAAATTTGAGGTGCCTTCAAGACAGTCTTTTGGTCGTACTGAGATCGATGTCATTGTCTTCAATTCTTTTGCTCAACTCCTTCATTCCCTAAGCTCTGATACCATATTCAATTTTGTGCAACTAGGTTGAGCTTTGATATTTAATTCTTTAAGTGCATAAATATTGAAAACTTGAATCAATAGAGCATTCAATCACATAAGACATTCAACCATAACACAGGATATACCCTGGGGAAATCCCTCAAAACAATGAGGGTTTTATTCTTAGTATAACTATGATATATATGAGAGAAATTTTTTTTACAATAACAAATTGCTTTTGGAATATAAAAGATCACAAACCACCCTCGGTGTAGATACAAACCAATAGAGAAGTGAGATCAATTGGATGAACTTTGCAATGAGTTCAATAAATTAAGTAACTTGTCAAACCAGTTCCATGCAAGAAATAGCGAATCATTGCATGGTTAATTATCCTCCCATGCAAACTATAGTGAATTGTCTTCTTGGAGAAATTGTGTTGTGCTTCAGTTTCGTCAATCTTGCATAACATGATATGCAATGCATTTCTTCTTTGACATTAAATCATGCTCTATTGTCTTCAAAGTGAGCTCATCTCATAACTGGATGTAGGATCACTTAGTTAACAAGATAACTAAGCGTTATCATGCAATAGGTGTAACTCAAGTGTCATCTTTTAGTTTAAATAAAGTTTCATAATGCAAAACACTTTAGCTAACTAATTCCCTTTTATTAACACTTTAATTAACTAATCTTAACTGAAATCTGCTTATTGATTTACTGAAGTAACCAATGTGAGTTCTCCTTTAATTAACTGATGCATACATTGTTGCTTTAATTGAAGCTTAAAAATATTTAATTGAGGCATTCATAGTTACTTTAACTAAAGCTTTAACTGAATCTTTAGCCAAGGTTTTAACTTAGACATACATTTTTATTTTAATTGAATCTTTTAACAATTCGAGTTCACTTTAGCCAATTGAAATCTTCTCATAAACAATTTGAATTCTATAGTTCTATATGCATTTATCTTTATCTCTTATCTATACTGCATGGTCAATATGTGATAACTTTAATTATCTATCATATTGGACTATACTAAGAAGATTTGTCGGATGATGTGATCATATTATATTACTCAAAACTAAATGATCATGTGCTAAAGTAATTCACTCTAAAGGTGTCCAGCTCTAGAGGAAACGTAATAGCAATCGATGACCATGGTTAGTAATGCATCACACAACATTAAATGCTTCAACATGCAAAGCATTACCTCTATATGGGAGGTCCACTTCATGAGTACCTACTATAACTGGAGGTCCACATGAGAATTTGACTTGACACACAAGTTTGTAGCCTTGTCTAACGAGACTTTAGAACATCGTCACTTTGATAAGTCAAAGAGTTCACCTCTATACATGAGGAATAACCTTTTACATATAAGGCTTAGTCATCTTTGAGTCCAACTCAAGAATCTACTTAAAGTTCATGATTCCAACTCAAGATCCCTTCCTCAACACATGATTCCCAATCCTCGATGTACACAAGATTGGCTTGGATAATTATGTGTAATGATGTATCTTTAACATATGAGAGATCTACTTGAAAGGTGGGGAGAAAACCATCCAAAGAAGTAAGAGTAGAAATAGAAAGTAAGGAAAATATGTTGGGATTACAATCAACATTGGACAAAATTGTCATTTTGAGACAAAATAATTCATCGCAAGAAGGAGCAGGAACCCTTTCGACTCCAAGAACTCACAAGGGAGGACTCACCAAAACCCCCTTTGGTAAATAATGAAGCTAGTCTCCTGGAATAATAGAGGAATGCGAAGGAGGAACAAAGAGGAAGCTATGAGATACTTAATAAAATTAAAAAAACCTACAATTCTTCTTCTCTAGGAGACTAAATTGCAATGGACATGCAAAATTTATGGCATAAAAAATGGAAAGATAATCAAGGAATAGAAGCAAGTGCATGAGGAGCAACAAGGGAAATCAATATGCTATGGGATGAATCTTGAATTGTGAGAAACAAAGCAAACTCAGCATTGGATCTACATCAATCTAGTAAGTAAAAAAATTGGAACTCACTATAAAATATTCAATATATGTGTTTGAATACATAACAGAGAAAAGCAAGAAAGATGGAAAACTATAGAAAATTAAAGGAAATTAGTAGGCTCAGGACAATGCATCTTTGTAGGGGATCTAAATATAGTCCTCTCTCAAGGGGAAAAGAGGGGAGGAATGTTTATAAGATATGCCTCCCTCAAGAGAAAATCTAGAAGACATGATATCAAAATGGAAGTTGGTAGATATTATGCCAAACATTAGGAAATCAATGAGGTAGTTGAAGAATCAAGGAGGAATGGTCAGGTTTTTGGATTCTACATTTTTTGCACTTATCCCTAAAAGTGATAAGCATAAATATTTTAATGATTCAGGCCTATTTCCCTTTGTAAATGTGATATACAACATTATCACTAAGTTTATAGCTAATAGAATTAGGCCTAAATTGGGAGAAGTCATGTCAAAAGAACAATTTGGTTTCCTTGCTAATAGACCAATCTTGGATGCTATTGGGCACCAAAATGCTTGCATTCTATTAAAACAAAGAAGATGGAAGCTCTAATTTTTAAGGTTGACTTAGCTAAAGCATATGACAAGGTAGATTGGGATTTTTGAGGTTGTCCTTACTACAAAATGGTTTACCTTTGGAGGTAACAAATTGGATAATGGCTTGTGTCTCACCAACCTGTTTTGTTGTTTTGATTAATGGGGATTCTACATGTTTTTTTAAGAGTTTGAAGGGCCTCGAACAAGGATGTCCCTTGTCCCCTACTTTTTTTGCTAGTGATTGAGGGTCTTAGTAGAGGCATTGGAAAATCATGAAGAGAAAAAAGAATAACATGAGTTAAGGTATCATCCTTTAATTACATAACACATATTATATTTGTTGATGATGTACTGCTTTTGGAGCATGATCCATTAAGGAATGGAAATAATTACATGGGATTCTTCAACTACTTTTTGAATCCACATGTATGGAGGTTTGTTTTCAAAAATCACATTTCATTCAAAATGGGATTTATGTTGATGGTATGTCTCATATTCTTGCTTTATTTCCCTTCAATGTTGATAGTATTGAACATGGATTTAAATACTTAGGATATTTTCTTAAGCCAAATAAAATACTAAGGATGATTGGGTATGGTTATGAAAAAGTGAAGAAGAAGATTGTATTATGGTGTTATAGATGGCTCTCAATGGGGGTCAAACTGAACTTAATTAAATAAGTTCTGCCAAGCATCCCATTATATTGTCTTACTATGGTCAATGTTCATGTGTCTATTTTACATTGCCTGAGAAGAAGGATGATACGATTTCTTTGGGCTGGGAATTTAAATGGGAAAAATATCATTTAGTCAACTGGGAAAAAGTATCCCTTCCTCAGAGACTAAGGGGATGGGGTATAAAAAACTTAAAATGGTTTAGCCTTGGTATTAGTTTGAAAAGTCTTTGGAAAGGCATTTTTGTTTTAGGTATGTGATCTAAAGTTCTCTAGTCCAAATACTTAAATAAATTTTGTGTAGTGGATTGGTTAAGGAAAAATAACAAAAAATCTTACAATGCATCTATATTCTAGAGAGGTTTCAATAAGTATTATCCTTGGATTGGTCATGGTCTTGCTAGGAAGATTGGTAATGGGAAAAGTATTATGTAAAGAATTGATCCCTTCATTGGAGGTAATGAATTCTATATGTTGTCTCAACCTCTTCTAGACTATATTCATGCATGGGGTTTTCATTTGTTGGCTCATATTATTAAACTTGATACTTATGAATCTATTTTAAATTATTGGCCATTAGTTGAATATCTTGGTCTCACTCGAGATATTGCAAAAGATTGGAACAATTACATAGTTGAATTAAGTCATTTGGGCATCAGATTATCAGGTTAGGTTGATGAGATCCATTGGGAATGGAAACAATCATTAGGATAGGTGAATGCAAAATATACATATCTTTATATTTGTGCTTATTTCATTTCTAAGTCAAGGGACTGGTGGCATTACAAAATTTGGAAATGGAATTTACCACAGAAATTAAAATGTTTCACCTAGTTATGCTTAACAAACAAGACATTAACATTGGATAACCTTATGAAAAGGAGTAAAATTGGTCCAGGTTTATGTTTTTTAATGTCATTCATATGGAATCAATTGTAATTTCTCTCGAAAGGTATGGTAGGAAGTTAGGACAAAATTAAAATTCATATCGAATTAGGAGTATGGGTCATTTGCTCACATTTTAGAAAGATAGAAAAGGTTTGTTCCAAGACAAAAAGAACTCCCTATCTATATCAGTTGGGGTTATGGAGAACTGGGAACACGATATTTTTTTAAGACCTCACTCCAACTATTGTAGGTACCAGTTCTAGAATCCTGGATATTTATAAGGAACTTTACAAAGATTTGAAACATAGGATTCCTAGGAAGTTTTCAAATATTAATATTGTTGATAAACGTCAAGTTTACTACTTTGATGTTGCAACAGAAAATGGAATGTGTGGTAGTGGAATGTGGTTACAACTGAATAATAGTCGTTGTTTCCTTATCTGGATGGGTGCTGGATCTGGTTCTAACACCATGATCCAACTATTGGCACTATGGGGTCACCTATTTATTACTATCAATAGGAATATTTTGCATTTAAAGGTCCTAGAGACTCAAGAGTCAAAGACCATTATTGAATGGACAATCAACATGAATTCTCAAGTTTATATTCTTATCCATTGTTGTAGCAAGATAAAACAACTATAGTCATCCTTTAACCATCTTGCAATCAGACACATTTATATATAAGTAAATATCATGGCACATAGTTTATGAAAGAAGGCACTTGAAGCTCCTTAAGGAATTATATCCTATGAAGAAACTTTGGATAACACCTTAGTGGACAAGGGCTCAATTAAGGCTTATTGAGATAGACTTGAAGTTAATGTTATTTAAATGATGATATGCTTATATGTATGTGATAGCAGTTTTTTTGTTCAAGGAATGTTTGATAAGGAGTACCATGGATTTTATCAACATATTTGTATTTTTGAAACAATCAACAATCTCAATCTTTTATTGACTATAAATGATGTTAAATTTGTATATGTGAACATTAACTTTGATTCTATGAATATCAAGTTAATAGCTTTTTCCTGTGTGAAAAACAAATATCTTTTATAAGTTCTTTAACTCGTATTTAAATTTTCATAACTAAAACCAATAAAAGAAGGTAAGAAAACAATCTTTAAATAATAATAATAGCACTATTAAGCAATAACATTACAAAAAGTTACATTTATAATTCCCATTTTTCTATATAAAAGATGTCACAATTCACAATTTTGATTTTCTTCATATAAAAATGACTCAATTAACAATACAACTAATATTTTTATGTAAACTCATTCAATATCTATCCCAAATTGATTACCTCTATCTTTCCTTTTATATATAAAACACTATATCATCACAAAACCTCTCCTCAAATTCTAATTCTAATTTGTTTTTTTTACTAATGTTCTGAATATGATCAACATAATGTATATACATTCAAACCCCATTTGTAGAGTATTCTTATTCATCCAACATGTAAGAGAAAAGTGGCATCTATAGCTTTGGTGTGGTGTTGGTGGAGCTCATTATGGGAAGGTGTTTCGTGGAGGCAGAATTCGAAGAAGAGAACAAGAACATTGTATATTGGATTTCACGTAACATTGTGAAAAGAGAAGTTGAATGCATTAAATCTATCAGCTGTAGAAGTTGTCATAAATTTAAGTATTGTGCAAAAGAAACATAAAGAAATAAAACAAACATTATTGTAAATAACGGAGTAAATGGACCGATTCCACAGTCTTTGGCAATCCTTAAATATTTGTTTGAGTTGTATGCTTAAGAAATTAAAGAAATTAGGACTTTGATCTTTAATAAAATTGGTACATTGACCAAGAATTGAATGGAGTTCCTAAAGTCCTCCATTGTGGGAATTGGTTATGGTTGAGATATGGCAAAGGTGGAAAGAGTGATTATAGAACTTGGCTTATTAGCTATAATTTACCAACCTGCCCTTCTGGTTTGGCATATTACTTTCACTGGATTCTCATTTCATAACGAGCATTAGAGAAATGTCAATGCCAAAACATGCCAAAACATAGTGACAATTTAACATCCCAAAAATAAAGCAGCTTAGTTATTTAACTTTTTTATTTAGATAAAGACTAAATTATCATGTAACACTTATTATAACAATAAAATTTCAGATGTCAACACTTTCTATAACAATAAAATTGCAAATGTTGATAAAGTGGGTCTCATACACCAATTTGGTGTCTCGCTTGGCGGTGACCTTAAAAATAGATTATTATTATTATTATTATTATTACAAATATTTCAACTCATGCATCCCCTTTAAACTCAAGGTTTAAAATACACAAATGTCTTATGTAGTATGTAAATACACCATGGTTTATAATCCTATGTAGTATGTAAATACACCATGGTCTATATGATGATAGAGACAAAATTTTATTAATGACAAAATCATGAATATATTTTTTCTTTAAAATAATTTTTTAAAACCAATTTTAGGTTAAGTTTTAATTTTGTAGGGATATTACAAACACTTATTGGTGCAACTTTCATGATATGACACCATTTATTGCATTTCCATACACTCCAAACCACTCTAAAATTTTTCATTGCGTCGAGAGGCGCTTTACAGCCCAGTATGAGGGAGATCTTGTAACATTTGTTGAATCTTGTATGAGGGAGATCTTGTAACCTTTGTCGAGTAACGTTTGTTACTAACAAAATAAAAATTTAATTGTACCAAAATAAATGTCAGCAAAAAAAACAACCTAATATGAGGGAGATCTTGTAATGTTTTTCGAGTAACGTTTATTACTAACAAAATAATAAAAAATAAAAATTTTAATTATCCGCCAAAATAAATGTCGGCCAAAAAACAACCTAATATGAGGGAGATCTTGTAACATTTGTCGATTAACTTTTATTACTAACAAAATAATAAAAAATAAAATTTTATTTATCCGCCAAAATAAATGTCGCTCACAAAAACAACCTAATATGGGGGAGATGTTGTAATGTTCCTACCTAACAAAACAATAAAAAATTAAAACTTTAATTATCCACCAAAAAAATTGTCGGTAAAAAAAACAACACAATATGGGGGAGATGTTGTAATGTTCCTACCTAACCAAATAATAAAAAATAAAAAATGAATTATCAGCAAAAAAAAATGTTGCCCTTGCACATGGTTTTAAAACCATGTGCAAGGCCTCCGAAACAACCCATGGTTTTATTGTACATGGTTTAGGAGGGCCTTGCAAATGGTTTTAATACCATGTGCAAGGCCTCCTAAACAACCCATGGTTTTAGGAGGGCCTTGCACATAGTTTTAAAACCCATGTATGGGGGAGATGTTGTAATGTTCGTTCCTAATAAAATTAAAAAAATAATAAAAAATATTATATGTTGGCCGTAAATAATATTAAATATTAATAATAAAAATATTATATGTTGACCTTAAATAAAAAGATATGTCTTTTGGTTTGAATCAAATCAATGGCTATATATAGGATGCACCAAAGTTGATAGCTCCTTGAATGCAATACTTAAGAAGAGTTTTTCATCCAGAGACATTTGATCCCTCTCGACGCTTAATAGAGCCTAAGATTTAAATCTATGCTGATGATATGGCATATCCATACACTCCAAACTGCTCCTATAAGTTGAGAAATTTTATTGTTTACATATAATTAATGGCATGTTTCTTATGTATAGAGCCATCGATAATCATGCATCTATATTAAATAGCACACTAATCAGTTAAGTTTGGTTTATTTTATGAAAAACCCACTCAACAATACATTTTGTCAAGAAGTACAATTGGTGATGATGATAGATATTACAAAATGTATCAAAAAAAATTTGATTTTTTCTACTTTAATGGTTTATCGATGCTCTCCTTGTCAATCTACTCAATGTAAAGTTTTTAAAATTATCTCAAGACCTTCAGTGCTCTAGGAAATGTATTGATGAATTATTATCGATGTCCCTGTCCATACCAAACACATCGACAAACCTTTTTTTAACCATTAACTTTTCTTGATGGCTTTTAACCATCTAGTAGTGCTCTCAACATCTGGATGTGATATCTTTGGATATAGATAACCTAAATGTTGTGGTTATAATATCTAGATACACAACAAATAGTGCTCATAGATATTATAAAATGCACTTAAAAAAGTGAGATTTTGTTAATTATTTTATGTTTTACCAATGTACTCCATGTTTGTTTATGCATCATGAAGTTTTTAAAAAATTATCCCATGATCTTTGGTTCTCTAGGAAAGATTTAGATGCACTATTGGAGACATTATCCCATGATCTTTGGTTCTCTAGGAAAGATTTGGATGCAAGTCTCCATACTTATCAAGTGCAATGGCAAGCATTGTTTAACTATTAATTTTTTCCTCACTAATAATTGTTGTGTTGGTAACATTGAGAAGCACCATTAATGTTTTTTAAGTTTTATTTTTTATTAACAAGAGTATCGTATGGTGCGTTGGTAACATTGAAAAACACCATTAATATTTTTTAAGTTTTTTAATTTTTATTTTTTATTAACAAGAGTATCGGGTAAACAAGGAGAATTTTTAATTACTTTTTTGTTATGCACACTAAGGAACGGACACACCGTTCATAGTGCATCTCGTGATTATCACTTTGTTCAGTAAGAATTAAACAAATCGTATGGAATTAAAAAAAAAAGGAAAATGGAAAATTTAAGTTGAATTCTAAATTTAACCTTTTATAAATGTAAATAAGAAGGCAACAAACAATTTACCTGCTCAATGGCATGGTTTACATGTAGATAAAAAATGAATATATAGAATGATTTTTCAAAATTCAAAAACATTGACCAGTTGAGGGAATCAAGGAATATCAAAAACCAGGCAAATCCATTGACCAGTTGAAGGAATCAAGGAATATGACAACAAAGTGATGATGGGGTGGTCGTATAGGGATGCTAAGCACTAAAAAATTTACCCTCCTTTAATACACCTAACAAGATGACACCCCGATATGCTACTATGTTTTGGAGTGAGCTAGCTCGGGAGCAGACCTCCCTCCATCGGACGGTGGAGGAGCAAAGTCAACGCTAACTTTGCTCCTCCTCCGTCCGATGAGGGAGGTTTTCTCCCGAGCTAGCTTACTCCGATGATGTATTTGGTACACCATAGAATTTTTTATAAAATTAATATCTTGGTTAGTGGTTTTCTAAGCACCTTAATGTGGGTATAAAATTAAATGCACTGGTCTATTTTTTTAATTTTAAAATAAAAAACTATATTTTATTACCAAATGTCATAACTTACAATGGTGCACTTGATTGTCATCTGCACTAGTACGCTCTTATGTTTCGGCACACCATTAGATTTTTAATAAATGAAAATGGTGGCACACCATGTATTTAGATGCCTTCTCCATCTCTTCACACTTAAACATGCTAGTTAGTTTTTGAATTTAAAAAAATAAAAACCTATATTTAATTATCAAATATATTAGCCTTCATCGATACTCACTAAATTAAGGTGCACATATATGCTACGATGTTCTTACTACGATATTTCAACCATTGTTGCAATTTCACTGAGGCTTGGCCTGGTCAAGGTTTTGACGAGATGGTTGGTTGCTTGTCATGTCTCTGGAATTTCTGCCTCCCTCATCATTGTTTTGGCTATGTAAAGTCCATGCAGACTGGTCTTTGGTGTGTACTGCAGGGTTCTGCTCCTTATTAACTGTTTTAAATACCCTCTTGCCCTTTGTCAACGGCCAACATAGTGCGTCACCTTTGGCATGTCGCATTTCTTTTTTCACGTCTTTGGGCGTCTACCACCCTTTTTGCTTGGTTATATGTTTATTTTATTCCCTGCACATCACTTGCGGTGACTCTCGACGACTTTCTTGGGGCTCACGGCACACATCGCTTGCGGTGACTCTCGACGACTTTCTTGGGGCTCACAGCACACATCGCGACAATAATCTCTGGGGTTTCAGGTACTTTCCTTGTTCTTGTCATTGTTTTATTTTGCTTCTGATTGCACTCTAGGGTTGAGTCAGAACCCTGGTTTCGAGGGATTCCCGCTATTCTGGCTGCGACTCACCCCACATGGAATCCACCCTCTCTATCAGAGGGCTAGTACCAACCATGTTAAAATAAGTGGGAACTGATTTTCTATTTGTAGGGTTTTGGGTATTTTTTCTCCAGTTTTTTCGCCCCTGTACTGCTTTTGGTCCATATTTTCAGGGTCTTGTCTATTTGTCTTGGTCTATGTCTTTTGGGCACTTCGTTTTTTATCTGGTCTCCTCCTCTAGGGTTTCCATTGTCCTAGGGATATTTCACTATGGCGGCGGTTGGCAGTCCTGTATCTTCGATGGAAGGTGGGATGCCTCACCAAACCCGTCTCCAACCTTCTTACCACTCACGGCGTAAAACCAAAGCCTTAAAAGCCCTGGACTCCAAATGCAGATATGTTCTTGGCCATGATGTCTTCTTTGATAAGGTTGAAACACTCTATTGCAGAGCCCTCATTGGGAGGTTGGAATACTGCTCGATGTCAAAAGAGGAATGGATTGACTGGGCTATAGTCCACTGGAAACCCATCATCCATTATATCCCCACCATCAGTCTACTTGCAAATAAGTCGCTGGTTTTTGTCTTCATTGAGTAGAAGGATGTCTTGCATATTTTGGACTCCCCGTGGACTATTCAGAAGGGCTCCTTGGTCTTGAGTCGTTGACACACTGGTTTTGATCCACTCAAAGAGAGGGTCATTAAATGACATCTCTGGGTCCTTTTGCATGCTCTACCTTTTCCTCTGTGGAACAAGGAGTTTCTTATGGGTCTGGCAAACTCCCTCGGGTGCTTTGTGGCCTTAGAAAAGGATTTTCATCTAATCTGTGATAAGAGAATGGAAAGGGTTCTCATTGAACTTGATGTGTCCAAGAGTCTTTTAGCTGATATTGACATTGTCTGTGGTGAGCACATCATTAACTAGAGATTAGATTGCCTCCATATACTCTTTAGGTGCAACTATTGTCATGACACCAGTCACCTGTGCAAAAATTGTTCTTTGCTTCTTCAAGGTAAACCTGTCTCACGGGGTTTTGACCAAGATTCCTTACCTACTTCCCCCTCCCCTGATGGTCTTTCACCTTCCATTGAGCGTTCCTCACCTTCTCTGGAGGACCTATATGTCTCTACCTCACCCACTCCATATGAGGGCATCTCCAAAGGTGAGCTGTTGTTTATCGAGGATGTCGAAACCTGGTCTCGCTTATCATGATCGGCTAGGGCAGAAACCTCTCCTATTGAGCATAGTCCTTTAGAGTCTTCACTCCCTCCCTCAACCCCTCCCACTTTGTCTCTCCTCTGATGGTCCTCCTCCCAATACACTGGAACACTTCCCTTTGCTCCCAAACCTTTATCAGTCCCCTTTGGTATCCTCTTCCAACTCCTTTCATACCCTCACTGTGGATGCTCCTTCTAGCCCCAGGGACTCCCCTGCTTTCATGGATCCATCCCTCCTCAAAGTGACTAAATATTTTCACAGATATTCCCTTGTTTCTCCCTCAAATATTCCTTTGGATTCTATACGTTTTGAAAACTTTACTATAAGGAAGTCTAAAAAGAGTATACCCTCTGACC
This sequence comes from Pseudotsuga menziesii, assembly GCA_001517045.1. Lineage (NCBI taxonomy): Eukaryota > Viridiplantae > Streptophyta > Pinopsida > Pinales > Pinaceae > Pseudotsuga > Pseudotsuga menziesii. Next base: position 121,430 of record LPNX010474480.1, read on the forward strand.
CTGGTGCCACTGGTCTTTACACTCCACTCTCGACCAGACTGAAGGCTGCTACCAGGTCTCCCCGACCTTCTCATCTCAACCCTACACAAGTCCTTAGAGCAAACATACCTGAGGACTCTGTTCTCCAATGGAATTACTATTTATGAATATTCGTGGTTTCACGGGGCGAACCAAACAAAAAGCCCTCAACTCACTATTCTTTGACCTAAATCCTAATATGATACTTATCCAAGAAACTTTGTGTAACTTTTCCCAGGCTCTCTTTCTCTTCTCCAAACTCAAACCTGTATGGGAATTTTTTGCCCTTGACTCATCTGGCCTATTTGGGGGTCTCCTTGCTAGATGGAACCCACATTTGATTCGATGCAAGGCTTTTTCATCATTTGCTGAACAATGTCCTAGTTGGTGGACTCTTTACTCTTCCTAACCTCTTACTTTATGGGGATCTTAACCTCACTCTCTCATCTTCTGAAGTTTGGGGCTCTCATGCACATCTTGATCCTCTATTATCCTACTTTACAAGGCTCTTATCTTGTAATAGCATGGTTGTCTTGTATCAATGTACTCCCTTCCTGACTTGGAGAAATGGTCGCTCTAGTGTTGATGGTATTAGCAAAAGACTTGATCATTTTTTGGCATCTGATCAGATCCTTCCCATTCTCTCATCTCATAGATCTTGGGTTACTCCTTCAGAAATATATGACCACTACCCCATTTGTCTGGAACGGGGTCCTATACTTTCCTCACATTGCTATCCTTTCAAATTCAACAAGGTTGGGCTCTTGGAAGATGATTTTGCAGCTCTTGTAAGCACATCTTGGAATGCCACCACCCACCTGCAGTCTTGTGATCACCAAGAAATCCTCTCTCTTAAGCTTAGGAGACTCAAAGACACTATCAAGAATTGGGAGAGGACAAAAAACTCTCTAGGAGACTAGAGCTGTCAACCATTGACTCTGAAATTTGTACTATCCTCCAAAATTCCTGTGGCATACTCAACAGTGTTGATTCTGATTTATTGTTTTCCCTAAAAAACAAAAAAGCTTTTTTTTTAGCACAGGAGGTCCTCACTCAGAGATTAAAGAGTAGAGCCCTTTGGATTAGTGAAGGTGATGCACATACAATATTCTTCCACTCCTTTGCTTCTTCCATAAGAAATAAAAAACTATCTGCTCTCTTGAGGATCGTGAGGGGAACTTGATTTCAAAGGACTTTCCTCTAAAACTGTTGGGTCAACATCACTTTTCTGAACTATTTAAGGATGATGGAAGCATTGATATTTATGATCAGCTTAAAGTTATTAGCCTCTTTCCTTCATTTGTCCAAGAGGAGGATAAGGTTTGTTTTCTTGAGCCCATCACACTATCAGAGATTGAAGCTGTACTGAAAGGCTTTAAAAAAGACAAATCCCCAGGTCCCAATGGATGGCCTGTCGAATTTTATCTTTCTTTCTTTGATCTCTTAGGGGAAGATCTTCGCTATGCTGCTGAACAGGCTAGGCTTGAGGGTAAATTTTCAGTGGCTTTAAACTCTAACTTTATCACATTGATCCCAAAATATGATAAGCCCCTTACCTTTGCTGACTTTAGGCCAATCTCGCTTTGCAATCTTGTATACAAGGTTATATAAAAAATTGTTGCTCTACATCTAAAGCCACTTTTAGATAAGGCCATTTCTACACAAGAATTTGGGTTTCTAAAAGATAGACAAATTACTAAGCCCATTGGCATCACTCAGGAAATCCTCCATACTGTTAAGACTAAAAACTTAAAATTTTGATTCTAAAACTTGATCTAGTAAAATCCTTTGATCGGGTGAATTGGACTTTCCTGAGACTTATCCTTTTGCAGATAGGTATTCCTCTGGAAAGTGTTAATTGGATTATGGGTTGTGTATGCTCTTCAAATTTTGTTGTACTTGTCAATGGAACTCTGTCAATTTTTTTTCATGCTTCCAGAGGGATTCGTCAAGGTTGTCCACTGTCCCCTCTTCTGTTCATTTTGATCATTGAAAGTCTCAGTCTTATTCTATGTGATGCACATCGTAAAGGTCACATCAGTGGGATTCAGATCTCACTTGGCCATGCCATTACACATTTATTTTTCATTGACGATGTGATTTTATTTGGGTAGGGTATTGTTGATCAATGGAAAGCATTTAAAGGGGCCCTTGAACTATTATGTTCAACTACTGGCATGTCTATTGGTGTTGAAAAGTATTCCTTCTTATATAATGATATAGACGAGGATATCACAAGACTCATTGTTGCTCTCTTGCCATACAAAATGGAGTCGATCACCACTGGCTTTAGATATCTGGGGTACTGCCTGAAGCCCTTGGGTATCAAACAAATGATTGGAATTGGCTACTTTCCATGTTTGAAAAAAGGATAAATAATTGGACCTACAGGATCCTTTCTCTCGGTGGCAGAGTTGTCCTTATCATGTATTTTCTTACATGATTAGTTGTTTATTGGTTTGCATTGGTTCGTGTACCTTCGTCCATTATAAATTCTCTAGATGATGCATATTCTCTTTCTTATGGGGGGACTATGATGGTAAACAGAGACTTCACTTGGCTTATTGGAAATCCATCGCTGCTCCCTATGACTATGGTGGCTGGAACATAGAGTAGCTCGAATGGTTTAGTATATCTCTCAGAGTCAAAATATTTTGGAAGCTTTTAAAAGGAAGGGGTATTTGGAGTTGGATTATGGCTCACAAATATCTAAAAGACAGACCCATTGATGATTGGATTAGAGCTCAATCTTTCTCTGTTACATGCACTTCTTATATCTGGAATGGTTTTATATGATCTCTATCATGGATTACTTGTAGACTTGGCTGGAAAGTGGGAAATGGACTGAATATTAGATTGGGAGTTGATTGCATTACGGGTCTCAATTCCCCATATATCCTCCCAGCTGATCTCAGAGAATATCTTGTAGACTTTGGGATGACACAACTTGATCAGGTTCATAACCTCGATTTCGGGCCTCACAATGGAAATTATTGGTATCTAGCATGTGATCTAAATTTGGGGGTTGTTTGGTCTGAGATCTGGACTTCATATACCAAAGGTCTTTTACATGGAGGCATAAGGTTAAACAATGTCGAGAACACTTTGATCTGGATGCATAACACCAAAAATGGGTCGGTTACAACCAAGAAAGCATATGACCTCATTGTTTCTTGCAATTTGCCACTTGCCCACCACAACTTACACTCACAGCTATGGCATTTGAAGATTCCATAGAAGATAAAGTGTTTCATTTGGCTGGTCATTGAAAATAAAATAAACACTTGGGATAATCTTGTAAAAAAAGGATGGAATGGAACCAATAGGTGCGATCTCTGTAAATGCAAAGCTAAATCTGTTATGCACCTATTTTTTTATTGTTCTTTTACTCTACAGGCCATCAGTAGTCTCCTCAGACTACATAATTGTTCTTTGACTTGGTCAGATACATCAGTTTTATAAAATATTGAAAACTGGCTCAAGAAAAGAGGTAATCCTCTTTATCTACCTTTCTTTGTCATATGGAATATTTGGAAGTCAAGAAATCACTATCTATTTGAGGATAAAGAACCTGAGACTGACTTACTTGCTCACATTATTATGCATAATGTTTCAGCTTATCCTGTACCATTTGTCACTATTTACAGAAAAAGAAACATTGGAAGCCCCCTATCATCACATACCCTTCGAGTTTTTTCGATGGAGCAGCGACTGAAAATAATGGGGGTGTTGGTATTTACCTCTTGATCAGTCATACATGCCATTTTCACATCAAAAAGGGTTGTGGATATAGTACCAATACTCGAGCAGAGATATTAGCCCTTTGGGCTCTTCTATATTTTTCTAAGAAGATTGGGATCCAAAGGATACATGTTTTTGGAGACTCTATGGTGGTCATAAATTGGGCAAAAGGATACTCATCACTACACACCCTTGACATGGAGGCTTGGTGTTTAAACATCATTGTGATGTTTGCCTCATTCTCATCTATTGGTTATCATCATGTCTATAGGGAGTATAATGAGAAGACAGCCATGTTATCCAAGGAAGGCCTCAATTTGGATACGGGACAACTATCCTTTACATAATATTGTGAAGGCAAGGTCATTGGGGATGACAATCTACAGTTATTTTAGATGAGCTTGAATCTCTATGACCTACTCCTCTTTTTTTAGTATGACACTTACAGACCCTTTGCGTTTTGGTTTTTTATAGTCTATTGATTCACTTCTGTGTGAATATTATCATAGACTTCTCCCTATAGACCTTCCTTGGATGACATTCCTAATTTCTCAGTATCCTCTCTATATGACTGTTGGATAGTCTGCTATTTTGTTGACATTGATGTATAGAGTCAGATCGGTATTCTTCTTGGGTCAGATACATTGATTTTGGTACTTGACTAGTCTTATATGACTTGGCATATTGATGATGTAACTTGTTACCTTTGATTCACCATGAATATCAAGGAATTGTTATTTTTCATCTAGAAAAAAAGATGTTTCAACCACAACAATACTAAATATTAGTGCACCCTTTATTAAAGGAGCAATGGTGCATGTTATGCCAGTTAAACACATTATTTAGTTTTAGAATTTAAAAAAATTAAAAACATATATTTTATTACCAAATATGTTAACATGACTCAATGAATGGTGCATTATAGTAATGTTATACAATTGTCTATTTCATACATATGAAAGAGTTTGTTTAAAATTAATGTGTATTTCATGGAAGAGTTTGTTTAAAATTAAAATAAATCAATTTTTTTTCATTGGGTCTAATAACATTTGGTGGATGTTATTTTTGGATCCACCAATGTTACAAGGTTAGGATCACATTGCATAACTTAAAAGCATTAATTTTTTAAAAAAACTCTACTAAACCCTTTGGTTGATTGCTTATGCTATCAATTTTAGATATAAATGGACAAAAGATATATTTTTGGAAAAAGGTTTCCTAATTCATAACTGAGAAGGAAGTTCCCAATGTTATCAAAGGTGTAATTAGGAAGTTAGATGGGTTCTTTGGATATGAAAGAGTATAAGTAATTGAAATCTCTCTATATAGGCACTGAGTTTAACCTCCAAAGATAAGTAGCAAAAGATACCTAAACATTTGCTCAAAAGTGTTTTCTTGTACCAAAGCAACACTTTATCAATATTAGAGAAACACCAACAACAACCTTTCACTATTAGTCCTTGCCATCGGCTAGTAGGGACTCTATGAACGACCTTCTCGTCGTTTCAATTTACTAGCACACAAATAGAAACAACTTTCAAAATGTATTATAAGTTTGCATTGGCATTTACTAGGCATTTACGAATAATGCTTTTGATAAGCAAATCAATATGCAAGCACTGTTATTTTAACCTATCAACAAAATATTTTTCTTATTTGGCCTCATATCGAGGCAGACAGTTCATTTTTCCTTAAAAATCTTATGATAACGTTGAGCTTTCTGCATGCATGTTTATAAAACCAAGTAATCCTAGATAACTTCTAGCATTACTTCTAACATTTACTGTTAGACTTCTATTTAGCAAAAGAACACCGTTTTGCACTGCCATGGCAAGTGTCTTTTTGCCATGACACGTGTTTTATTGCAGTATATTGCATGCATCACTTGATAGATTCGTTGAGGAGGGAAATCAACTATAAGTGGCTCACATATTTCACGCTTGTATCAGGGCTTCAGTAATGTAGGATGTTTTTCTCCACCAGAATAGTTCAACACATTTATAGTTCAACAATGGGGTCTCCATCATAAGAGCTTGCCGCATTCTTCAACTACAATGTTGCAAGAGATTCTTCAGCTCCAATTTGGCTTCCTACTCCAGTCAGGGATCGATGGTGCGTGTGAAGCTTCGACTCAGAAAAGAAGAGGTTCAACAGTCCTCCTGGTCGCCATGGAAGCCAAGTCTAGACACCATCCCTGAACTCAGATATGTACAACAATATACTATTTGTATGCATTAAAATTCAATAGTCCAACATATGTCTGTGTATAAATTTATAAAACTTTTGTTTCCAACTTTGTGCAGATGTATTGTGCAACAGAAGCCACCATCACAGAACATGTAGCAGTACAAGCCACCCGACGAATCTGCAATCAATCAAAAGAATAAACATAATCAACAACAAATTATAATATAACTCTTGTTATTAAGATTATAATATATCCTAGTAATTACCTGTAAAGATTTGAAAATAACATAGCTCAGACTCATTAAAATTGGTTTTAATTAGCTGGTGAAACAAATGAACCTTTCTATATTGTATTTGGTAATCCTCTACCCTGTATTTTACACGACTTCTCTCTATATTTTAGATATCGATTGTCCTACAACAACTGAAGCTATCAATGCAATCTGCTTAGTTTATATACAGTCGCCAGTTTAGATTTTATGGAAAACAAGTTCTAGATTTAAAGGTATTTGTTTTTGTTTTTATTTATCTTAATCTATGAAGAGTCTTTTTAGGTTTTTCATCTCATTTTTCCAATTGTACAATTAACATTTCCATCCTTCAATTCTAGCCTTGGAGTGAAAGTCCAATGGATCTAAAACTCATAGTAGAACTCTCGAGTCTTGATTCAAAATCCACCATATATTTAACAAAACATTGGGGAATAATTTGTATAATCAAAAGGTTCTATGTTTTCTGTTTCTAAACAGGTTTTCTCTATATTTCAGCTGTGACGTAAATATATCACAAGAACTAAGCTTTGGATCTATAAATTTTAGTTTATGGAATTTGGAGAGAAAACTAGATATAAAACAAAATTTGTTTTTTCCATAATTGCTCGACAAAATTTTAAGCAGTGAATGGGAGAATCAAAGCCATATCATTGATTATCATTGATGATGATCTAATGCTCCAGTTCCCTCAATTAAAAAATAGAGGTGGGTAATTATGAAAAGGTTACACAACAATTATGAACAAGTTGCACAATCAAACTTTCAAATTGAAACTAAACATATAGCAATTCAAATAAGTAATAAATCCACTGTCAATTTATTTTTGTTTTAAGATCATTAAAGGCACTGTATAAATTACATCAGTGGACCAGGGTGTTTTTTAAGAATTCTACTATTATACTTAAGTATAGTATTCTAGGCATTTGTTTTGGATTGAAAAAACATGTTTATAGATAGGTAGGCGAATAATAAACATGAAACACAAAATTAACACTGAAATGTGTAATTTTTACCGAAAATTATGATAAAAAAAACATATGTTATGTAAATATAGGCGATGTTAGACACTAAAAATGACCAAATAGCGAATTTTTTTTTGAAAAAAAACCCAAAAAATAGCCAATTGGTGAAATTTCGCCCCTAAAGATTACCCTGGTGGACCATAAATTAGAGACTAAACTTAAGGATTTAAAGGATTAAATTTATAATAGTCATTTGTGATTGTGTTACCAGTACCAATAGATCTAGTATAAATTACGGTTCCAGAAGAATTTTACCTTGAATCAATGGCTTGGTTGTCAAAAACGTTGCTTCATATTTCTTGAAAATGTTTGTTATTGTTAATGGCTTGGCTTTCAGATCCCTTACAGACACATCGTTCCACCCAGCTCCAAGTCGACATATCGCTCCAACCACAAATCGATCCATTTCATCGTTTCATGCTAATCTTCTTGATCTTTCGCCAACATCTAGGAATTTCGTTGTAATGCTCGGGCCCTCTGTTAGTCGACACCGCAATATAATCAAAGGACTGCAAAAGGATATCGTCATATATGAATCCCATGCAATTGGCATGAATGGTCCATAGCAGAAGTTAGGAGTGCTATAATCAGATGCATGGAAGGAGGCAACTTCCAATCCAGATCGAGATTCATAATCCATGTTAGGTATTGTTGACAAATTTTATATACCATAAAAGGCATATCATCAATATGATTGAATCAATAGCCTTCCTTCATACAATCCATATTTCATGCTCTATATAATGCCCTTCAATCTACATACACTGGGGGAGGGGCCAGGTTCCCTGGGACTAGATCCGGAACTAGGTACATTGCTGGTGGATTAAATTGAAAATTGGTCGAACAAGAATTGCTAAGTAGTCCACAGACATCAAGGAAAGAATGTGTCGAACACTTGTTTCACACCATGAGCCACTTGCCCAAAACAGACTACCGGTTGTTATATATCTCCATGGGATGCACCGACAACTTGTCAGATGAATAAATATGTAGTATTGGGACGTGTAATGAGGAGCATAGTGTTGAAGGCATGACCTAGAAAGCGTCGCTTAGCCAGTTGCAAGGTGTTGATAATATATGTGAAGGATTCAAGTGAATCAAGTTGTATACATAAAGCTTTATAAATATTCCCTAGCCTACGAGTGTTAGCAAGAAGCCTTATAGTTCTAGTTCGACATTTCTTTTTGTAAAACAATAGTTTATTTAATTTGTTACTCATCAGTTTAAAGCAGATTTGATAGAATTTTGATGTCGTTTTAAAATTATAATGTTCTTTCTTAGTTTTTTTTGCCAAAGGACGAAATTGTAAAAATTGCTTCAGATCAGTTATAAATCTGGCAATTTATTTGGAGTTACAAATTTTTTTTTTACATCTAAATTTTTCATAAAATGTTATGATCTAAAATCATTTTAATTATTCAAATTGTTGAGATATTCATTTATTGGTTCATCTAAATGAATATAAATCAACTCTACAAATCTACCCACAATCCATAGATCCGTTGGCAATTCATAGTGTAACAATGATTCCTTTCAACAATTATCATATTAGTGAATTTCATATCGGTCAACAGTTAGTCCACGATAGGGTGAAGGCCAATGCAACAATCTCATTTAGATATACAATTTGTCGAAATCCATGCATCAACTATATCCTATGCAGTTTCAAATCAAAGGTAGTTTTATTGCAAGTTGAAGAGAGCAATCAAAATTGACAGAGATTTGATCTCAGCAAACCTATGATCTTCAATAGTGCTCATCATTCTAAAAGGAAAACATGCAACCTATGATATGTATGAGATCTGTAACACACAGTAACCACAACGTTCTCTAGCGACCTCCATTGTTAGCGATATGGTGATAGATCTCTCTTAGTGATCAATTCTTTGAAGGTTTATTTTTGGGGTTTTGTGGATATCTGAATGTTTTGGCAACAACATACCAATGATCCAGTGCAACATCCACTTAAATAATCGAAACCTATGATCCTCCATAGTGTAGGTATGGTGTAGTTTCAACCATCTTAAAGCAATGAATTCCTCTCTCCTCAACCCAACGAACTCCTCCAAAGAGACAATCACACTCTCTTTTTTTTATGGAAAGTGTCATATGATTTAGGATCAATCTTGGTCTTCATAATCACTCATTATTCACATTGGAGATAGCATATTGGCTATAGTCATAAAATGTTTATGGTGATAGGATAATGGGTGAAATCGTTAAAGTTTCATGGTAGTCCTTTAAGAAATAGGGTTTTCATGCCAAGTGTGCCCTCTCCATATTCCTAACTGAGCATTTGCCATTGCTTGTCAACTTTTCCCACTACTCGCGTGGGCTACGCCATCATTTCTTTGATTGATGTACCATATGACAAAATCCAAAGACCCTAATACATGATATTTAAGCTAAAAACCCTAATACATGACATCTAATGCTAATATTGCATAAAGGGTCGATTTCCAAAAGCAGGAACTTGTTGCCTTTAGCAACCCCTCTTGTTTCTAAAAAATAATAGATTTGGATAATTCAACCTTATCTCAATGTTTTCAAAATCATACAAACAAGAGATAATGAATAAATAAATAAATAACCATGATTTCAAAGCAAGACGATCAAAAGATGTCAATCATCATAGAATTTTGCAAATATTAATTAATTAATATAAAGAGAAATAATCATATTATGATCAATTCTGTTCACCCAAAACTTAATTCAAACCTTTGAAAAAATATTCTTATCATTATTGATATTGTTATATATATTGGAAATATAACATTAAGATTTTAATTTAGGAATA
>LPNX010474480.1:131551-194752 GCA_001517045.1 Pseudotsuga menziesii
TTGTGAGCAAAAGGTCTCGGGGTCAAATCCCCATGTGGCTATACATTGCTATATAAGGGCTTTACTTGATGTCCCTGTCGAGTTAGCTCAGTAATCAGAACGAATGAAATGAGGCCCCTTCCGGTAAACCCCCTATAACTTGTTTCCATGAACGTAGCAAGCCTTGCTAAAAATAAGTAAACCATAATTGAAAAAAAATATAAATATAATTAATATAAAATAATAAACTTAAATAAATATAAAAACTTTTCATTCAAATAAAATTAATCCCCAAAATCAACCCCAAGTAAAATCCACGTTTTTTATTCAAAATTGAATGAAAAGTACATTCCTAAAAAGTGTAGAAACACTTCTTCACATAGATTGATAAGCTTCCATTCAGTGTAGAAATTCACATTCTCATAGTTATAAAACTATGCATCTCATAGCTATTAAAGATCTATAATTGTATATACTTTTAGTAAACATTAAGCTCATTGCTTAAGCCTTGCAAAATAATTTTGTATTTTAAGTAAAAAAGAAGTAATTCCAAATCCTTAAAGATCGTATCATTGTAATTTTTTTCCAGGGAAAATATCAGTTCCTTGTTATTTCATTGAAATCAAAGGAAACGTGGAGTACATCATCAGCATATGCTGAGCTCAGGTATATGAAATACATCATCAAATATAACAACAACATCTGCATCAGCTAAGCTCATATAGGAAAACATCAATCCATGACTCGCTGACTACAAATTCATGATCAATATACTATAATGCTTCAAAGCTTCAAAGAGAGTAACAAGTTGGGAGATACTCCATACACTTCCTTACCCTTCATTACATAGAGAGTTCATACACTGACTGTGTTAGCTAATCCAAAGAAGCATTAAACAAAAGTAGTGCTGAAATATATGGTGCTCATCCACAACCATCATCCAAAGGATGTAATAAATAACTATAGCACAAAAAGGTCCTGTGCTGTGGGCTAGAAAAGTAAGAAAGAGCCCTGATCAATACATTCACCATTGGTGAATTCAGTAAACTGAAGCTGGCCCGGAGCCAGTGTTAAAGCTTCTTTGGATAAGCTGTCAGCAGTTGTATTGTGCTCTCTATATATATGAATGGTAGTGAGTTGGATGAAGTGGGGTTCCAGCTCTATAATGTAATGACACCATCCATCAAGTGTGAGTAATGTAAGCACATATCGCTGATTGAACTAGTTGATGATAACAGCAGAGTCACCATGAATATGTAAAAGGGGAAGGCCCATGCATTTTGCATAGTATAGGAGTGTCCATAAGGCCAGCAACTATGATATGGTATTTGTGCTCAGGCCTACTCCCAATTTGAATCAGTAATAGTGGTCTCGACTGAGCAAAATATGTACACCTACACCTCCGATATGATTAGGTGATGCGCCATCAAAGAAACCAGCAGGAAAGACCAAGGTGGGTGTTGGTCCAATAGTTCTCCTTAATTTTTTTTGCTGAAAAATGACAAGATAGAGTTGAAGATGATTCTGGATAGAGAGGACAACAGTAAAAACTTCAGGATTCTTGTCCTAAAAAATGCATTTGTTCCCAGTCAACCAGATTTGCCAAGTAAGAAGAAAAGGAAGATACTTCAGAGTATTTCCTAAGCTGATCCAGGAAGAGACATTAAGTATGTAATTTGATTCCTTCCAAAAATGTGGAATGTCAAGAGTGGATCTGATGAGAGCAATGATCTTCTTCATAAAGTTGTAGTCTAGAAATAGATGTTCAACAGACTCTAAAGCTGATCTACAAAGACAGCACCAGTGAGGACCAATCCAACCTTTTTTTATCAAATTGTCACATGTATTGATTTTATTCAGTAGGCTGAGCCAATTGAAGAAAATAACCTTAAGTGGAATGTGGAATTTCCATATCTTGATCATGAAGTCTTCAGGTCTACTAGTAATAGAAGTTTTAACAATAAGTTCATACATAAGGTTGGCTTTAACCATGCCTGACGACTTGTTGAACATCCAAACCAGAGTATCAGGTTTATTGCTGATACGAATCCCTCCATGTTGTAAACCTTTAATATAGTTGGACCAGGCTTCCTTCCATAGTCCTCCCAGCTCAAGCTCATCTGCAGTGATCCAGTAATCAGTAGAGGAAGTGGCTACTCCTCTATTGAGTACATCAGAGAGTGTGTGAATACCATAATCTTCCAAATACAATCTAAGATCCTCTGGAAGAGTATAATAAGAGGATACTCTAGCTATGGGATCAAGGCCAACTTTGATATTCTTACCATTGCCAATCTTCCATCCAAGGCATGACACAAATAAAACCATTCCACATATATGATGTACCCTGAGCTTTGAAGGACTGTTGTATGAGCCAAACATCCACATGTAGGTTCTTAAGGTACTTATGCTCAATGATTTGAGACCACAACCCTACACCATTAAGGACAAGCCATAAGCTTTTGGTACGTAAGGCCAAACTGAACCACTCCAAATTCTTAATGTTCCATCCCCCGAGAGTGTAGGGCCTGGAGATAGAGTACCAATCAACCAAATGATATTTATGTTTTCCATGCGAGCTGCCCCATAAAAAATTAAAGATATATCTACTGATATAATTCAAAATAGTTCTGGGCATGCGAGCAAGTGTGAGCCAATATACTGCAAAACTTGTCAGGATAGATTTGACTAGTACCAATCTTACACCCAGAGAAAGTAGCTTGTAGGTCCAATTGCTCAAAAAAATTTCGAACTTCAATAAAAACCATCTCCAGTCCTTCATGCCATACCCCAGAGGCTTGAGGTAATACCCCAAATACTTAAAACCAGCAGCAATAGGTTCCATCTTATAAGGAAAGAGATTGAAAATTTGTTGCCTTATCGGTTCATCAACGTTATTGTAAAGAAAGGAATACTTATCTGCATTGATCTCCATTCTTGTTGCACAACAAAATGTGTCAAGAATAATTTTATAATGCTGCCACTCAACCAGAGTACCAGAACCAAATAGGACAGCATCATCTACAAAGAGCAGATGAGTAAGGTAAAGGCTGGGAGCAAGTTTGATGCCCGATATATCTCCTGTGCTTTGTGCCTGAGTGATCAGAAGACTTAAACCTTCAATGATCAATATAAATAGAAGTGGAGAAAGAGGGCATCCCTGTCTGATGCCTCTTGACACAGGAAATAAGTTTGAAGGGGTCCCGTTGATCAGAACAACAAAGTTAGCTGACTTAACACAACCCATAATCCAATTAACATTGTTACCTGGGATGCCAATTTGTAGAAGGACTAACGTCAAGAAAGACTAGTAGAGGGCAGTAAATGATCACACATTGTTTCCTGTAGCAGGATACTATCAGGGTTAAGTGAAGTAAACAGATCTTTGAGGGATTTCTGTTTGGTGGGCCCCCCCAAACCCATGAATGTTCATGGAAATAATCTTCATGGGTCAACCTAAGAGACATGAGACATTGCTCTAAGTTCCTGTGAAGAGGAGTGTGTTCTAGCTACAGCTTTGATGCGTGCTGAGAGAGGGGTATAGAGACCAGTGGGTGCCTGGGAGGAAACTTTACTCCCTCTCTTTGCCTTTCTTATAGTAACGTTCTTGAATCTAATCGAGTCCAAAGGTAGGATAGAGGGTGAGATGGGAGATTTATCCGTGAATATATCTAGGGATTTGAGGAGGGACGGATCCTCAAAGGAGGGGATGGTTAAGGGGATGCCAGGTGAAGCCAGATGAGGAGGAGAAGAGGAATGGGAAAGAGGAGGGAAATTCTCCAGGTTAAAGGGGGGAGGTGACGATACAGCAATAGTAGGAGTAAGTGAAGGTGACTGAAGGTTAGCAACCAAATTAGTACGAGAATGAGAGGTAGATAAAGCCAAAGATTCAACATCCTTAATATACAGTAGCTCTCCTTTAGTCAGATCTTCGACAGAGGTAGGGGAGGAAGAGTCATAAGGCCCAATCGTGGTGGGTGGTAGAGGAGAATCTGTAGAAGGAGCAATCAGTGGTTGAGTATCCAGTGGGGTTTGAAGATGCGAAGAAGAGGACGGAGAGCTTTCAAGTAAGGGTTCAGAATTTGTAAAGCCAACAGTCAATGAGATGCCTTGTAATAAAAATGAGCAAGATTTTCTCAAATGACCAGTTTCGTGACAATAGCTACAGTGAAATGACATCTTCAAGTAATCAAGCTTTTGAGTAATAACCACACGATTACAATCAATCTCTATTTCCAGAAGGAGCCCATGGGAAACATCCAGTTCCACAAGTACCTTGGCTGTGCGTTTGTCAAAAGAAGTGTGGAAGTCTTTCTCCAAGGCAACAAATCTGCCAATAGTATTGGCAATACCAGTAAGGATGTCTTTGGACTAGAGTGACAAAGCTAAAGTAGGCATTAAGACCCAAATATGTCACTTGATGACCCGTTCCTTAATAGGGTCAAAGTTCGAATGCCATCGACTGAGTACAAGGGGGCCGTTGCCGATGGTCCAAAGTGGATCGAGGATGCGTGTAGCATCTAAGTCATCGAGGAAAACAAAAACCAGCCAACGATTAGCCAGAAGACTGATGGTGGGCACATAGGTGAGGATGGGCTTCCAGTGGAGAGTAGCCCAGGTCACCCACTCCTCTTTGTTCATAGAATAGTATTCCAAGCGCCCAATGAGAGAGCGGTGGTAGAGTTCTGAGACTCTGTCGAGCATGATGTCTCTACCCATGACAAACCATCGTTTATGGTCAAGTGCAGCAAGAATCTTAGATTTACAATGGGCCTCATAGTGAGATGGATGAGAAGAAACAACCCTATCACAGGAAGGGATGTTGAGTCCTGAGGTCTCCATCGTTTACGGACAAGGTTAACAAGGAGACAAGTAGAGAGGGTAAAATACCACAGTAAGGAAGCTGAAAGCTAAAAGCCCTACAGGAGGAAAAACCCCCCAAGGAAACTAACCCAGGACCATAAATAGAGCCAATAAAAAAAGGCTACCCTCACTTGAATCAGGTGAAGAACTTGAGGTGAAACCCTAACTGAGACCAGAGGTGAAGTAACCCAGAGCTTGAAAACCTAACCAGCCCTAACCAGAGTCAGGAAATCAGCATAAGAGAAGAGTGAATCCCAAGAAAACAAAAAGACCCAGAACCAAGCCGGAACTGGAGAGTCAAAGCTAACCCAACAAGAAAAAACCCCCTAGTTCCCACTTTTTAGCATGGTTGGTACTAGCCCTCTGCGAAGAGGGGGAACTCCATGAACCTATGACCACCCGTGAACCCAATAAAGACCTACGAGGACAGGAAAACAATACCCATAAACCAAAAATCATAGAAAAGCATAGTGTCGAAAAATGGAAAGTACCTGTGCCATGATAGAATCAGAAGGTTGTCGAAAGCAGGTGGTAGTTGACCATGTACAGGATACCACCGCAGGACCTGACGTCGAAAGCTGAAAACCAAAGTCGTAGCCACAAAACCGATTGTCTTTCCAATACCACCGTTGGCAGACCATCGTAAGACATGGCACAAAAAACGGTAAACCAAAAGTCCCGACCGATAAACTAGTAATGTTTCCGGGCAAGCTGAAAAAAAAAACCCCCTCAATGAGTAGTAACCCGGACCCGAAAAAGTCGTGACGGAGAAAACTAAAGTTGCGGCTGAAAAAGCAGGTTCTAAGGCAGTGTGAAAACTGATTCCATCATAGTCAGGAGCAGGCTCAGTCCAAACCAACGTGAGCGACCTCAACCAGACCGCTGCCATGGGTACCAGTGGCAAACCCTAGTTCAGACGCCATTCGACGTTGATTGTTGGTAATGACAAAATGGAACAATTACTCAATCGTGTGTTCCAACCGTATCGTTGTAATTTGTACTTTAATGTTCATAAGTATATAAGTATTGTAGCTTAATTTTTATAAGTATATAAATGTTGTACCTTAATGTTCATAAGTATATAAGTACAACATAAGCAAAAGCCAAAAAGGAAAAACTTATAGCTTTAATTCCATTTTTACCTTAGTTTCCATATAAATCATAGTTGTAATCTTCCACTATTTTGTCTTGAACCATAACTTGTACAAAAAGAAATCCAGGGATCTTGGTTAAACCCATCTTTGACAACCTGTCTTAAACACATTTTTGACGACTTGTTTTCTCTTTGATTGAGTTCTCTCTTTATATACGCTTAAATACATATGCGAGTTGAGCCACATTCAGGCCTAGTGTCTGAACCTTGTGCTCTGATACCACATGTAATAACTCAAAAATTCGTAAAAATTTAAAATTGTTTTATGTGACATAAAATTTCAATTGTTAATGCTAATGAACCACTAAAGGTTAGCGGATAAATAAACATTTTGCAAGAGAAACAAAGATTGCTTCTTTATAAGGTTTTGTATGACTTAAAGGCTTATCTTTAAATACCGTGTTAGTACTATTTCAACCTAGCAGTTGCATTTTCCAGAAAGTAGAAGAGAAATATGTCTTTTACTAATGCTAAGTATGTTATTGTTTTTATTTTCTTAAGTAGGGAATGTTTCTTAAGTGTGATCGGGGCTTACTTAGCTTAAATCTAACACAGTGGGACTGATGGTTCTTTACAGGTTTTAACAGGTAAGCGTTTGTTCCAGTAACATATATATATATCCAGGTCAAGAAAGATACTTCACTAGCATAAATATGGTGCTAGAATTAGAATGTTTAAATGCAACTTGTCTCCATAAGAGGTAACGTTGATCTTATTAAAGTCACCAAAACTCCATAAAGATGTTAAAACAAAACTGCATATGTATGGGTTAAAATGCATGACCAATTACTATCAAAATGAAATCAAATCAACTGGATGATTAAGATTCATTCTAAAGAATACTCGTACTTTTGCTTATAGTAATTATGATCTAAAGTTTAAATAGGAAGAAACAAGGTTCGCAGATTTATGCTTAGATCAGTCAACAACATTTGGAGTTTGGTTTTGATCATAAATATTTGAATCCTTTGGTAACATGAAGGAAATACTCTATGCTGTTGAACTATAATTCTAGTTTATCTTATCCAAGAGTTTTGTTTTCTAAGAATTCTTAAGTCATCATACTCATTAGATGTATTATCAATTTACCCTTATCCTAGGGTTTTATAATTAAATGTTTTCTCAATATATAAACAAAACTATTTTGACTCTTAATTGTTTACTCATTAGTTGGATGTTCAAATTACAATTGAGACCCTTATAAAAAATATAAGGATTGCACTTGCTTGTATTCCCAACTACACAATGCATTAAGAGAATTGGTCTAAGATGATCTTCCTAGTCGAAAGAATTCTTCTTCAAATTGTTACAGTTTTTACTTTGAATTCTTTTTATTTGTATCTTACACCTCATTTCCTGGTGTACTTTTTAGCTATAAACTATACTTTATCACAAGGTTGTTTGTCAATCTCTTGAGATAGGTTGTTGGTTTATATAATATAGGAGATCTTATAATTACTTTGGCCCTGGTTAACATTTTACTCTCCAACTCTAAAAATTTAAAAAGGTACTTCAAGGAATCATTAGATTTCCTTCTTAATATAGTTTATGATTAAAGGTATATCCTTTACTTATGTTTTATAAAACATAATTAGCAAAATAAACTACCCTATCTGGACTTATAACAAAACCCTAAAATAAATTTCATTTCTTATTCTATGGTTGACAAACTAAGCATCGAAATGATCAAAGGTATAATACATTATTAGCAATCAAAGAAATTACATTGTTTAAATGATTGTTGGTTTTGATTTGTAAAGATTTTTATGCAGATTGGAACTGCATGCTCAACTATTGACTTGAACCCACGATGATGAAATATTTTTGAGGGCACGTGGAGATGTTTTGTCCATGGGTTAAGTTGACTTATAACGAAAGCCCTAACCCTTCATTTCGCATTGCAAGAGTTGCTTCGACTGGTGCGGTCGAGCAGCGAGATCGTGGCCGCCATGGCTCTTTGTTGACCTCCAGGTTCCCAATTTCGTTGCGAGCTCGATTTGGTGAGAAACATACGTTGGTTTTTATAGCTTAAAGACTGTTGTGGGTAATGTGCGTGGGAAATGTTTTCATCACCAGACTGAGGATTGTGAGTTTCGTTCTAAATAGACACACTGGACAGAGTTTTAAGACACGAGTGTTCTTCATTCTGGTTGAAGTACTTCTTAAAAGTGGTGCTTGTTTCCTCCAAAATTGTGACTCGGGGTTTCCAGTTGTATATGATGCATTAAAATTCCGAGGCATCACTCTCCAACGTGCCATCGAGTTGGCCCAAAGGCTTTGCTTTCTCGACTTCTTCAAAATGAAAACACTAGCAGGTAACGACCTGTCCAAGTTTTTATTTAAGATAAAATTGGAATTTTTTTTTATTACAATAAAAGATTATAACCATTGAATGGTTGCTCTGTGCAAGTCCTTTTTTCCAGCTTTGGATGTTGGATGCGAGCACGATTCTTCAAGCTTCAAACATGCAGAACCTGGTAAGCCCCGGTTGTACTGAGGGTTTCTCCAGCATTTGTGTTGTGGTGGTCGGAAAGATAAGAAGCTTCGTTGTGCTGGTTGTGGCTCTGCCTTGGTTTACTTGTTAGATTTATTGTTTCTTGTTTTTATTTTGGTATTATACTCTTTTAAACCCTAGAGGTTGTTATGTGTAAAAAGTTAATGGCTGTTGCAGCCGTGACTTAGGGTTTTTTTGTGAAAGAGCCTTTACGGCCTGGGAAGATGTAAAAATCTTTTTGATTACAAACTCGGCTTAAGCTGTGACATTGTTGTGTTGACCACTGGTTGGTTACTTGAAATTTTAAGTGGTTTTTACAGGAATTGAAAAGACTGTTCATTCAACAAATCTTGTAAATAGATGAAGGGTTTTTACTTATTATGAAAAGTAATAGCTGAAATTTCGGTTTACTGTTTTCTGTTTAAATTTGTATAAATTGTTTTTGAGCAGGCTTAAGCCTCGACAGATGTTATAAAAGGCCATAGGCCATTATACTTATTTTATTTCATCTCTGTTTAATTGTTTACAATGTTTTTTAATTTAAAATTACATTTAATATCAAACGTTGATAGTAAATTTTTATTATTTAACTTGCAATGTTATTGTATGAATAAAAAGTTATGTTTCTGTAAAAGGGTTATTATTAATGGATAATCTTCAGTTCTGTGATGAGATGGATTTTATAGAAATAATTTTAGTTCTGTATCTATTTTATTTTTAATAATAATTATTTACAGCTCTCAGATTTTTGATGTTAAGAATAAAAATGTAAATATGTTTAAGAGATAAATCCTATCTCTTATAAACCCTAGAAGATTTTTGAGGGTTGCAGTAGAAATGTTTGTGTTTTCAGAACATAGTGTAAATGTAAACTTGAATAAATTATTATAATGACCTATGAAGTACTAGCTAGGTTAAACCCTAAGTACTACTTTTACTGTTCCTATATTTGTTTATTAAACTTTATTTATTGTATTTATAACAAATATTAATACTAGTAATAATTCTTTGACTATTAGAATTACTAGTGATTATTATATAATCTACTATTTGCCTATAAATAGATAATGTAGTTACTTTCAGTAGACAATGCAAGTACAACTAGATTTCTGTAAATGAATCACATAAAACTATATAAGTAATCATTTGCATTTTACATTCAGAGTTAATAAACAAATATACTTATCTAACTTAAGTAACCAGTTGTGCTAGAGTATTGCCTTGTAAAAGGCGTGGAAAAATACAGTTTGGTAATTTCTTTTCTATTCACCTTTCACTTAGCAAAATCTCTACTGTTTTAAATATAATCTGCTAATCACTAGTTTTATCAATAAACAATGCTCTTTCTTCTTCATAAACCCTAATAAAATAATAATATGCATATCTTGAAAACTTGTAATCTTTATCTGAAAACAGTAGATAAACTATATATAAACCTAAACAAATAGAACCTCTCAAATGGTGAGGTGACAACAACTTAAGGAGCCTGTTCCTCCCAACCAACTCCTGGAGAAAGCTTAGTTTGCACTTTCTCAGGACCCCCGAGCCTATTTCTTGGTCCTCCTGGTAGAGTACTGGGTGAGAGATGTAACCTTGAGATCCTCTGTCACTTTACTGAATATACAACAGTAATTCAGTCGTGCTCACAGCAGTAAGAACTTCAGCTTAGAGTAGTTGCACACGTTCAATCTTTAGCATTTAACCCCTCAAACTCACTTCAACAAGTCCCCTCCATCAAATTTCTCATGTGTACTTCATTCACTCAAAATGATCACAATTCCAGAATGAGCAACCTCAGTTGTCTTCAATGGGAAGTTTTATATCAATGCCTAGGTCTTGTGGGCCAGTTTTTACTTAATGAGCCACCTGCTCCTATTCCACTTTCTTGGGGAATCATGACCACAATTATAGGGAAGTTGCCACCTGCAACAATTAGAAGTAGTTTGAGGATGCTACCACTTGTCAGTATACTCTCCACCCAGTATCCTCCACCAAGTGACCAGTTAACACTCATTTAACAACTTCCCTAAGCTGTTGTCTCATCATTTATTTATTTATTAATAAAATATTCTGCAATACATTAATTATCCTTGACCCCACTTGGTCTTCAATTACAATCCTTATCATAAAATATAACATAATGTTTTTCAATGCCATTAAATTGTTTTGCAAATTGGGGCATGTGACAACCACGATCGGTATCTTCCTAGTTTGTCACAGAGATTTGTCGCCACGAAGAAGTGATCCAGTCGCTTAGCAATACCATCACCCCCACATCTCCCATTCAATCATGTAGGAGAAAAAATAGCAGGGACCACATCAACCCGATTTTCCTCAACAAAGACATAATAAAAAACTCAAATATAGTATCAATGATACGCCCAAACCCCCACACCTCGTCCCGAGATAACGTAAAATTAAAATCACCAACTACAATAAGATCTAGATCTGAAAACAAACCAGAGGATTTAATTTGATCCCAAAACCGCTTCGTGAGAGTATATGGTCCACAAATATTAATAACGCAAAAAGGAGAATCTAAACCCTTAATTTTTCCACAAAGTAGTATACCTGCACAACTAGAAAAATATTTTAAATAAGCTACCAGGGGTTCCAGGCCACCATAGTCACCTTGAGAGACCCGACGCATCATAGGCACTAACCTTCCACCTTATTTTCAGATCAAGAAATCTCTTTAGAGCAACTCTCTTCAGGCCACTGCCAATCCCTCTGATATTAAAAGAAATAATATTCATTCTAACACCTCAATGGGGGGCGCATATTCTCTAAGAGCTAGTGGAGTAAAAAAAGGTCTAGAACCAGACGACAGAGAAATCACCCTCTCAAACAGAGAGAAAACCCCCAGATTTACACAAGTGGCCACCTTGATGGAGTGCTTGATACTTTTAATACTATCCTTACCCTTCTTAGACTTTCATGGTTTTCGAATGGAAACATTAGAAACCCTAATCGAGGAGATGGGAAAGATATTCAGATTGGTAGTCTCTTTCGAAGAAAAAATGGGCAAAGGATTGATAGGACCTCGAGAAGTAGATACACGATCCTTAGCTAGCATCCCTAGAAGTGTCTGAACACAGGAGGAAGGTAAGGTGTTATCAAAGGACACTTCTAGGCCTCTCTCTGGAAGAGAATCGAGAATGGAATAAGGAGAGAGGACACTATCAAGAGTATGTGGAGAGGAATAATGTTAAATTTGAGAACCATAGATCTACAAGTTAAGATGAGAGCTATTGGAAAGGAATTATGTAGTGGAATAATTAAGATCAATGTACACTAAGCAAAGAATTCAAGACACAAATTTCATATTAATCGGACAAGAATTGCTAAGATAATCACAACATTAATCTTCATTTATTAATCAGAATACAATGGTGTTACAATAAATAGAATTCGAATACTGTGGGTAGGATTCAAATTTACCAACAAAACCTGACTGATCTGCTAACTCAGTGTGTGCAAATCATAAATGGAGCTCACTAGTCTAACTCTGGATGTCTAAATCAGTCTACAATCAGTTAACTGATGAGGTAGGTGGATAAAAGGTGCCACTTTCCTTGCATGCATGCAAAACTGGCTCGCTTGTTCAGTTTTTGTTTTTCTGTGGCAACTGCAGACATATTATTTTATTTACTTTGTCTAAGATGTTGCTCTCCCCTAACACGAAAAAAACCAAAGCGGGTAACATGTTGCTGAATGTAACTGGAGGATAACTCAGCATAACTACTTACCTACCACAACCAACTGATGGAGGCTGCTGGTGGCACTCAGAGTGGGCTCCTATAATGTAGGGATTGGTCCCAGAGGTACATAATCTCATGTAGTAAGTGGTAGATAACCTCTAGGTGTGTTCCCCATACTCTAGTACAGTAATAACAACTTACTAAGTTAGGAAAAATGATCAAATAGACTATATTGGACAAAGGAGGATTAATTAATCCTAACAAAGAATAGAGAGGAGGGAAATTTGAGCAACTGAACAAGGGAACCTCCATATCCTCCTCCGATAAAGGGTGAAGAACAAGTTCAGAGATACACAGGTCCTCAGGCTCAGGTGCACCCCTAGCATCCACCAAAACACCAAAAGTATGATCACCCCGAAAAGATCCATCCAAGCTCCGATGCCAATACTTCCTCAAACCCCCCCCACATCCAAGACTGGCAGAGAATTTAGGATGTCAACAACTGAAATGAATTTCAAAAGTAGAGGTACAGATTGTGCAAACTTACCCACGAAGGAGTGAGAAGAGTCCTTATCCAGAGGAAGAGGAAAGCGGTGATCTCTATCCATCCCCATAGAGCCTTTTCCTAGCTCATCCACTGCACCCAACTGAACTTTACTGTTCAAATGTCCAAACAGGCAGTGTGCTTTTGAGTGTCAAGTGCCAAGACATCGGTATTAAATCTTCCAGTAGTCTAATCTCTGGATGAAAGTGGCCTCCTCCCAAACAACCCCAAGCTATGCTAAGAAACCCTCAACCACCTCCAATTCAACCAAAACCCTAGGAGAAGCGCAATCAAACCCTAATAACTGATCATCTTCCATCAAAATGAACTTACTGATATAATTAACTATCCCCATAAAGCCTTTAAGGTTCCAACAATGGATAGGAAAATCCGGGAGGAGAACCCAAAGGTGTCACTCGACAATTTCTCAAGACGAGGATCGAAACCCACATGCCATCGACTAAGTACTAAGGAGCCTTGTCCTACGAACTAGAACTTATCTTCAATAATTTTCTGATCATCTTCATAAAGAAACTGGAAAATAATCCAACCGTTCACTGGCAACATCACCCTAGGTATGGATTTTATCAACGGTTTCCAATAATTTCTAACCCAAGCCAAAATAGTTGAACGACTCAACTTCAAATACTCGAATTTTTCCACCAAGGGCCGCTGGGATAACACCGAGACCATATCCAAAATTAACGTCCTTTCCCAGGACACAAACCAACCTTCCGCTCCTCACTTTTTCAAACAACATTCTCTGTTTCTGAAGGGAAGCCGTCCACCTAGAAACCCTAGCAAAAGCCAGTTTGTCACTAACCGAAGCCCGTATAAGCTCAGCCGCAGGAAGACCACTGACCAACTCCCCACCACGCAGAGGCTCCCTGACCAAAGTGACATCCAAGAAAGGTAGAACCGAAGAAGGCGTCATAGGTACATTTTTGGTAAAGTAAACCCGCTCTTTAGGGTTAGAACGCACACCAACAGAGAAAAGGGCACTACTCACCATATAAGAACAATAGACTGATCGATTGAGATCCGACCAACCCGCTAGTGAAACCCTCGACGACACTGGAAAAAACCCACAAAGTCACCCATGACTAAGGCTAGTTACCCACCCACTCGCAAAAAACAAAACACCAGAAACCTTCCTAGGGCAAAGACACAATTACCACTTTTCATACTGGTTAATACTAGGTTTGTCTAAATGACAAACTTGACTCCAGTCACCAAACCGTGCGATTCGCCATAGTCTCGAAAAAAAGTGGAAAACCAGAGTAGAGAACCGATAGAATACACAAACCCACAAACAAAAAAAACAACCCTCTGCTAAACGTTGAAATCAAACCCATACCCATTAAGAATCAAGAACAAAACATAAAAAATGAAGACAAGAAAACAGTCCAACACCAAACCTATTCGCAAAACTCACCACTTCTTACGAGAAACACTTCGCCATCCTAGGGTTTCCTCCATCCTCTATCAAATTGCTCCACGCTAATCTTTTTACTTTTTACTTTGTTGTTTCAAAATGCCTTAGGAACATATTTTCACTATACACACTCATTTTAATGCCTTCCATCCATACTAACATCACAAATCTTATTCAAACATACATGATACATGGTACTTTGATAGAATAATTTTTTTTCGACACTATCAAGAAAAGTATCGAATTTCTTTTCACAAAAAGGAGAAAAGAAAAAGGCATGTGGGAGTGAGGGGGCTCCTATGGGGGAGATGCCTTGTGCTTAATGAATGCAAATATGAATAAATCCGACGCACAGTTATAAATAATCATCATTATTATTTTGAAACGTGAATGCAACATAGATACTATCACACTTGTAAAAGAAACTGATCAATCACCTTGCATTTAATGTCAGGCACAGTCGACAAGGGAACATGTGACCGACGCGTGAATGCGTGGAATGGGATAAAGGGCTTGTGGCGGACAGTTGGAAAGAGCTATTAGGGATACCCTTTGCTTTGCTTTCAAGTTTTGTTCACATTCTGAAAGGAAGGAGAAGATTACCACAAAGGGCGGTCTCAGAGCATCGATAGACAGACACTTTCAGTTTTTTCTCAGGTCTCATCTCAGCTATTAATGATGTGAGTAGCGGAATCTGCATCAGAGTGCAATCTTATAGTTCTTGATTGGATCGTTTGTTTCGTTTCTTTGGCATATTTTCGTTTAGTGTGAGTTGAAGTCGAGTAGTAGATCAAATGGCGGATTGGGCTCCGGTTGTAGTGGGTTTCATTCTCTTCATATTGCTGTCGCCGGGGCTGCTGTTTCAGCTGCCTGGACACGGCCGGACTGTGGAGTTCGCCAACTTTCGGACCAGCGGCAAGTCTATTGTGGTGCATACCCTCATTTTTTTCGTGGTTCTTACCATCTTGTTGCTGGCGGTGCGCGTTCATATTTACACGGGTTGACTCAAAAATGTATGTATCTAACAGATTTGAGTCTTGCCATCATGTTTTTCCACTATAATAAGTCTGTATTTGACTGGCAGCAGTTGCATTACTGTGGGTATTTTCGGTTTTGGCACTTGCCTGGAGGATATAAACTCTCAATTATAAATACAATGTAATGAATGTGTGATTTCCATATTGGGTTTCCAAATATTGATTGTTTAGTTAGCTATATTGCAGAACTTCAATCTGATCTAAAGACTGTCATTTCATCTCACTCGACTGAGTTTGAACTTCAAATTGATGTAATGGATGTGTTATTTTTCATTCAATTGAGTTCCGCAGGCATTTAAGTATAAAATACTGTGTTATAAGATGACTTTGTTTTAATAACTTCAATTAAATGGCTAATTTTACA
The DNA here is from genome assembly GCA_001517045.1 of Pseudotsuga menziesii. Classification (NCBI taxonomy): domain Eukaryota; kingdom Viridiplantae; phylum Streptophyta; class Pinopsida; order Pinales; family Pinaceae; genus Pseudotsuga; species Pseudotsuga menziesii. The sequence continues at coordinate 147,122 of LPNX010474480.1, forward strand.
AGTCTGTTGCTGCAACATCACATGGTATTTTGAAATTTATTCATATATATTATATATATAAAAGACAAGATTCTAGATGCCAATCTGTGTGTAAACTAGAAATTATGTTGAACTTGTGCCGGTAGGTGAAAGAGTAAAGGATATAATTGACTTGTGGGGCTATAAACCCAATGAGATCTAAGATGTATGGGGACATTAAGACATCTGTTGCGACTCTAAGAATTTTTTCTTGCGTGTACTAATCATTTTCACAGGTTTGATAGAAAATCACTTGCGCTAATCACTTTGAGGTTTGGTACACATCACTTTCAAACTCAACTTTAATGGTAACTCTTTTTAATTCCAGCGATCTACTGTTTCGTCATGATCTACTCTGTTTTAAAAAATAATGGATAGTTCAGGCTAGTGCTAATCCTGATGAGTCAGGAAGGCTAGTTTAAATCTGGTGGTAAAAAATCCAACGTTCTACTCAGGTTTTTCAAAAGTAATGGATAGTTCAGGCTAGTGTTAATCCTGATGGGTCAGGAAGGCTAGTTTAAATCTGGTAGTAAAAAATCCAAGGTTCTACTCTGTTTTTTCAAAAATAATGGATAATTCAGGCTAGTGTTAATCCTGATGAGTCAGGAAGGCTAGTTTAAATCTGGTAGTAAAAAATCCAAGGTTCTACTCAGTTTTTACTCAGTTTAAAAAAAAATAATGGATAGTTCAGGCTAGTGTTAATCCTGATGAGTCCTGATGAGTCAGGAAGTGTAGTTCAAATTCTTAGTATTATTAAAATGGGTAAAATTGACCAAGACTCTTGGATATAAAATAAAAAACCCTTCCAGATAGGTCTCTAATATAAGTACCTGATATATAGATCCTCTTGCTATAAATTTCAGCATCACAACTTTGACCTAAAAGGGAGTGGAGTTAATTGATTTACTTACTAAAACGAATCATCTTTGGCCGAAAAGGGGGTGGAGTTACTCGATTAACTTACTAAAAAAAGTCATCTTTGACAGGTTGGTTAGCATTGACCTGTAACATCATCTTTGGCTGAAATGGGGCTGGAGTTAATCGATTGACTTACTTAAAAAAAATCATCTTTCACAGGTTAGTTAGCATTGCCCTGTTACATCTTTGGCTGAAAAGAGGTGGAGTTAATCGATTAACTTGCTAACAAAATCATCCTTTATACAGCTATACAGCTAAGGTCGGGAGAGGTCAGGTCAGAGCTAAGGTCGGGAGGGGAGAGGTCAGGTCAGGAGAGTTTGTCCACTTATTAATTTACTCAAAATCTTTGACATTTATTATTTGCTTAAAATCTTTCACACAAGTCAGGTTATTAAATTGTTAACATAGATCTGTGGACCAACACACAACTCACAAGATAGATCATACAATTTACTATGCAATTGAAGAATGAAACAGTCCAAAAATGGCTTGCAACTGTGAATGTTTTCATTAATCAAAAGTAATTAGATAATTAATTACAATGAAGTACAATGACTAAATAGCCACATGGAATTCGAATCCGTGTGAGGAAATTCGAATTGGTTAGACTCTACTTGACTGCATGGTTAACTGACCTTGTCTAAATCATTATCGGAGTTCATTAGAGTTCAAAATCCAAACTCAAGTGTCTAATTCAGTGTTAACTAGTCTAACTGACTGAGGTAGGTGAGTAAATGAGCCTCACCTGCATGCAGCCATGCAATCCTAGCATAGAACTGAATGTAACTGACTCTTAACTGAGCTTGACTAGTCACCAACTGAACTCAACTAATGGAGGTTGGTATGGGCACTTCCAGTGGCTTCTAATTTGTAGGGATTGATCTAGGAGGCTCCTATACTGATGCATGCAAGTGCAATCAGTGGCAGTTGGCTTCAATTAGTGTTCCCCACACTTTAGTAACTGGTACATGTGCCCCAATTAGGCCAAGTGGACCCAATGGTGCTAGTGATTAAAAATAGGCTGAAAAGACTCCAGGTTTAGACATGACTCCTGATTTAGACATAAATGATCAAATTGGACAAGGGAGGATTATAATCCTAACAAAGGTGAGTAAAATTTGTCCACCAATTAATTTACTCAAAATCTTTCACATTTTATTATTTGCTCAAAATCTTTCACACATTGATTAATATTACCTTCTTACAGTTCAGTAGTTACATTAGTACTGCCTTGTTACAGTTCAGTTGTTTAGTAGTTACAGAGTAGTTTGTCCATTGATTAATTTCCTCAAAATCTTTTACAGGTTGATTATTGCTTTGTTACAGGTCAGTAGAGTTTACACATTTTCTTTTTAAAAGTAAAAAGCACTTATGAAGTTTTGAACCAGTGACTTCACACAAGAAGTGCCTTAACAGTACATCCATTTACATCTATTCTACACCCCATGGATAGTAGAGTTTATACACTTATTAAGTTATTCAAAAAAGATTATATTTTTATCTTACTTTATCTTTCACTGATGAAGTTGTCCTGATTAAATAACTAAAAAAATCTATTTAAAAAATCAAGTTTGTCCTATTAACTAACTCAAGAGAAAATCATCATATCATATCCTACACAACAGGTTAGTTAGTATTGCCTTGTTACCAACAGGTTGGTTAGTATCTCCTTGTTACCAGGTAATGTAGTAGACATGGTTAGTATTGCCTTGTTACAGGTCAGTATAGCTTGTCTATTGATTAACTTACTTAAAAAAAGCATTTTTTATACAGGTGAATTTGTCCGCTTATTAATTTAATTAAAAATATATCTTTTGTGTTTTCTGGTTACATACCATTATCAGTAAAATTTGTCCACTGAATTTCATTGATTAACTTCATTGATTAACATACTCCAAAAATATCATTTTTTTCATTACTCCAAAAATATCATATCTTTCACAGATAAGTGGTCCACTGATTGACTTGCTATATAAATCATATATTTGGATGAGTGATTAACATACTCCAAAAATATCTTTCACAGATAAGTGGTCCACTGATTGACTTGCTATATAAATCATATATTTGGATGAGTGATTAACATACTCCAAAAATATCATATCTTTCACAGATGAGTGGTCCACTGATTAACTTGCTTTATAAATCATATATTTGGATGAGTGGTCCACTGATTAAATTATTTCAAAAATCATATCTTTTTTTTCTTTCATAGAAAAAAATCCACATCTTTCACAGGCTCGTTAGTATTGCCTTGTTACAAGTCAGTATTGTCATGTTAGAGTTTAGGATTATCAGTATTGTCGTTTTAGAGTTTAGAATTATCTTCACAAGTCTTTCACATAGTTGGTAGCATACGAGAGTATTGGATTGATTCTTATTAGTTACTTTCAGGAGATTAGGGCGTCATTGAAGTATTTCAGCTATAATGCTAGCATAATTTGGGCCAGAAGAAAATACGAAACAACATAAATGAAATTATGAAGGAACAACAAACCAAGAGTATTCATTGTATTCTTGTTACTCTTGTATTCACCAAGCGAAACAATATAAATGGAATGAGACTGCGAGTCACCCAGAGACATCACAATAAGCGAGTACGTGTTTGTATTAACGTTTATATTAAATAAGAGAAGAGTATTGGTGTTTGTTTTAAATATTAAAAAAAAGAGCAGAACAATATTCGACACTGTGAGGAGACATCACAATCTTGTACCCTGGATTTTTAGTGGGTAAAAAGCATGTATTTTTTTGGAGCTCGTCAAGTTTCTGCCCGTTGCTTTTAAGTGGTTTGATCACAAATGAATATTAACTTTCTAATCCTCCTTGATATCTGAATGTTTTGTTTTGGAGAACAACATTGTAAGGATGGCAATCTCCTTTAATGTCTTTGAACTCTTCTTTAATGTTTTCATTTTATATTACTCTATTAAATGCTTTAACATATTTGCAAGGATGGAAATCTCTAATGTTTTATATTTCCCATACTTTAATGGTATTTTAAACATCATAGTAAGGATGGGGATTTGGCATTATTTCGCACTCTCCTCTAATTTTTTTGCACATTATGGTAGGGATGGGGAATTGGCATTATTAACACTCCTTTAACGAGAACTACCTTTATAATCTTGAATTTGCAATATAGAAAACACATGCAGTCATATATATGACTTGTTTACAATCTCGTGTCTAATAAATTTGTAAAATGCTAGTGATATTTTACTTTTTTTGTGCTGGCTCACTAAGATTTTTTTTCTCGATGTGAATATGCTTTCATTGCCCTACATCCCAAGAGTTTGCATTGCAGTTTACATAACGGTGGTTGTTCATGTAGCGGAGGTGGTTTATGAAACGGTACTAGTTATGTTTATGACATTATATGTTTGTGTATCCCTAAGAGGCAAAGTGTTAACAATGTAGCCTTGTAGTGGGAAGTGGGGAGATTCTAATCTTTACCTTTGAGCAATAAGAGTATCGCTATCTTGCTCTGTGAATGTTTCCCTGACTTCTTGTCAAGTTTTTACCATGTAAAATTTTGCTTATTGTTTTGTGTGATGGTTGTTCTGAATCCTGTGATTGCTGCTCATTGCCCAACAAGTAGTATTAGAGCATCAATGTTGCATGCTGCCATTTCTTGTGAAAGAAAAAATAAATTAAAAGAGTCTTGCATTGTGGGGAACATTGTTAAGCAAGAGCAGTTTCACAAACGTCGATGCAAGTGGAAAGGGGCGGGGGTTTCAAGTGGTCAAGCAACAAAAGAGGTTCCAAATGCTGCACAAGGCTTAAACACATGGTGGAGATGCCTTGATGTATGATTATGTGAACATGAATGGAAAGGAGTCCATGTGGGAACAATAGGTTGTGGTGGAGAAGGTTATGCATGTTGTGAAAGTGAGTGGGATCAATGACAGAGATGCGGGACCATACACGACTGTGTGCTAATGGGTGGCTTGGTTGTTTGTTAGGGTGGGGCTTGCCTCAGTTGGGTTGTTGATCATATATGGATTGTTCTTTGGGCTTCGGGACACGTTGTTGATACACACTATTGTGAAAGTATGCTTGGGTTAAGGTCATGCACCAAGGGGTGATATAGTTGGGCCTACATGATCCAATTGCAGGTAGTGAGCATCATGGTGACGATGTATGGGCCATAACAATGGATAGGCCAATGTCCCTAGCCCTTAAGCATGAGCTCAACAACATGCACATTGAGGGCCATGATAACAAGTGCATGGTCGAGGATAACATTGGTGAGTTCCTACGCCTACTGTACGCGTGAGGGAAGGTTGTGTGTTGGGATATCCAAACTAAGGGCTTGCAACACTAGTGAGATTGAGTTACTAGATAGGGTGTTGGCTTGACCCCTAGTTAAGGCATAGGCGCTATGGCAATTGAGCCACACTCTAGTTGAGATGACCATGCGCAAGTGCATTGTGCATATGCAAGCATACATAGGAGGATGGAACCAAAGCTAGTGTGGGACACAAATTTGATGCAAGTGTAGGTGAAGCGCTTATACCTTTGTTCGAGTACACAACAACCCAAAATGTTGTAGTGGGTGTGCCAGGTTTGGTGACTAGACCCCTATGCAACATGGTATTGTCGAGGAAAGGATCCAAGGATGACTCCACAAAGGAAGCAAATCTTGTTGAGACAACTTTAGATATGGTTGATGAAGCATTATTTGTTTGTGACTCCTCACAATATCATCAGAAATGGTTATTAAATACAAGTGCTTTGCATCACATGTGTCCACATAGGAGTTGGTTTTCTTCTTATCAAGCTATTGATGGTGGTATTGTTCTTATGAGAAACAATGTTTCTCAGATTGTATTGTAAGGTAAAATTGTTGGTATTAGGAGCATTAAGATTAAAAATTTTAATGGTATTGTAAGGATGTTAACAAAGGCAAGACATGTACTGGAACTCAAAATTATTATTTTTTCTTGGGCGTATTGGATTTTGGAGGTTATAAAGTTACTTGTCAAGGTGGAGCATTGAAAGTGTCTAAGGGAATTTTGGTGGAAATGAAGGCTACAAAGATTGGGAATCTTCACAGACTAGAAGGGAGGGGTGGAATAAATGAAGCGACGATGCTATTTGAGGAAGCAAATGAATATACTTGTTTATGACATCAATGATTGGGCTAGATGAGTGAGAAAGGCTAAAAGCACTGATAAACCATCAGTTAGTTCTAGATTTAAAATCTTTGAATTTGAATTTATGCAGGCATTGTGTTTTTGGGAAAGATTGTAGATAGATTTTTAAAACTGGCAATCATTCAAGTAAGGGTATTTCTGATTATATTCATTCAGATGTTTTGGGGCCAACCCCTACAGTTTCTTTGGAGGATCTTCATATTTTGTGACACTTGTAGATGACTATTCTAGAAAGGTGTGGGTCTACATTCTTAAAAGAAAAGCCGATGTGTTTAATGTATTTAAGTAGTTTAGAGCTTTGGTTGAAAAGACAACTGTCAGGTCGATCAAGTGTGTAAGAACATAGAGTGGATGCGATTTTACATCTCTGGACTTTAAAAATTATTGGAAGGAAGTTGGGATCAAAAAGGCATAAAGCCACAAGTTACACTTAGCAAAATGGTGTGGTTGAACACATGAACATGGCTCTTCTAGATAGAGCAATGAGCATGCTCAGTAATGACAAGTTGCAACAAGAGTTGTGGGAAGAAGAAGTGATTACAACTTGCTATCTTGTAAACCAATCACCATTAGTTGCAATATATTGTAAGATTCATGAAGATGTATGGATAGGCATTTTTGTGATTATTGAAATTTGAATTTGTTTTCTTGCGACACTTATGACACTTATGCTCTTAGTCCCAAAAATCAACATTCTAAGTTGGAGCCTAGATCAAAGAAGTATATCTTTGCTGGTAATGGTGAAGGAGAAAGGATAGAGAGTGTGGCATCTAACTGCCCACAAAATCATCTTCAACATAGATGTTGTATTTGATGAATCTCTTTTCATAAAATTAGACATAGGGAAAGTTGAAATGAAATAGGAACAACTACCACAAAATCAACAAATTTAGTGGGAAACTAAGACATCTACAAGAAAGGAGGAGCGTGAATAAGCTCTTCAAGAAGTAGACGAGGATCCAAAATATCTATATGAAAATGTTGAAATACTACAACAAACTTTGAGATGTACATGGTCTAGAAATCTCCCTAAGAGTTGTGAAGATTATGTTTTATCTATTGCTTTGATTGCTAATGATGAGAAACCTTCTTGTTATCAGGAAGCGATGGATGGTATTGAAAGTGCTAAATGTTAGATAACAATGACAGAAGAAAGGGATGCCTTGAAGAGGAATAAAACATGGGACTTGGTAGAACTCCCAAAGTGTAGGAAAGTTGGAGGTTGGAAATGGGTTTACAAACTAAAAAAAGGGTGTTAATGATAAAGTTAAAAGGTAGAAAGCAAGACTGGTAGCAAAAGGGTATTCCCAAGAGGAAGGTATTGATTTCCTTGAAATCTTTTCACTTGTGGTTAAGCTTGTTTCTATTCATGTAGTATTAGCATTGGTTGCTTCACTTAATCATGAGTTAGGGAAACTAGATGTTAAAACAACATTTTTACATGGAGATTTGGATGAGGAAATATATATGGAACATTTATGAGGGTTTGTTTAAGATCACAAAACAAGATTTGTTTGCAAGCTCAAGAAGTTATTTTATGGCTTGAAGCAGTCTCCCAAGCAATCTTAGAAGATGTTTAATTCTTTCAGGGTGAGCCAAAATTTTACAAGAAGTGAGTATGATCATTGTGTTTACTTTAAGAGTTTTGAAAATGACATTTACATCGATTGGTGTTTATATTTTAGAATTTGAGGTGGAGTAGCAAGTATGTTTTTCCTAGATTGCAAGAGGATGAGACAAGTGTACTCCCCAGATTAATTTTACTGGTGTCGTTCCAAATTCAAAATAAACAATTATAAAAAGAAGAATATAAAAAATAACTGGTAGTTGATGCATAGATAATTGGTAGCTAATGCATGGATAACAAACAATGGTAGACAACTTGTTTAACTAAAAGAAGGCGGGTGCTAACATGTAGCGGAGGCATAGACAACAAGTGTTTACAACTATGCATGGAGAACACATAACGCATAACTTGTTCATGGCACTTAGCTTGTGGCCTATTGGTGTTTACAATCCATAAGTGGTTGTGCTAGTCTTATTTTTGGTGTTGTATGTTGATGATATGCTTGTAGCAAGCAAAAGCATAGTTGAGATCAATAAGTTGAAGGATCAGTATCTAGGATTTTTGACATGAATGATCTAGGAGCAACACAATAAATCTTGAGCATAGAAATACATAGAGATGATAGACATGGTAAGTTGTGGTTATCACAAAAGAAGTACGTGGACAAGATAATAATGAAATTTGGTGTGAATTATGTGAAACTAGTAAGTATTCCTTTGGCTTCCAATTTTAATCTTTCTTGCTTCCAATTCTAAGCTTTCTTCATGTGTATGCTCTAGTAATAAAGAAAAGAACATTATATGTATCGTGTACCATCTGCTAGCATAATATGAAGTTTAATGTATGCAATGGTATGTACAAGACCAAATATTTCACATGCAGTTGGTGTTGTCAGTATATATGTGTCAAATTTAGGTAGAGAGCATTAGGCAACAATGAAATGGGTGCTTCGTTATCTTAGAGGCACATGTGATTATTGTATCACCCATAATGGTTGCATTGATTAAGTGTATGGACACTCAAATTTTGCAGGTGATTTGGACAAAAGGAGATCTACTTCAGGTTATGTCTTTACTGTTATAGGTGGACCTATTTGTTGGATGTCAAAGCCTCAAAAAATGGTCTTTTTATCCACTACTGAGGTAGAATATATAATTGTTTCATATGTATGCTAGGGGGCAATTTGGTTAAAGGGTCTATTGGGTGAGTTTGGAAAAGTACAAGACAAGTTGAATGTATTATGTGATAGTCAAAGTGCTATTAATTTTCCTAACAATCTAGCTTATTATAGTAAGATCAAGCATATTGCTATTAAATACCAAGTTTGTAAAACAATTGATGGAGGTGGAGTATCCCTTGAGAAGTCCATACTAAAAAAATGTGCAGACATGTTTACAAAACTATCACTGTTAGAGAAGCTACGGTGGCGTTTGGCTTCTTTTGGCTTGCATAAAAGATGGCAAATGACCTTGGGCAAGGTATCAGGTAAATTGTTATCAAAGTGAAGATTGTTGAAATTGTGACAACAATTACTTGATGCTATTATTGTGCAATTTGCATAACAGTGGTAGTTCAAGTAACATAGGTGGTTTATGAAACTATAGTGGTTATGTTTATGACATTATATATTTGTGTAGCTTTAAGAGACAAAGTGGTAATGATGTAGCCCTGCTATGAGAAGATTGTAATTTTTACATCCAAGCAATAATAATATTGATATATAGCTCGTGAATGTTTCCTTGATTTCTTATAAAAGTTATACCATGTAAATTCTTATGGCTTGTCGTGTGATTTTTGTTTTGAATATTGTGATTGTCAGTCATGTCCTCTAACACTTTTTTTAAAAAAGTGAATGCATATTTATATACTGAAGGGGTAGAGGATGTGTGTTTTCTAAATATTATTTTCAAATAATTCAATTTATCACACAACCACTTAAAGGTGAATGCGTGCATTGGATGTGTTTTTTTAAAATATCAGCATATCCTCAAGGCAGGGGAAATGAAATGCCGAAGAGAACTTCAATATGTTGCAAAATGATAGAAAGTTTTGTTTATGTAGATAATATAATTTTATGTAATGAAAGCAAGCCTAGCTAATTTATGGTAGGCGTAGTAGTTGATGAAATTGAAAGGAAAACTCTGTTGCAAGTGCTAACAAGTAATAAATAAAAACCCATGTAATCGATGACAAGTAAAATGAATTCTACATTAATTTGTCATACAGGAAAGTATATATATATGTGAGTAAAACAATAAAGGGCTAGGTAGTAATCAACTTTAACTTCATTTATATTGGCAATCAACATTGGTATTTTCGTTAAGTAGGGGGAGTGCAAGGATTTCGGGTTGCAATTTTGAGTGTGAAATGGACAAAGAACGAAGACGCTTTGTTTCTTGATTTTTTCAAAGTGAGACATATGAAGTGTCTTTCATCTCTGCATAGCGTTCAAAGGAGAATGATGGTGCAATTCACATTCCTTCCAATGTTGTAGTATGTGGCATCGCTTGAAGGTCAGTCCTAAGATCCTTGATATTCATTGTTACCATTATCAATGGTTGACCTTGTTAATCCAATCTTTGGGATTTATGTATAGTCAATGCCCAATCCATCTTGAAGGGGGTTTGTTTCTTTTTACTTTGATTCATGGGTGGAATTGGTATGTGCTTTGGTTGAGGTTGGTTACATGGAGGCCCAATGTAATTATCAAATGCCACAACGACATAGGTTGGTAACTTAGGAGGGATAGATCTAGGTGTATATACAATTTGCATGACCAATATGAGTGCACATTTACTAATCTTGATTGGACCCATAAATTGCAGGATAACAATACTCGCTTCCCTACACATAGAAATATTTCTTTTTTCTAGTTGATGGTCGTCATCTTGTTGTGCATGTGAACCATTGGTGAAATCTGTGACAGATTGTGCAATAAACATAGCCAATGCTTGGAGCATGTATTTTTTTATGATTGTTGCAAATCGGATTCCATTGATGGCAAACAAGAAAATGTCAAAATCAACCTCATCAATTGAGAACTACAATTATAGTATAGAGTGCGTGATTGGATACTAATTTTGACAAACAAGAAAATGTCGAGATTGTATAACATTTAGCCGCCGCCTTTAAATATTTCATTGAAATTATATGTTTTGTATTTTAGTGTGAGATGTATATTTGAGTATTGTTGGAAATGTTCTTAATTACAATATTACAGATTTCCCCTTTCACATGCCTAACATATGTGTCTTGGAATTTTTTTTATGACATAAAAATATCTATCTATACAAAATTAATATCTTATATTGATTGATAGATGTAGTCCTGTTGAGGCCTGGAAAATCGCAGGTAACAACAATTAGGGATTCTCCCCAGTAAACGTTCCCAACTAGCCTGTTACTGTTTGATATGGGAAATCCGTCCAGTTTACGGTCCAACTACTGTAGGTCAAGTAACAAAAATAAAGGGTTTTACTGGTTATAGCCCGGTCCACAGTGTATGTTTTTAGTTTTTGTATTTAAGTATGAGATGCAAGTGCCTATCTAAAAATGCAGATTGATAGAGAATACAAGGAGCGGTCACAATGTGATGCGCAGGTTCTTACCTCGCGTCTTAACTATCTTGCATCTAAACCACACACAACAAGAAACAACTAAAACTAACTATCTAACCTATCCCTAGGGAGCAAGATTATTATTCATTAATGAGTAATGTATTTTGTGCATGCATTAAGAAAAATCACAGATAGCTGTTACTTATTTCAAAACACATGAACATTTATAGATATATGAACAACCAGATAGCTAATTGTTTATGAACAACATTCATTACTCATAGTGGAAATTTCATAGAATAAACTAGAGCACATTCATAACAAGAACATAGGTTCAAAGAGTTAGAACGATCTGACAGTTAATGGATAACAGCTGAAAACGAAATAGTTCACATTCAACAAATCCATAGCACAACATTTGAAACCTTCCACAAAGGTTTCTCCAACAGGAAACTTATAATTTCTTTATGCAAAAGGAAATAGTTCTTCTTACATCATACTCTCACAAATCTATCTGGGAAAAAGTTTTTATCTACATCTAACTCTCCTATACTTATACAAAACATCAAAACCTTTGGGCTGCCCCTTGTGACCTTTGGGATCCCCCCCAACCGTTCATTCTCACAATTTTGTCCTTTAGTGAGTGCTATACAATACGTTACATTAAATTAAAATTTAATAGCATTTTTTATAAAGAGGGCCTCGCTTGATTATCGGCGAACTTTTCTCAAGCATGGGCCTCTGCTGCTATTGATTATGCTCAGTGATCCGTTGGTCCTTTTTTAGATCTTGTTGAGCTTAGACCTCCATTTTCTTCTTCTTTTCTCTATCTCTGCTTCTTCATTCTTTAGCCACCTTCTTCCTTCCTTGCTGCCTTCTTTTATCAGCTTTGTCTTCTGGACATATCTTTTCTACAGCAGCAACCATCCTGTCGTGAATAACCAGTTCTTAGATCACTTAGTGTTTGACAAAGTAACACAAAATGTATTAAAACATACATCTTGTAAAGTGAACTATCAAAACATATGAAGAGAAAAATGATAATGCAAAGAAAATCCTGCACTTTCGTATCCTGAACTCTGTTAAATCCACTGTCCAAACTAAAATCACAAGCCAGAGCAACAAACTCCTTATCTCAATCCCGACCACATATTGACCAATTCGACACCCTCCGATGAAATCATGAAAGATGACAAAGTAAACGTCATTGAACAATAGAGTGAAAGCACACGAGAAAGGCAGGAAAACCCTCACCGGCGGGAAAACTACTAAGCATCAGGCGAAAACAAATTCTCATCGGCGGACGAAAACACTATAAGTTGGATGGTTAGTGCACTAAAGAGACGAAACGGCGGAAGACATAAGGACTGCGAATTATGTGACAATAGGACATCATCGGCGATCGGAAGAACGGGCACTATCTAGAAAAGCATCGGCAAATAAACCAACTAAACATCAGCAAGATAGTGTCAAATTCAACCACAATGACGGGAAACAATCAGACTACGGTTTCCGCTTTCAAATGAAAACTGCGGCGATCGGAAATTTCAATGACTAAATGTTGGCGATGATGAGCTCAAAGTTTCCGCCATGTCGACGATGCAATAGACTAGCCCTCCGGTCAATAGTCAAAAACCCTTCCGATAGCGCAAAGAAAAAGAATGTTAAAGCAGTAAAACCACAACATCGGAAAAGAAAGGAGTTATCTGTCGGAACATTCATCGTTTAGGTTCCGCAACGACGGCTTCGTAGGGAACTACGGCCCCGATGCAATGTACAAAAGATTTCCGACAGCGATAAATGAAAACATTTACAAATCAAAACTTAAAGTTTCAAAGTCAAAAGTATTAGCTGGACAACGATAAAAATAGTTTGTTTCACCTCTGAAGCAGCGGCGACAAAGAGAACTAAAGCTTCGATTCAAACATAAATATACTTCCGATAGTAATGAGGGAATCATTCAGATCAAAGGACATCATTTTCAAAACAACTTTAAACTCCACAGTCCAAAGCATTGGCAGGAAAAAGTAGTTTTCAGAAGAGCATGAAAACAATTGACCTCACTTCAACTTCAAACAACCCAAATTGTAGCAGAGGGAAAACAAAAACAAAGTTCAACAACCCAACAATCCCAGGCAAAATAAAATGAAAAGGAGGGTCCAAAATTTTTAGAAAATTTGGGAAATAAGTTGCAGCTGCAGCAATTGGCGACTACCTGGTGAACACAGATCTCTGGAAAACTTCTTCCTTTAGTAACACACTGTTTGACAATAAAACCAACATGTTGAATTCTTCTAGATGTCTGGATTTCCCAAATGGCAAATGTATGTACTTTTAATCATTGATATCAGTCCAATTTAGGGATTATGGAAACCAATATTTCAAAGTCAAGATAACTCTTTTGAGGCCAGGAATATGAGTTTCATTTTTTACCTTTGTATTCGAGTAGCTTCTAGCTTGGACACCACAGAATTGTAACATATGGTAAACAAAAATATTCATTTGTTCCTCATTCCCATGAAATTTTGCACTTTTGTCCTTTCTTTTGAGTCCTCATGCATGCCCTTCTTTCTGAATTTTTATATTCAGGCTCCTCTATCCATAGTGTCCTTTTGTGTGAGAGATGTATTTAATTTTTAGCTCACGGACGGAGAAGAACTTTGGCAATTTTGTACTCATTTGGTTTAGTACTTTGTTTTGATACATATTGCTTTCTCAGGAGATTCTTGACTCTTATTTTCCCTTTGGCTTTCAATTCTTGGCATGGGATCATTTATATATAATATATTGTTTACCTTGCTTCCTTTCCATGGGTCTTTTGCTGTCACTCCCTAGGACATTTTTTAAATGTGAGATGGATGGAGCCTCGAAATAGTATTCCAGACCTTTTGATCCTGAGTTATTTTACAAGGATTAAGTAGGATGTTCAATGTGTTCATAGCCATTTAGGAAAACTGCTAACTAGAAGGAATTCTTTTAGATAAAACAATAGTACACAGTCTTATAATCAAGGATTTTAGTTAATTCAGAATTCTGATGCTCTCCATGCAACCAAAAGTTTGCCTCTTTTTATTGAAATCAATCAAAATCTAAACTAAAAACAGACATAAATAAAATAAAACAAACATAAACAACCAAATCAATTTATTTATGTACAAGATAATCCAGAAACAAAAATCAAGAAAAATCAAGTTTGAGAACTAAACCACTAACTGGTCAGTCCTCTGCCCACCCCTATAAATATGTCAACTTGTAAGTTAAGGGGCTAGGTTTGACTACAAAATGAAAAAAACTAACCATTATCTAATTCTACTATACTTGAATAAAAAACTACATCTATTATTTTACAATCGATCTCATCAGCTCGTGAAAATCGAAGGAGATCGGGCTAGGTGTATGATGTACTGCTAGCTTCTTCTTCTTGGTAGTCTCTCTGTTCTAGCTCAATTAGATGATTTCCCAACACAGAATTCACTGGTTCATTTTTTTCTTCCAATTTAGTAACATTGTGCTTCATGTGGGGCTCTCTTAATATTTTAATCTGGTTTGGACTTCCCTTTTGAGGCAACCACAAGTGTGACCAATCTGAAGCAAAATACCCATTCAGTCTTGCTGACCAGTCTCGATTCAAAATAAGTCCATAGCCATCATGTATGTTTGCTACTACAATATCAATGTACTGACATATCTTTTCATTTGCAGATAAGCGAATCAGAACATCTTCCATTTCCCCGACTACTTTCACATTGGTCCTGTCTAACTGAGCAACCTGCCAGGTAGTGGGTTTAGGTTGTCCATTGATCTTTTTGCAGATTGAAAGTGGCATAAAATTGACCGACAACCCTGAGTCTACTAAACAATTGTGTACCTTATGGTTTAAAATATCAAGGGTCAGGAGGAATGGTGGGGTTTTAAACCTAGTCTTACCTCCCACACTTGCTTCAACAATCTCTTCTACAGGTTGGTTGTTAATGGGAAGCTCCTCCTCTGGTACTTCAAGTGCTTTTAACAATTCGCACCCCATCTCAGGTGCTTTGATATTTTCCTTGACATTATCAGCTTTGTCTTCAATAGGCCTATCAGGCATGTTGACTTGTTTTGGATCTTGACTGCTAATAATAAGTTTAGGTATTTTATCATCTGTGTTGTTCTTCTGTATTTTCTTTATATTGTCTTGAAATTTCTTAATATTTGGAATTATTGAATTGTATTTATTTAACAAATCTTGGCTTCTGGTTGTCACATTTGTTTCTGATATCTCCTCATGCTTAAGAGTCCCTTCGTCTTCTGTATCAAAAAGAGAGACACAGTCCCATAAAACCAGAGCATCATCCTCTTGTTTTTCTGTGGATTTATTTCCCTTTTCCTATTCATCATCAGCTTCTGTTAGTTTAGAGTCCAATAGTTGATTCATTACTAATGTCATCGAATTGATCCATTGAGGGCAATTTTTTTCAGAATGAGGCTACTGATGAAAGGTGCAAAAATTATCCATCCCTACCTCCGTTAAAATCATTAATGCAGGACTATGTGGAGGACGCTTAGATTGATTGTTGTCCTCTCTCCTTTTATAGTAAGGCTTATAAGATTTCTGAGCTTCTTTTTCCTTTTCCAAATCTATTATTCTGTTAGATAGTTTCTGCATCATTTTCAACATTCCTTCAAAGTCATGTGACTGCTCCTCCTTAGGCTTAGACAATAATAAGGCTTTCTTACCAAAAGTTTTTTCTCCCAATTGCTCAGGATAATATTCTATGCTTTCTTTTTCAGCTTCTACTCTCTCAGCTTCTTCATAAGTTTCTAATAACGTAGGTTTGATTTGCATCTTAGCAAACATGGCCAAGTCAGGCCCTAAAGCTGAAGTATAATATTCGATCAAAACCTTATCAGTTGGTTTATCAGTTGCAGAAAAATTCTTAAGATAAGCAGCAAACCTTTGGGTGAAACTATGCACTTTTTCTTTTCTTTCTTTCTTTAAAGCACATAACCCCTTCATTAACGCTGCATGAGTTTTTTGGACTGCATACTTGCTTCTAAATATTCTTTCAAATGTATCCCAGTCTGTGATAGAGTTTGCAGGCAGAGAAAAATACCATGAGGCTGCTGCTCCTTTCAGGGTATGCAGAAACAATCTGCAAACTACATCTTCATGTTCTCCAGCCCTTAGTCCTTCTATAACCAAGTAAAAGCTTTGCAAATGATCATCTACCAAAATATTTTCACTCGGGTCAAACTTGAGCAGCATTTTCTCAAAATCCTGAGGTAAGTCATGTAAAGGGTGTGCCAGGTTTAAAGGTGACCTAGCCCTCCAAGAAGGTGGTGGATTTGGTGGGTTGGGTGGCTGATTTGCGTTCACGTTTGCCATGAGTTTGGGTGGAGAATGAGGTGGTGAGTGAACAGGGGTATGAACAGTAAGGTGTATCTGGGCACACTTGATTCAAAGGTTGAACAACTTCCTGTAAGGCTATTTCTACCAGTTCTTCAAAATCTCCAACCAACACTGCGTCTTCCAATATAGGACGATCTTTCTTCTTATATTCTCTTCTGGGCAAGACATGAATAATTGGTAATCCTCCAATCTTCTTTACATATTCCCTAGTATGTCTTCTCAGATCATTAACTACTTCGTTATCGACAAAATACAGATGCTCTTTACCCTTCTCTTCAGGAATTGGATTGGGAAACAAACTACTTTCAAAACTATCACCGATGGAATAATCTCAAGAAAATAAGTTTCCTCGACCAGCCATGCACTGGCGGCCCTCCTTCTAGCGCCAAACTATTGAGGCTTGGAAAATTGCAGGTAACAACAGTTAGGGATTCTCCCTAGTAAACGTTCCCAACTAGCCCGTTACTGTTTGGTATGGGGAATCCGTTTGGTTTACAGTCCGACTATCGTAGGTCAAGTAACAAAAATAAAGGGTTTTACCGGTTACGGCCCGGTCCACCGTATATGTTTTTAGTTTTTGTATTTAAGTATGAGATGCAAGTGCCTATATAAAAATGAAGATTGATAGAGAATACGAGGAGCGGTCACAATGTGATGCGCAGGTTCTTACCTCTCGTCTTAACTCTCTCGCATCTAAACCACACACAGCAAAAAAAAACTAAAACTAACTATCTAACCTATCCCTAGAGAACAATATTATTATTTATCAATGAGTAATGTATTTTGTGCATGCATTAATAAAAATCACAGATAGCTGTTACTTATTTCAAAACACATGAACATTTATAGATATATGAACAACCAGATAGCTAATTGTTTATGAACATCATTCATTACTCAATGGAAATTTCATATAATAAACTAGAGCACATTCATAACAAGAACATAGGTTCAAAGAGTTAGACCGATCTGACAGTCAATGGATAACAACTGAAAACGAAATAGTTCACTTTCAACAAATCCATAGCACAGCATTTGAAACCTTCCACAAAGCTTTCTCCAACAGGAAACTTGTAATTTCTTTATGCAAAAGGAAATAGTTCTTCTTACATCATACTCTCACAAATCTATCTGGGAAAAAGTTTTTATCTACATCTAACTCTCCTATACTTATACAAAACAACAAAACCTTTGGGCTGCCCCTTGTGACCTTTGGGCTCCCCCCCCCAATCGTTCATTCTCACAATTTTGTCCTTTAGTGAGTGTTGTAGAATATGTTACATTAAATTAAATTTTAATAGCACTTTTTATAAAGAGGGCCCCGCTTGATTATCGGTGAACTTTTCTCAAGCCTAGGCCTCTGTTGCTATTGATTATGCTTAGTAATCCGTTGGTCCTTTTTTAGATCTTGTTGAGCTTAGACCTCCATTTTCTTCTTCTTTTCTCTATCTTTGCTTCTTCATTCTTCAGCCACCTTCTTCCTTCCTTGCTGCCTTCTTTCATCAGCTTTGTCTTCTGGACATATATTTTCTACAGCAGCAATCATCCTGTCATGAATAAACAGTTCTTATATCACTTAGTGTTTGACAAAGTAACACAAACTGTATTAAAACATACATCTTGTAAAGTGAACTATCAAAACATATGAAGAGAAAAATGACAATGCAAAGAAAATTCTGCACTTTCGTATCCTGAACTCCGCTAAATCCACTGTCTTCGGTTTCCGCTTTCAAATGAAAATTGCGACGATCGGAAATTTCAATGACTAAATGTCGGCAATGATGAGCTCAAAGCCACCGCCATGTCGGTGATGCAACAGACTAGCCCTCCGGTCAATAGTTGAAAACCCTTCCGATAGCGCAAAGAAAAATAACGTTAAAGTAATAAAACCACGGCATCGGAAAAGAAAGGAGTTATCCATCGGAACATTCATCTTTTAGCTTCCGCAACGGTGGCTCCGTAGGGAACTACGGCCCCGATGCACTGTACAAAAGATTTCCGACAGCGATAAATAAAAACATTTACAAATCAAAACTTGAAGTTTCAAAGTCAAAAGTATTAGCTGGACAACGATGAAAATAGTTTGTTTCACCTTCGAAGCAGGTATGACAAAGAGAACTAAAGTTTCGATTCAAACATAAATAGACTTCCGATAGTAATGAGGGAATCATTCAGATCGAAGGACATCGTTTTCAAAACAACTTTAAACTCCACAGTCCAAAGCATTGGCAGGCAAAAGCAGTTTTCAGAAAAGCATGAAAACAGTTGACCTCACTTCAACTTCAAACAACCCAAAATATAGCAGAGGGAAAACAAAAACAAAGTTCAGCAACCCAACAATCTTAGGCAAAATAAAATTAAAAGGAGGGTCCAAAATTTTTAGAAAATTTGGGAAATAAGTTACAGCTGCAACAAGTCCACAAAAATACATAAGACCCAATATACTGCGATCCTTATGCAAATGAGGGCAATAACAAGAGAGTGGTACTCCCTACTAACATCAAGGTGTATTGGTTGCAATGTGAGTATGTTTTCAAAAAATGATGATTACTATCTTTCCACATATTTTCTTAAAAAATGCTCATAATATACCTAGAATTGTTGTTGTGATGTAAGTCTTTAATGAAAAACTTAGTTTTTATCGAATAAGAATGTGTTACCATGTAGATTTGAGTTTGAGAGGTAGAGATATTTATCACATTGAAAAATATCTCTATTTCTTTATATATAACTTATGTTTCTATAAATATATAGAGGCCTTTATGTTATAGAAAAAAATATCTTTATATTTTTTACGAACATAAGTTTCAATATACCATGATCTATATGTCAATATTTCATGATGTGGATTTACATGTTAAATTTAAAGTTCATATAAGATTCCATAGATTCCATATAAGATATCTCAATATTTTATATTCGATGTAAATTTATATTTACAAATTTAAAATTCAAACTCTAGTGCACATGATAACACATGCTTATTAGATATAAATTAAATGCTTCAACAAAAAAATTGTTTAATCATGCGCGTGCACATACACATATATATATTGTAAATATTTGTTTTTTAAATTTAAATAGATGAATAATTTTCTCTTTTTGGTAAGTAAGTATCCATTGGGGATTTGAACTCGTGACTCTCCATGTACAACTTCTCATTTCAATTACTCAATACCAATTTCTCTAACCTAGTGGGAAGATGAATATTTTCTTAATAAACAAGTTATTCAATGAAATGTAAATATTTCACGACATTTAAAAAAAAATAGTATTGTTTCTTCATATTATATTGAAATGATTATTTCTTTATATTTTATTGAAATGATTTTAAAGATACCCATCTAATAAGGAAAGTATATATTATTATTTTTAAAAAATAACAATAAATTGTAATAATACTAAAACCTCTAACCTACTACACAATTTGCACAAACATTAAAATAAAATAATTCCCACCAACATCAATATATATGTCCAAAGCCATGTACATATTTTAATATGAGAATAATTTAAATAACACACTAAGAACAAGGTGAGTTGCATAGCAGCAAGTCCTTGCCTTTAGTGTTTGTTCTATATTGGCAAAATAGACAAGTATTTATCAAGGAGAAAGTGCAAAGGCATAGTCACTGTTCAAGAGTAACATTGACTTGTTTCACCAATGATTACATTGTTTCAAGCAATATAACCTTATCAAAACACTATGAATCAATAATGTTATGTATGAATGCATGAGTGAAAGATACATGTCAATAATAAAGAAGTAAGTTAAGTGGGAATCTTCTGTTAGACATGTAGTGGCCTTACTTGTACTTTGATCCCTAGGGAAATGGTAGGATAGAGAGCTAAGGAAGGTGAGTGAGGCCCCTCAAAGACAATGTTACCTAGATGATTCTCTGTCTCTGAAGTTATGAAGTTCATTTTGTCGAGTTTCTTATTCCTCAAATAAATTCCAGGCTCTAATCATCCTTCCATTAGTTGAGTTGCTTTATCATCTGTGTGGAGGAGCGTCTTGAACTATGGAACACTTGGGTAATTCTCATATAACGACCATGCCAAACTCAACCGAGCATTGAAGTTTTAATGTGATTGCTACAAGTTAATCTATGTGCGAAGCCGACTTAATCAAACCTATGAACGATATTCTATGAGCTAAGCAAACTCATTCAAACCTATGACTACGAACAATAATAAATGGATAAAATAATAACATCAACAACATCGTGAATTAGGAAAACCCATTTTGAATTTAATTTGATTAAAATGTTAAATAAAAATAAAATATTTTAAATATTTAATTGAGTGACCGACACATAGGTTGATTTTTTCTAATAGATGCAGGCATGAGAGCGGAACTGAGGCTATTTACTAGAACAACATGGTGCAACAATTCCCTCTATGGAGATGTGTTAAGTAGTGTTGTCCTTCTGTGTTTAGTTTGTCCTTCATGATATTTATTTATGCTCTTAATCAAGTGATACTGGGTGCTCGCTTTGGTTATGTTGCTAGCTTGGGTGTTGGCATCATTGGTATCTAGGTGAGCGACTGGTTTCCATGTAGAAGAAGGAAATCAAGGGTTGTTCGGTCCTACAGTGAGGATTTCTCTATTGTCTCTTCAATTTGTAATCTAGTGCTAGTGTTGGTTCTAGGTCAGTAATTTACTCTACCAAAATTCCCTTATCCGCTAGTGTGCAACCATCTTGTCTTCATGCTTAGACAATTTAAAGCCCCTCATCAAGAGAATCACATTCCATTCCATCCTTCAGGAAAGGAAAACACTCTTTCCCGACTAATGGCAATGGATAACTAGTATAAACCACTGGTGACACACCTAGAACTGCGACAAGCCTTGCTACTAGTTCTCTTGTATGTGGGGACAATATGCTCTATAGACAACTTCTTAAGGTCTGGACTAGGTGCTACAACCTTAAAAACCAATCAAAATTCCACACCTCAACATATTTTCCTAAATTAATCTTGGCATACGCTCTCTAGATCTTTCCCAAAGCGGTAAGCCCAATAGTTTACACCATGTGTGCCATATTTGTTTCTTCCTAAAATTTGAAGACCACATTGGACATAGGACCTCCTGAGATATTTGATGTGGATATTTCTTCCTTGACATGAGAGTAAATGTTCGAATGGAATCAATTTTCCAAATCTTGCATTTTACAGTGTAGCAAAAATTAGTTTCATTGTGGATGCTATCCAAAATATTTTGTGAAGAGAGCACAAGGCTTTTTCCATTAATATCGATAGAACATGATTTTCCCAACAAACTTGTATATTAGATATCAATATCACAATCAGATATATATTTGTATGGCAAGGAACCCAAACTCACCCAATCATCTTTTATTGTTGCACAAAGCAGAGGAAATCAAGGTACAATTTTTCCTATTTGTCCATATATATGCCATTGAAATCATCAAGAATAAAATGTTGGACTGTTGCTTCATCCACCTTATGGATTTCACTACCAGTAACATAAATGGATCAATATATCCTTTACTCTACTCCATAATACATAAAATATTTATTACTATTAATCCCTTATAATCATAATCATACAAGATCATAATAATAAGAATACAATACTATCTTACTGACTCTGTAGTAAATGGGACATAGAAAGAACCCTTGATTCATTACCTTCTTTTCTTGACATGCCACGTGCTTCCTTGATAAGTACCAATGACAAGGGAACAATTTACTTGATGGCGGGTATGTGCCTTGATAGACACCGATAAGTATGGGCCTTAGTCTGTGTCATTATGTGCCTTCTTGGTCAGTCTGTATTGGAGTATACTTACCAAACCTTTTCTTTAATCTATTCTTGGTGGAAGGAGGGACAATTTTATCTTATCCTGGTAGGGTGGGGACATATAGTTGATAATTTCTTGTATTATTTATTTTCGTTATATTTTAAGTATTAAATTATTATCTCTCACAGAGATAGTTGCAGGCATAGAAGGTTGTCGACACCTACCAATATATGATATATTTTCCCTTTCCCTATCCATACCGACACTGTATATATGGACCTGCGTGTGCATGCCTCATAAATGTGTTTGTGTGTTTCTAATCAAGACCCCAATGGAGATGCTCATGAACCTATTTCTCTACCTCTAGCACATAGGCTTGTGAGATAGCTTGCATATTATATATTTATTTCGTTATACCCAATAGTTTTGTTATCCATGAGATTCAAGGTGCAATGCTAGGGAGCAACAAATGACCTACCTTTTTTTAAATAAGAGTGCTCAAATAAGTAGTAGACCCATCTTATCTACTCTTTGATGAACTTTGTTGCTTAGCCCCATCCATTAGCATCAAGAAAAATTAGCATAAAATATAGAAATAAAAGCATAAGCAAAAACAAGAACAGGGATCACAATTAAAACTGTAGGTAGTTAGTGTTCTTATACCCATAAAAACAAGTACAAGTGAAGAAATCTCTAGTGAAGGCAACCAACACAACTTATAACATCCCCAATACAATAAGTAGAAAGTCATCACAACATAAAGTACATGAGATTGAATAGTTGACCAATAAAAAAAACTTTCAATTTAAGAAAAAAAAGTGTAAGATTAAAGTTAAGTAGTTTTAGAACATATTTCTTAAGAACATTATCGTTATTTATAACCCATTTTCATTTGTATTGGTTTGCAAAGTTATATGTTATTATTTAAACAATTCAATATTCTTATTTGTGACAATATTGTTGAATATGTTAAATTGTGTTATAAAAAAATTATAATTCTTAGCAACATTATAATATATTGTGAAATTAAATTCTATGAAGCTTAAGCAATATTGTTTCATTAAACCCTTTTTTTAATGTCATCTCCACAAATGACGTAGATTCTTTAATGCATGAGTCATTTTGCGATGAGTAGTTGATTCCTATCAAAACATACCCTACGTTACATGTCACTTTGAATAGAGCACGAAGTTAGGTTATATTAAATTAGTCAATCTGTTCATGTTATAAGACTTTTTTCATTTTTTTTTTCAGTAAGAAACAAGCCTGTCCTTGTTATTCTTATTAAGAATCAAAGGGCATCAATCCTACCATCCCAGAAGTGGGTTACAATTCAGAAGAATACATCTCATATGCCATGAAATCTCTTCGAGACGTTGCCAGGGGGAAAGGCTATACAGAATAGTGAAGGATCCCATCAGAATAACTGTCTCATTAAGAAAGGGGTCAGTTGCATCAGCCTCATCTACTGAGAACCAAAGGGATTTGATCAGCAATCTAAAAGAGGCCGCTCAGTGAGCAGCAAGACTACAAATCAATTAGAGGACTAAGCTCCCCTGTCCATGCTCAAAAGAGTTGAAAGGAATCATGAGTGACCAATTGATCCTCCATAAATTCTGAGAAACAGCCAGTACCAGGAGAAAATGAGAGAGCAATTTTAGAGAGACGGTTAGCAATCTGATTGTGCTCTCGGTAGATGTGGATGAACAACAGATCCGAAAAGCTAGACATTAGCTTTTTTTTCTCCCTGCTCCAGTGAAAGAGACCTGGAGGGGAGAGAGTAGTCGATCCCTTTGCCCAATTAATGATGACTTGTGAGTCACCGAATATGTGGGATAAGGGGATCCCCATCATTTGGGAAGAAAGCAGAAGTGCCCAAAGGCTGAGTAATTCTGCTTTAGTATTGGTGCCATATTCGACCCCCAACGCGAACTCAAAATGATGAGACTCATTCAAATATAAGCTGTATCCCACACCAGCTGCCATGTTGTTAGAGGCACCATCAAAAAATCCACAAGGGAAGTACATACAGGGAGGATTCCCTATCTTCCTGTTTTTTTTTAGCTTTGACAGGCTGAGAAGAATAAGTTTGAACAGAGTATGAAATTTGCTAGACGATGCTGAAAACATTCCTCTTCTTTCCTTCAAAAATGGCTAAATTCTGAGTTTTCCAAATAATCCACATCATATGAAATGGAATATGACTGAGAGACGAATTCCTTGGAAATTTGCCTGCCCAATTCCTTATAAAAGAGGAGAGAGAATCAATGGGAGGAGTACAAGGAAGCTGGAACTGATCGCAGATGTGGTGAAGAACAGTTTTCCAAACAATGCATTTAGAGAATAAATGGGTAACAGTCTCTTCATCAGAATAGCACAGAGCACAAATGCCAGGACCCGACCATCCCCTTTTCTGGAGGTTATCCCAGGTGAGAATTTTGTTCCTAATAACCAACCATATGAAGCAGCCAATTTTATGTGGAAGAGCACTATTCCAGAGTAGAGTCGATACGAGAGCCAACCGGAGGAGAGAAAGAATTAACAATACATTCATATGCGAAATTTGTAGAAATTGTTCCCTCTTTTTTGTTGAAATCCCATACAAGGGAGTCTACAAGCGAGGAGAGTTGAATGCCTCCATTTACCAGGCCCTTAGTAAAATCATTCCAGGCTACTTTCCATGACCCTGCTAAGCCCAGCTCATCGGCAGTATACCAGTAGTGCTGTGCATCTGGTAATATGTTATGTGCCTGAGAGAAAGTACAAATATCCATGTCCTCCAGATACGTTCCTAGCTCTTCCGGAAGGATGTAAGAGGTATGAGCACCTATGATTGGGTCCACACCAATCAATATGTCTTTACCATCCCCCACCCGCTAGGCTAGGTGACTGCCCATCCAAGGAAGGGTCTGTAAAAAACCTCTCCAAATGATGGATGCCCTGCATGAGCTGAACCTCTTGTTCCTGAGCCAATCAATCACCGAGAGGTTTTTTAAGTATTTTGAGATAAGAACACTATGCCATAAGCCATCCTTTAACAGATCCATCCATATATTTTTAAGGCGCGGGGATATGCTGAACCAATGGAGATTTTTTATACCCCAACCTTCATATTTCTTAGGCCACGAGAGTTCCTACCAACTGACCAGATGATATCTTTGATGATTTTCTGAGGAACCCCATAGGAAGGCAAACATAATGCTTCTGAGCTTGTGCAGGATAGAGACAGGGATATCAGCTAATCCTATCCAATACACCGGTATGCTGGAGAGTACCAATTGAACAAGGATCAACCTGCCCCCGAGGGATAGAAGCTTGTGAGTCCAATAACAGATTCTCTTTTCAAATTTCTGCACAAGCCAATACCAATCACATACCCTGTAACCAAGAGGCTTAAGGTAGAATCCAAGGTATTTAAAACCCGTGAGAATCGGCTCCATCTCATAAGGTAGTACCCTGGAAAGATTTGAGAGAATAACAGTATCAATATTATTATATAGGAAGCAAGATTTATTGATAGTGATACTCATACCCGATGCCTTACAAAAAGTTTCCAGGATAACATCAAATGCAACCCACTCCAGAAGAGTACCTGTACCCATAAGGATCACATCATCCATGAAAAGGAGGTGGGTAAGGGCAAGAGTGGATGATATCTGAATGCCACGTATAAGACCATTGTTCCTGGCATCCATGATAAGGAGGCTAAGGCCTTCGATGACAAGGATAAAGAGAAGAGGGGACAAAGGACAACCTTGTCTAATGCCACGAGAAGCAGTGAAAAAATTCAAGGGGGTCCCATTTATTAGGACTGCAAAATTCGCAGAGGTAAGACAACCCATAATCCAGTTGACAGTTAGAAGAGGAACCCCAATTTGGATCAAGATGAGATGGATAAAGGTCCAATTCACACGATCAAAAGCCTTGATAAGATCCAATTTGAGAATGAAGGCACAAAGATTTTTTGTTTGAACATAGTGAAGAATCTCTTGGACAATTCCAATAGGTTCAATAATCTGTCGGTTTTTAAGGAAGCCAAATTATTCTTGAGAGATACCTGAGTCCAAGAAGGGCTTAATCCTGACCGCAATGACCTTTGCTATCAGCTTATACAGAAGATTGCACAATGAGATGGGCTTGAAATCTGCAAAGGTCCATGGCTTATCCAGTTTAGGAATGAGTGCAAGGAAGGTCGTGTTCAAAGATGGAGGAATAAATCCAGAAACCCTAGTCGAATCTATAGCAGACAATAACTCAAGACCCAAGAGATCAAAGTAGTGCAGGTAGAACTCCACATGCCATCAATCCGAGCCAGGGCTTCGGTCTTTTTTAAATGACTTCAAAGAGAGTTCAATCTCTTCAAGGGAGACAGGGCAGGTAAGGTTTGATATGAGCTCGATAGGAATCAACCTAGGATATAGTAAGACAACCTTGAGTTGTTGTGCCAGACATGTTCCTCCATCATCCTTATAAATACTAGCAAAGTGAGCCTTACCCAGGTCCTTAAGAGCTGCCTCATCTTCATAACGACTGCCATCTGCATGTTCCAGAGACCATATCGTGTTTTGATTTCGCCTGCCAGATGCCATCATATGAAAATATTTGGTGTTGGAATCACCCTATAGGGCCCATTTCGTCATACTTTTGAGTTTCCAGGTAAGCAGATAATGGTCCATAATCTTCTGCTTCTTAGATCTGAGCTGGGTCAGATGTTCCATTTCTTCCATGGAAAGGATACCATTAGACGGGATAGAGAGGAGTGATCCTATAGCATGATCAAGGGAATTAGATACAGAATCCATACAAGCAAGCTTGTCCTTTATCCACAGCTTGGAGTCAGCTTTAAGTATACGCAGCTTGTGGCTGATAGCCTCTATGCCAAGGGAGCTACCACTAATGGTATGAGAAGACCACCACTGCAAAACCCAATCATTGAAAGCAGTATTGCTAAGCCACTAGCGATTGAATTTAAAAGGATAGTTACAAGAGCCTCGCTTCTTATCCCATTCGAAGCAAATAGGAAAGTGATCTGAAATGTTTGCACACTGGGTCCACACCCTATGAACCCCCAAAGAAGGTATCAAGGAGTCTGAAATTCAGAAACGATCAAGACGCTTACTAATACCATCTGCACCCACACGTCCATTGCGCCAGGTTGGCCCGACATACTGAGATTCCAAGTCCACGAGACCCACTGATTCGAAGAGGGATAAGAAGTGATGTGAGAGGGGATCCGAGGAGGCCTTATTCCCCCAAATCTTAGATGAGTACAGAGTGAGATTGAGGTCCCCTCCTAAAACAAGATTCAGAATGCTAAGTAAGCCACCACGCAGAGCCTTTTCCCAAAAAGTTCTCGGTCTCTATAAGGACCATACACGTTGAGGATGGAGATAGGAGCGGGCATTCCACGGATAGAATCCTGAACCAAAAGGCTAGCACAGGTCTGAAAGGCCCTACACTTTACCTTTTGCAGATTCTAGGCAGCGAGGAGACCGCCGGAGATCCCAGACGCACTGATCGCACAAAACTCCCAAGAAGGGAGGATCTTTGAGAAAGCTAATAATGCCGGAGACGAACTACACATTGTTTCCTGGAGAAGGATAATATCCGGACCAAGTGACTTAATGAGAGCACAGAGGTTTTGGTTTTTGGTCTTACCTCCAAGACCTCGAATATTAAAGGATACGAGCATCATCATAAAGCATCCCGGTGGGGAGATGATGCTCTAAGTCCCCGAATAGGGTTGCCACGAACCGCATCTTTGATGCGAACAGATAGCGGAATGTAGGGAGGAGAAGCTGAGGATAGGTCCACCTTATTGTACCTTTTTCATTTATATTTTTTCCGGACAGTCACATTAGCGAAGCGGATGGAATTGAGGTGAAGTGTACAAGGGGATGATGGGGTGGTTGCAGTAAATATGGATAAAGATTTTCTAAGAGTAGGGTCAGAGAATGAGGGTGATGAGGTAGGACTAAGGGATGGAGAAGTGTGGATTGGAGGGGATCGAGGGTGTGGAAGGGGAAAAAAATCCACCAATGAATCCAGTGATGGATGCGCCTATTCCTTAATGGCCTGTGGAGAATATTTATGCAGGGAGAGAGGAGAGCGGATAGGAGTAGAATGAGGAGGTATGTCCACATAATCCGGGGGGGACTCATGAGTCGAGCAAGAGACAACAGCTGGAAGCAAGGAGTCACCAGAGAGTGACAAGTCCTAAGACATATCAGGCTGTGAAGACTACGAATCGGTAAGTGGTTTAGAGGACAATGTAGAGATAGGGAAAGAGGATTTAGAATGTGATAATATCAAATCGTCGACAGCATCAAGAAAGGCATCGGAGACGACTTTAGAGGGAGAAAGAGAATCATTGTGAGTACCTAGAGATCGATGCTTATGCTTGTAGGGGTTGATTGGAAAGGTTCCCTTCGGAGAGTCATCCGAGCCCGTATCTTCACAACTAGGATGCAGGTTAGGACAAGCATTCCTCAGGTGGCCAACCGCATGGCAATAGCTGCATCTGAATGGGACGTGGAGGTAGTCAAGCCTCTGGACCAGAAGACGCTCATTGCATAGGATTTCCACATCCGCCGGCAGTCCCCGAGAGATGTCCATCTCGACAAGAACCCTGGCGATCCCCTTGTCATAAGCAAGATGAAAATTAGCCTCAACAACGACAATCCGACCAACAGTATTGCTAATGCCCTCCAGGATTTGTCGGCTCCAAAGAGGAAATGGAAGGTGAGGCAGCAACACCTAGAGATGGCGTTTCATAATTCTTTCCCGAAGAGGGTCGAATCTTGAGTGTCAGTTCCCAAGTACCAGAGAACCCTTCCCAATGCGCCAGATACCATCGAGGATATGAGAACAGTGTTCCTCTTTTAGAAAAACAAAAACTATCCACCCATTAGACAATAGGCTGATAGTCGGGATATAATCAAAGAGTGGCTTCCAATGCTCCGAATCCCACTCCACCTAGGCGGCCTTACTCATCTTGCAATATTCAAGTCTCCCGACCAGGGCATGAGATCAAAGAGAAGAAACACACTCCATGAAGATGTCGTGACCCAATACATAGTGAAAGCGACCTTCCTGGGCCTTAATACATTTGGAACGTCTCTTTCGACGGAAGCGTGGTGGAACAACCACCTCAGCCATGGAAGAAAGACCCACAAAGTCCACACAAATGGAGCTAGTTAGGATACCAAACCCCTGACCATAGTCACGGAGCCAGGTTATTCATAGCCCCTCAGACATAATTGCTAAGAAACCAGGAGGAATGCGAGAACAAAGGAGCCACAGGCCTGGACCAAAAGGCACACCCGATAACTCAGAATACAAAACCCCCAGAAACAAAACAGGTGTGATGAAATCAGCCCACAAACGAGTCACCACTAGAGAGCCCAAGGGAACCACAGTATAGCAATAGTCCAGAAAAAGGGAAAAGAATAGGGGCCACAGGCACGGGAGAAGAGAACCCCAGATGAAGCCCCATGAGTGGAGCCCCAGGCCCCCGAAACCGACAGGATAAAACCCAAGTCAACCCACAAATACTGTGAAGGATATGGGAGATACCCTAACCCAATCAGTAGGTTTTTCAAAGTCAACACCAAACCAAGAGGCCAGCAGAAAGGAGGGAAGGGGAGAGTCCCGACTTCAGAAAGAAAGAGCAGAATCCCAAGGAAGATCAGTGCAGGCCGTGCACCAAAGGAGACACAGAAGAGGTATGAGACAGTGTGAATCCTGAGCCCCAGAAAAATGTAAGAGACAGACCGAAGTCAACCCAGTACAAGCCGGAGGTGACAGAAGACAATGATACTAAAATAACGAAGAAAAACCCATGTAGGGGTGGCAGAACAAAATCCCCAATGCGGCCAAAACAGAGCGAATCATTCCCACTTGTTTTTATTCTTGGTTGGTACTAGTCCCCCGGTGAAGGGGACGGACTCCAAGAGGGGCTGTCAACTAGGAATGGCTGCCTTGCAATACCAAACCCTTTCCAAGATCTCGCACAGAAAACAGGATCGAAAATAACAACCCACCCCACAATACGACGGAATGGCATACGGACCCAGGTGCCCGAGAACCCCGCAATGGTTACATGAGAAAGGGAGAGTAACTCCATGGAAAGACCAGTGAACCAGAACTGCACCCAAGCTGCGCCATATGCTTGTTGAACTTCAAACCGCCGAAATGGTCTTTCATAAGACTTTCTTTACTTGAAAACAACTAAAAACCACAATCTAATAAGTTGTAATGTACTTGCTTTTTTGGTTGTAATGTACCTATAACATTGCAGGTCAATACATCAACTAAGTGCAATTATAAAGCATGAAAATGACTCTAAATATCATATGGAATTAGAGAAAAAAATTAATACAAAGTCTAAGACATAATTAAAAGACATGAGATGAATAACACTAAATATAACTTTTGACTTGGATCAAAGTAACATTGATATTTTCACCCAACTTACAAATGAACTAACTTAATGCTCTAGATACATACAGATTGATAAAATATACATTTTAGAGCTAACAAAACATCCCATCATCATCACCAAGGATCTATACAATAGTTGCATATGATTGATTTAAAAGGACTTCACCTCCATGCTAGTAAATTAAATCAACAATTGTATCAAATCCATCGACATATGACTCCTTATCCAATGCATACATCTCCACGCCGTTGAAATCATACTTAAAGTTTTCTTTCCCATTAACTATTTGAAAGGCTTGCTTGAATTACAAGACATGTATCTTTGAACACTGACAGCTCATTCTGAGCCATCTATTGATGCTTGTAGAGCACAACTTGAAAGTGGCATGTGACATATATATTTTCTGGAAGCATTAGTAATTAATTATATGATACTGTATTTCTCAGTGGAGTTATTGTGCATATGAGTGACACTTCTGCTTCAAAGGGAGAGACATCTTGCTGCTCTGCTTGCAAGAACACTATAAAGAAATGTTTAGAAAAATGCATGATCGCGCATTATTTCCCGCATTATGATCCACATAAGTTTTTGTTGGTAAACAAACTATTAGGAAATGGATGCGTCACCAAATTACCACAAGTTTAGTATAGTAGAACAATGTATATTTGAAATGCAATTATATTGGTTGGACTAATTTGCCAAGTAACTGGAGTCATGTTAATCGTATTGGAGAGGATGAGCTCCAAGAAGTGAGGTGGGAGGTCCTACGGAGTCTTTAGCAGTCCATTTTAGATTGGTTTCTTCAATGGTAATGGGGGAGGGATACCCTGAACTGTCGGCCTCTTGATCAAGGTAATTTGACTATTGGAGAAATTCCGATTCCAATAAATCAAGGTGAAGTCCCTATTTCTACTAGTATGGATCGTAAACCTGGTCAATGCTTTCCAAAAACATCAGCTATTCCTTCCATGCTTGTTAAGTCTGCACATATTAGGGAAAAAATTCAGTTTATGACAGACCATGCTTTGATTGGAAAATTCATTAGATTACAACCATCAGAGAAAGCTTTGCTCTGGTGGATCAACTCAACTTGGAAACCTAAAGGTCATTATGATTTACATTTAGGATCAAAGGGGTTTTTTACTGTTTCTTTTATCACTCAAGAGGATCGGAATCAGATTATTGATGGAGGTCCTTATTTCTATTATTCAACAGGTCTTTTCCTTCGTCCTTGGAAAGAGAAATTCTGTCCGGAAAAGGAAGACATGTGCATTGCTCCAGTGGGTTATATTCACTTCCTTAGGAATATTGGGATGCTGAAATCTTAGAAGCACTGGGTAATTGTTTGGGTTCCTTTATTAAAATTTTGGAGCAAACTAAATCTCAGCGATATACTGCCTTTTCCCATATATGTATCGATATGGATCTATCCAAGGCTCTTCCGGAGGCTATTAGGTTGCTTTGGGACGATGATGAATGGATTCAAACTCTGGACTATGAACAGGTTCCCTTTAGATGTCGTTGGTGTCATGAGTATGGTCATTGATTTAGGGAATGTCCCTTGAATCATCCCAAACCATTGGTTAGTAAGGTATTGAATCCCTTGGAACTTGGGTTTTCTAAGGTATCTTCCCGCAAAAGAGGAAATAAGAAACAAGAACCTTAAGAGACTGCCAAGAAGATAAACAATTCTAATTCCTTTGAAATTTTGGGTAAATAGACAGAACAATTGGTGGATTCTAAAAGCCCCGAGGGTAATTTCTCCAAATCTGAGATTGGTCAAAGTTCAAGCCATCCTTCTTGTCCAAGTATAGACCAGGATATCCATATTGGAAATTTGCAACAAATAGCTAGATCAGAAGCTGAAGCAATGGATGTCTCTCTGCAACCTGATTTCTTGGAAGAATTAGAAGAAATGGATATAGGTGACTTAGATCTTGAAGGAATTGAGAAAGCCTATTCAGATAAAGATTTATGCTATGTTCCTCAAGAACAGGTTAGTCTCCTTAAAGAGGCTATTCTTAAAGATAAATTCTCAAATTCTCTGGGCATTAATTCAGGGTCTTTTAAAGAAACTAAAAAAATTGGTGAAGACAGTGGCAAGAAACCAGGACACAAATCAAATAAACACAGAGTAGCAGATGTAGGAAGGTGATTGGTTGATTCGAGTCAATATCCGACAATCCGAGCTGCTCTTGGTCTATAATCTTGTTTATTAATGAAACTCCTTTCTCGGAACACTTGAGGCATTAATAGCCCGAGAAAGATAAAAATTCTCTGTCAGAAGATTAAGAAATCTAACCCAGCCATTGTTTTCTTACAAGAAACTAAGCGCCAGTCTAATTTTATCCAGGAACGCAGGAGTAAAATATAGACGCGTTGTGAGAGCATGGGTATTGATTCTAAAGGATTTTCTGGAGGTTTATGTATTTTATGGGATCTGTCTCGGGTTTCCCTTTCTAATTTTCAAGGAACCCGTAATTCTATCTCTGCCATTTTTAAAGTGACTGGTTTCCCTATCTCAGGTTTACTAACGAATGTTTATGGTCCTCAATGCTCGAGTGATAAGCGTAATTTTTTAAAAACCCTCTCCAATTTGAAGACCTGTATGCCCTTTGAGCATTGGGTGGTTGGAGGTGATTTTAATGTGATCACTTTGCTTGAGGAAAAAAAAGGTGGTAGACGTTGTTTAGAGGAGGAATGCAATCTTTTCCGTGAGACTATTGAAGATCTGGGTCTTGTGGATATCACTCTGGGGGTTGGGTGGTTTACTTGGAATAATAAACATACATGGGACCGTCATATTGCTTCCATACTTGATCATTTTCTTGTTTATAAATCAGTCATTAATTTAGGAAGTGAAATTCATAGTTCGACCCCCTCTGGTCGAGGGTCTGATCACTGGCCAATCGAGATTTTGTGGAGTGGGACGGGGTCTCAATTCAAGAAGCCCTTTTGTTTTGAGCAATTTAGGATGATTCATCCTGACTTCTTTGAAAAAGTTAAAACATGGTGGGCGGAATTACATTCAAATCAGGTCGCTAATATGTGGCCTTTTCAACAGAACTTGAAGGCTCTGAAGTCTAAAATCAAGAAATGGAATAAGGAAGAATTTGGGAATATATTCAGGGAGAAAAAATGATTGGAGACCCATCTTCAAGAGATTCAATCCATTGGGCTTAATGAAGGTTATTCCCTAGTTCTTCTTGAGGAGGTACAATTGGTGGAAAAACAACTTGATGAAAGGGAAAAACAAGAGGAACTCCTTTGGTTGCAGAAATCCCGTATCAAATGGCTCCGAGAGGGAGAAAAGAATTCCAAATTCTTTCATCATTCTGTTATCCAATCTAGGTTTCAGAATAAAATTTATTCCCTTAAATATGAAGCAGGAAACCTCTTGGAAGGTAGGGAGGAAATTGAGGATTTACTCAATTCTCATTTTTCAGATATTTTATCTGATCCTCATAGGGATTGTTCTTCTGACATTGATATCATTACGAGCCGGATGCCATCTTTAGTTTCAAGGCAACAAAACCAAGTGTTAATGAATTCCATCTCTCTTCAAGAAGTCTAGGAGGTTGTCTTTCAGATGAAGGAAGGTACCTCGCCTGGCCCGGATGGTTTTACTGCTAACTTCTTTCATCACTTTTGGGAGATGATTAAAATTGATGTTTGGAATATTGTAGAACAATCTCGAGTTTCTGGGTGTATTCTTCCAGCCTTAAATGCTACTTTTTAAACTTTGATTCCTAAAAATGAGGGTGCTGATTCGCCTAGTAAATTCCGTCCTATCAGCCTTTGTAATGTTATTTATAAAATTATAACCAAGGTAATAGCTAATCGTTTAAAACCTAGTCTACCTTCTCTAATCTCATTAGAGCAATCAGGGTTTGTGGAGGGGCGTCAGATTTCAGATGGGATTATTCTTGTACATGAAATCTTACACTCCATCAAACTAAAAAAGATGCCGGGTATGTTAGTTAAGCTTGATGTCGCCAAAGCTTATGATAAACTTAACTGGCAATTTATCGGGAAAATGTTGGTAGCATTTGGTTTTAGTATGGCCTGGGTGAACTGGATTATGAATTTGATCTCATCGACCTTTTTCTCAATTTTAGTTAAAGGGGTTCCTTCAAGAATCATAACTCCAACTCGTGGTATCCGTCAAGGGGATACTCTATCTCCTTTTTTGTTTATTCTCATGGCCGAAGGTCTGGGACGATCTATTTCTACTACAAAGGATGCCAATTCTATAATAGGTTTATGTGGAACTCCAGATGGGGCTAGGAATTCTCACCAACAGTTTGTTGATGATACTATGCTTATGGGATGTCCCTATGTCTAGGAAGCCTCTAGCTTTCGGAAGTGCTTGGATTAGTTTGGTAATGCCTCTGGTTTGGAAGACAATGCGCAAAAACCCTAGGTTTTTTTCTTTAATACTCCTAGTGTTACTCGTCGAAATATTATTCGTATCCTAGGTTTCTCTAAAGGTTTTCTTCCAGCTACTTTTTTGGGAACTCCTTTTATAAACACTCAATCAAGGAAGAGTTCCTGGGTTGAACTTGTGGATAAAGTCAAGAAGGGATTGAGTAACTAGACTTTGAAATCTTTGAACCTGTCGAGCCATTTGGTTCTTGTTAAATCCGTGCTTCAAGCTTTGCCTACTTATATGTTCTCAACTATGCTGGCGCCTAAATATGTTCTTCTGGATCTGAGAAACATCCAAAGGAATTTTTGTGGAGTGGTACTCAGGATCCTCATAAATGGGATCTGGTCAACTGGGACAATGTCTACAAACCAAAATCTCAGGGGGGTATAGGGCTAAGAGATCCAAAAATAACAGGGTTATTAGCGGGAGCTAAGCTTTGGTGGTGTTGGCTTACTCACTCTCAGGAACCATGGGCTAAATTATGGGTAGCCAAATATGCTCCTCAGTGGGATTGTCAGGAATTAATTAGGTTTTCTGAAGAAAAAGCTAGTTCTCACATTTGGAAAACAACTTGGGCAGGTCATAGTATAATTCAACAGCATGGTTTTTGGGAAATATGTGATGGTCAATCTACACGCTTATCGGAGGACACTTGACAACAACTAACTCCGTTGGAATGATCAAGGCTGTATCCAAAGCTCCAAGAATCCTATATCAAAATAAATCTATGCAAAGTTGCTGATCTTTGGGGGGTTCAGCTGTCGAGTTCTTTCTCTTGGTCATGGGTAACTCAGAGTTGGTTGAATTGCCTAGGTCCTTCTCAGGAATGTTCACGGCTTATGGAAGAGCTCAATCTGAGATGTATTCAAAGATAGAAAGGTAAGGATAAGCTTCATTGGGGTTATGGACCGAAAGGGGAATTTTCTCTCAAAGAGGCTTATAGCCTTCTCTTTCGGACCTCTGAAAGCCTAGCTATTTCATCTTGGAATTCTCTTTGGGGGAAAAAATTATGGCCAAAAATTACTATTTTCTGCTGGCTTGATATGCATAAAAGAATTTTAACCGAGGAAAATTTAAAAAGATGAGGGATGTATGGCCCTTACTAGTGCCCTCTCTGCAAACACGCGGAGGAAACATCTATGCATCTTCTGGATGTCTGTCCTTTTTTGGAAGCTCTATGGGATCATGGCTCAGCTCTGTTCCGTCGTTCAGCTCGAATTAAGTAGAACCTAGTGGGAACCCTGCTTCATTGGCCTAAGAATCTGTTCTAGAGTCAAATCCTGAACCTACTTTGGGAAAATTTTCCAATTTTTTTGATGTGGGCTATTTGGAATGAACGTAATACTAGAATTTTTCACTCTAAAACTTCTTCTCTTTTTAATGTATGGCAATGTTTGAGGTCCAAATTGAAGGAAACCATCTCTTTGTCTAACTGGGATATAAAATACTTCGAGTTAACAGGGATGGAAAGGTAGATTCTGGCAGACTGGGGTCTGGTTAATTATGGTACTTCTCTTCAGCCTAACCAGAAATATCATTCATTTAATCCAAGCCCAGATTGCTGGAATCCTCCTCCAAATGGATTTCTGAAACTAAATTTTGACAGAGCCTCTAAGGGAAATCCTGGGAAGGTGGGATATGGCTTTATTCTTCGTAATAACAGAGGTAAAATGCTTGGTTATGGCTATGGTTTCCTGGGTAATGAATCCAACAATGCAGCTGAGATTGAAGGATTGATCCAAGGGTTAGAATAGGTCTTGGAAAATTTTCACGAACCAGTCATAGTGGAGGGAGATTCACAGATGGTTATTCACGTTTCCTCTAAACTTCATAATGGCTCTCAAAGCTCTAAAGTTTCATCTTCCTGGCACCTGGAGAGTCCTATTGCAACTCTACACTCGGGTCTCATTCAGGGGAAAGCTGTCAGTTTTACACATGTTCATCGGAACGACAACAAGATGGCGGATTTCTTGGCCAACATGGGGGTTGGTGCATGTCAGCCTTTTAGAGCGCAAGCTTGGAATATGCTTTCGAATATGACTGCTCAATCCCAGTGTCAAGATATTATATCTAGCAATTGTACTAGCGTCCAGATGGAAGGTCAGGATAATTATTAAAACAGGTGTATCTTCTCTCTAAGCACATGGCACTTGATAGGTGTAATCCTTGTTTTTAATTTTTGACCCGATGCGTGTTTTAAATATGATGGTTTGGGAATATTTTTTCATATATGTGACAGTTTTTGGTACGTATATTGTACCGGGCTCTGAGGATCAGATGAAAGAAATTTATGGTGAGTATGTTCAAAGGACTTGTGTGAGGGATTGTGAATTTAATCCGCAGATCATGTCCATCATTTCACACTCCTATATGAGGTTATATATTTTGGTGCAGGGTGGCAGAACTTTTATCAACTGCTCTTTGGGTATTATTGAGAGTTATTGTTGTGAGTGTTTTATTCGTGGTTTGCCTAGGAATCTATGGTTTATCAAGATGAGTGATAAAGGAAAGGGGAAAATGGAGCATTCTCTATCAGACTCGTCCAAAGTAGCTTCCCATGCGCAACGTAAGGCATTATGGGAGTCCCGTATTTTTGAATTGGAACTCCATTAGGATATTCAGAATCATATTACTGCCACGGAACATAGGATTTGTGATAAAGTCGACTCCTAAAAAATGAAAGAGGAAACGGAGAAAGCGCAGGAATGGATTCTGGATCCTGGCCACACTGTTGGGCGGATGAGTCTTTATGAAAAATCCGTCGTGCTATTCTGGGTTATGAAAAAATTGGTGGGTAGAGCTAAATGGGATCGATAGTCTCCTAATTTGGATAATTCATCTCTTGAGTCTTGGCAGATTACTTTCTCTGATTTGATCTAGTCTTTGGATGTTTCAATTAAACGGGTCGAAGACAAAATTGATTTCCTGACTATGTGCTTTGGTTTTCAGTATCCTGCTTCTTCGAGCTCTGGTGCAACAAAACCAGGTTTTCTTAGTTCTTCTTCGCACTTTGATCAGGATTTATCTTATATTTTGTTATAAGTCTGAAGTATGGGGACTTATCACGTTGTACCCGGTTCTTTTTATGAGGTTTTTATGATCTTAAAGATGTTTCTTCTTGCTTTAATTTGGTTTTATCTGCATCAATATGGCATGTTCTTAGGGATGCAATCTTTGGAGGCTTTATCAGTATTTCCAGATATTATGCTCCATTGTTGTAGCTAATATAATCAAGCATATGACAGTTCGGAATCCTGGATTTGAAATATTAGTCATCGTTTTTGACACTCTAAATTTTCTAAAGTTGATGGATGAAGTTTATATGTAGTAACGCTGGTCTGAAATATGTACCTATAGGGTGTCCTAGATATTTTGTGAATGCGACTGTGGGTTTTTGTCTGATTATGCTGGGGACTAGTATGGCAAGGACTAAGCTTTTGGCTGGTCACTTCTCCTTAAGATTTGAGTCTGTGTGTGGGGAAGCCAGGAAGTTTTGTGTATATAGGTTGGGAAGCAAGTAAGTTTTGTGTCTATGCGTTGGGAAGTAAGGAAGTATGGAGTTAGGAAGTATAGTATTACTACTACTGTTTTGTATCAACTCTGGTAAAGATGGAAACGTTGATTTTGTACCTTGTAATTGGTTTTAAGAAGGCCTTACTTCTTTTTTAATGTGATTACTGTATTTACAAAAAAAATAAAAAATTGCCAAGTAACTGACTTGATTATGAAAATTTTACAAATTGACAATAGGATGTCAAAAATAGCACCAAGCATTGTGGGAGTTTACCCCATTTTATAGGCACAAAGGAGGAATTTGGACTTCTTACAGGGCTTTGCAAGGGTAAATGGGGTTGGAGTGAATTTTGATCTATGAGTAGATAGGAAGGCATTCATTATTTTCTTAGGATCCATCTAAACAGGCAACGTTTTAGTTTTCTCGGTAGTTTGTGGCTGAAATTCGACAATTAATTTAAATTTTTATACAATCTAAATTTTTTTAGTGCATAAAAGATTATGCATTGTTATAAAATTCTAAGGAACTCAAATCATACAAGTTTAATAATTGTTACCTAAAATTCTGAGAAATCATTACCATATTTACCTAGAAACATCACCGAAAAAACTAAAAAAACGATGAAAAAAAGTCACCTCCTTAGACTATACCATTTTCTTATAACTATCTTTGAAGGAAGCATTGATGGCCTCAAGGGAGAAGCTCAGCTGTTGGAATCAGTCAAGGGAGAAATTGGCCTTAATATGCTCTCCTACTTCCAATCCCAAACTTTTTTACCTCCCTTCACCTCTACCATCTTTGCCTCCTCCTAGTAAGTCCTCACTCTCTTTTACTGTTATGAGTGATCTGGTTGCTAGGATATTATTGTAGATGGCTACTCCAAATAATAGGGGAGCTATCATGAATTTAAGATATGCTTACAAACAAGCGCTATTGTGGTAAAGATGAGTCTAAATATGAGTCTCTTGTGATAGTTAGGGTTATATCATAGCTCATGAAATTATTGGTGCAATGTCAATGATACATTCTTTTAATATTGAAGATACTAACCTTGATTTTTAGAATGATACGAGGATTTTCAGATAGACGTTGCACTACTAAAGCGATTGTCTTTGGTGTAGTTTCAATGGTAGCAAAAAACAGCTACACAACTAAATTTACGATCTGCTATGTGGTAAACCCAGACTTTCCCTCAATTATCAGTCTTTCAGTACAAATGATAACAGGTCGAAATATGAATTGTTGGATGACATGTTCTTTCACATCTAGTCGATAATTCCTTTCATCCTATTAGACAACTTATGCCTTGTTTACAAATTGCAACGACATGAAGTCTACCTTTTTGTCTCTATTATTGGTATGACAAGGGTGACTTCTCATAAGCCCATGACAAACGACAAAGCCTTAAGAGGCATCGTCCCTTAAAAATGCCTTCAACATAATTATTTTTCAAATAATTTATTTTATCACCCATCTACCTAAAGGTTAATGTGCACATTTTTGTCATTTAAAGTTTTTCCTACGTTGTAAGTGAACAAAATTACCGTTTTCTATATGGTAGTGACCTAACACAAGCCAATTTGTAAAATAAACAAGTTTTTACAAGTTTTTGTCACTGAAATATTTTTCTACAATGTAAGTTTACTGTTTTCTATATGGTAGTGACCTCACACAAGTAAACTTGTAAAATAGTTTGGAAAAATAACCGAGCAACGTTATGAAAGTGAATTGGAAGCGGGAGTTTGCCGAAGTGAAAGAGATTTCATCTAGGAGGCTAGGGTTCCTTCCGTAGCCACCCTCCTCCTTCTTCTTGAGCGGTGATGGATATACGCTGAATGCACGAGCATACTATGGAGCGACGATGGTTCTGGTGTGATGGCGGTGACAGATCCTACTGTGAGGCGACGATGACGGATCCTGGTGTGAGGCGGCGAGGTCGAGGGGTTTTGAGAGTCGTCCAACTGAACCAGGTGGGTAGGGTTCCTTCCTTAGCCGCCAACCCCACTATGTGAGGTTGCTGGATCTAGCTACAAGATGGTTTTCTGGCAGTGACCATAGAATAGAGGGGCTCTTGCGTTGTGTTGCTTAGTGAAGGGATTTTGTCTTTCTGCGGTGGCGACGTTTTACAGTGTCCTTTGGTGAAGGGAATTTGTCTTTTGGCAGCGACGACATTTTTTCTGTGGAGGGTTGGAGGCCCTCCCATCTTGAAGGAAAAGGATCCCGTGTAGCTATGTGTTTACTCCATCGATGGATGAGTATCTTTCCCCCTGCATTGGTGGTATAGACTATTTTGGATTCCCTTTGTCCTTTTTTTCTATTACTTTGGTCTCTTGAGTAGTTTTTGTATGGGTGTTTTATGCACCTTTTTGTAAGCTCTGTTATAGGGTGTTATTTTCCAAATTTTTTGGCTTCTAGCAGTAAGTTCTGGTGCTTTGCACTTGTCGTAAAGATGTATGGTCTTTTTTGAGGCTGTATGGTTCTCCTTTGTGGCATGTTCTATCTCTTAGCATGGTTTGTGGCTTTTTTCCTTGGTAGGGAGCTTGATTCTGGATGCTCAGTCTGTTGAGCAATGTTTATGTGTTTTGGATGGATATGATACCCAGTATCATAGAAATGTATATCATTACCTTTGATTCTAATGAATATCAAGGAACTGCTATTTTTCTTCTAGAAAAAACTTATAAAATAGTGCATGTTTTTAGAGGACATGTATTTATCATCCACCTTTTGGAGAAATGAAAGTGTGGTGAAGTCAGAGATGCATCATCCACCTGCCTATGCAAATGCATACCTTAAAGTACTTAAAGAAAGTGTCGCGTCCCCCCTTTTATAAACATTTTTATATATTTAAGAAAACATTTATATGTTTACATTAAAATGAGGGAGAAATACACATTTTTTCTAGATGAAA
Organism: Pseudotsuga menziesii; assembly: GCA_001517045.1. Lineage (NCBI taxonomy): Eukaryota > Viridiplantae > Streptophyta > Pinopsida > Pinales > Pinaceae > Pseudotsuga > Pseudotsuga menziesii. Next base: position 188,794 of record LPNX010474480.1, read on the forward strand.
AATAATAGTTCCGTGATATTCATAGTGAATCAAAGGTAATATATTACATCATTAATATGCCAAGTCATAAGACCCATCAAGTACCAGGATCCAAGTATCTGACCCATGTAGATAATACCGTACTGATTCAATACATCAATGCCATACAAAATAGTAGTTCCCTAGCAGTCAGATAGAGAGGATATAGAGAAATCATGAGTGTTATCCAAGGAAGGTCTCAAGAGAGTAATCTATGATAATATTCACCATAGAAGTGAATCATCAGTCTAAAAGAAAACAAACCCAAAGGGTCTGAATTTTCCATACTCAAAAAGAGGAGTAGGTCAAGGAGAGTCAAGCTCCTTAAAATAACTGCATTTTGTCTAATCCAATGACCAAACCTTCATGATATTCCATAAAGGAAGTTGGCCTATAGCCAAAAGGTGGCCTTCCTTGGCTAATAGGTCTGCCCTCTCATTATGCTCTTTGTAGACATGCAAATAATCAATAGATGAGAAAGAGACAGACAAAGTAGTGATGTTAAAACACCAAGCCTCCAAGTCCAGAGTGTGAAGAGAAGAGCAACCTTTTGCCCAATTTATGACCACCATAGAGTCGCCAAAAATATGAATGCTTTGGATCCCAATCTTCTTATCAAAATATAGGAGAGCCCAAAGGGCTAAGATTTCTGCATGGGTATTGGTACTAAATCCACAACCCATTTTGATGTGGAAATGATGAGTATGACTGATCAGGAGGAATATGCCAACACCCCCGTTATTTTCAGTAGCTGCTCCATAAAAAAACAATGGGATATGTGATGATGGGGGGGAATCCAATGTTCCTTTTTCTGCAAATGCTGGCAGATGGCACAGAATAAGAAAGCACATTATGCATAATAATGTGGGCAATAATGTCAAACTTAGTTCCTTATCCTCAAACATAAAGAGATCTTTGGATTTCCAAATATTCCATATGACAAAGAAAGGTAGATGGAGTGGGTTACCTTTTTTCTTGAGTCAATTCTCAATATTTCTAAAATAGATGTTTTAGACCAAGTCAAAGTACAATTATGAAGTCTGAGGTGGCTGCTGATGGTCTAAAGAGTAAAGGGACATTCAACAAATAGATGCTTAACAGATTTAACTTTGCACTTGCAGAGCCTGCACCTATTGAGACCATTCCATCATTTTCTTAAAATATTGTCCCAAGTATTTTATTTTATTTTCAATGACCATCCTTATGAAGCATTTTATCTTCTGCGGGATCTTCAGATGCTAGATCTGAGAATGTAAGCTGTGATGGGCAAGTGGTAAGTTGTAAGAGACAATGAGGTCACAAGATTTCTTAGCTGTGACCGACCCATTTTTGGTATTACACATCCATATCATAGTGGCCTCCACATTATTTATCCTTATGCCTCCATGAAGAAGGCCTTTGGTATAAGAAGTCCAGATATCAGACCAAGCACCCCCCAGATTTAGATCACAAGATGTATACCAATAATTTTCCCTGTGAGGCCCGTAGTCAAGGTTTTGAATCTGAGCCTGGTGGGTCATCCCAAAGTCTGCAAGATATTCTTTAAGATCGGCCGGGAGGATATATGGTGCATTGAGACCTGCAATGGGATCAATTTACAACCTTATGTTCAGTCCATTACCAACTTTCCATCCAAGTCTGCATGTAATCCAAGACAATGATTGTATGAAACCATTCCGGATATAATAAGTACCTGTGATAGAGAAGGACTGAGTTCTAAACCAACCATCAAGATGTCTATGTTTTAGATATTTTTGAGCCACAATCTGACTCCAGATACCCCTACCATTTAAAATCTTCCAAAATATTTTGACTCCGAGAGATATACCAAACCATTTGAGCTGCTTAATGTTCTAGCCACCATAGTCATAGAGAGAAGCAATGGATTTCCAATCAGCCAAGCGGCAGTCTCTATTTTCCATCATAGTTCCCCCATAAGAATGAGAAAATGTATCGACACAGAGAGTTTATAATGGATGAAGGGACACAAACCGATGCAAACCAATAAACAACTAGTCCTGTAGGAACATATCTGATAAGGACAACTCTACCCCCGAGAGAAAGGAGCCTGTAGGTCCAATTATTTATCCTTTTTTCAAACATGGCAAGAATCCACTTCCAATAATTTGTTTGGTACCCTAAGGGCTTCAAGTGATACCCAAGATATATAAAGCCCATGGTGATTAGATCCATTTTGTATGGAAAGAGATCAGCAATGATTCTTCTGGTATCATCTTCAATATCATTATATAAGAAGGAATACTTCTGAGCACTAATAGACATGCCTGTAGCCACACAGAATAGATCAAGGGCCTATTTGATAGCTTTCCATTCTTCAATAAATCCCAACACAAATAAAATCACATCATCAACAAATAATAAATGAGTAATAGCATGGCCAGGTGGTATCTATATCTTTGTGATGAGAACTTTTCTATGTGCATCACAAAGAATGAGACTGAGACTTTCAATTATCAGCATGAACAGAAGAGGGGACAAAGGGAAACCTTAACGAATCCCTCTAGTGGCAGGAAAAAAACTGGATGGAGTTCCATTGACAAGAACAACAAAATTTAAAGAGCAGACACATCCCATTATCCAATTAACACCAACCAGAGGAATACCTATTTGTATAAGGATAACTCTCAGGAAAGTCCAATTCACCCTATCAAAGGCTTTAACCAGATCAACTTTAAGAATCAAAACTTTTAATTTTTTAGTCTTAACATTATGGAGAATTTCCTGAGTGATGCCAATGGGTTCAATACTCTATCTGTCTTTTAGAAACCCAAATTGTTGAGTAGATATGGCCTTATCTAAGAGAGGCTTTAGGTGAAGAGCTACAACTTTAGAAATAACCTTGTATATAAGATTGCATATTGAGATCGGTCTAAAGTTAACAAAAGTGAGGGGATTTTCACATTTAGGGATCAATGTGAGAAAAGTAGAGTTTAAAGCCACAAAAATATTTCCCTCAAGTCTAGCCTGTTCAGAGACACAACAGAGGTCTTCCCCTAAGAGATCGAAGAAAGAGAGAAAGAATTCAACATGCCATCCATCAGGACCTGGGGATTTATCTTTTTTAAATCCTTTCAATACTGCTTCAATCTCTGATATAGTGATGGGCTCAAGAAAACAAAACTTATCCTCCTCTTGGACAAAAGAAGGAAAGAGGATAATAACTTTAAGCTGGTCAGAGATATTAGTGTTTCCATCATACTTAAAAATGTCTGAAAAGTACTGTTGACCCAACATTTTAAGAGGAGAGTCATTTGAGATTAAGTTCCCTTCACAATCCTCAAGTGACCAGATGCTTTTTTTTTTATTTCTTCTGGTAGAAGCAAGGGTGTGAAAGAATCTTGTGTTTGCATTACCTTCAGAGATCTAAAGGGCTATGCTCTTTAGTCTTTGAGTGAGGACCTTTTGAGCTAAATGTTTCCCTTTTTTTTTTATAGTTCAAGTAGTAAATCGAAGTCAACCTTATTGAGAATGCCACAGTAATTCTGAAGGATGGTACAGATCTATGAATCAATGGTGGTCAACTTGAGTCTCCTAGAGAGTTTTTTGTCCCTTTCCCACTTTTTGAGAGTGTATTTGAGCCTTCTAATCTTGAGAGAGAGGGATTCTTGGTGATCACAAGATCGAAGGTGTGTGCTAGAATTCCAAGAAGTGCTCACAAGAGCTGCAAAGTCATCATCCAAGAGCCAAGTCCTATTGAACTTGAAAGGATAGCAATGAGAGGAAAGTCTAGTACCCCATTCTAGACAAATGGGGTAGTGGTCAGATATTTCAGAAGGAGTCGCCTAGGGTATATAAGATGAGAGAACGGGAAGGAGCTGATCAGTAGCCAAAAAATGATATAGTCTTTTGCTAATACCATCAATACCAGAGCGGCCATTTCTCCAATTCGGGCTGGGATAACACTGACACAAGTCAACCATGCTATTACAGGGAAAGAGCCTTAAAAATTAGTATGATAGAGGATCAATATGTGCATGAGTTCCCAAGACTTCAGATGATGAGAGAGTGAGGTTAAGGTCCCCAACCAATAGAAGTTTAGGTAGTGAAAAGAGTCCACCATCAAGGACCTTATTCCATAATTCAAGTATATGATGGTAGGGGCCATAACAATTTAGGATAGAAAAGACCTGGGAAAATCCTTTGATGCTAGCATTGAGAAGAATACCTGCAAAGGAAGAAAAATCTTTGCATCGAATCAAAAGTGGGTTCCATCCTACAAGGAGACCCCCAGATAGGCCTGATGAATCAAGGGCACAAAATTCCCAACTGGGTTTGAGTTTGGAGAAGAGAAAGAGAGCCCGAGAGAAAGTACACATAGTTTCTTGGATAAGTATCATATCAAGATTTAGGTCAAAGAACAGTGAGTTCAGGGATTTTTATTTGGTTTGCCCCTCGAAACCAAGGATATTCATGGAGAGTAGCTTCATTCGGGAATAGAGTCCTCAAGTAAGTCTGCTCTGAGGACCTCTGAAGGGTTGAGGTGAGAGAAACAGGGAGACCTAGAAGCTACCTTAGTTTCATCAAGAGTGGGGTGTAAAGAACATAGGCACCAGGGTCAGAGGGAGTACTCTTCTTAGGGGAGAGTCGAGGAAGAAATAGGGGACTTGTCTGAGAAAATATTAAGAGTTTGGAGGAGGGATGTATCCAATAAATTCAGAGATTCCCTGGGGCTAGAAGGAGCATCCACAATGTGAGTAGGCAAGGGGTTTGGGGAAGACACATGGGGTGAATGAGGAGAAAGAGTGAGCGGTGGGAAGTGTTCCAAAGTATTGGGAGGAGGACCATCAGAGGAGAGACTAAGAGGGAGAGGGGTGGGTGAAGGAGGGAGTGGAGAGTCAAATGGAACAGTCTGAGTAGGAGCCAGTTGAGATAAGTGAGAGAAAGTCTCAAAATCCTCAATAAACATTAGTTCACCCTTGGAGATGCCCTCATAAGGAGTGGGTGAGGTGGAGACATAATGGTCCTCCAGCAAAGGTGAGGAAAAATCGATGGAGGGTGAAAGACCATCAAGGGAGGGGGAAGTAGGTAAGGAATCTTGGTCGAAACCCTGAGAGACAGGTTTACCATGAAGAGGAAAAGAGCAATTTTTGCGTAGATGACCTGTGTCATGTGAATAATTGCACCTAAAGGGAATATGGAGGTAATCTAATCCTTGGTTAATGATAAGCTCACCATAGACAATGTCAATATCAGCTAAAAGACCCTTGGACACATCAAGTTCTATGAGAACCATTGCCATCCGTTTATCAAAGATTAGATGAAAATATTTTTCTAAGGCTACAAAGCACCCAAGGGAGTTGGCCAGACCCACAAGAAACTCCTTGTTCCAGAGGGGAAAGGGAAGAGCGGGAAAAAGGACTCGGATATGTCTCTTTATGACCCTTTCTTTGAGTGGATCAAATCTAGAGTTCCAACGACTCAGGACCAATGAGCCCTTCTTTATAGTCCACAGGGAGTTGACAAGGAATCCTTCTCCTCAATGAAGACAAAAACCAACCACTTATTGGCAAGAAGACTGATAGTGGGTATATAATGGATGATGGGTTTCTAGTGAACTATGGCCTAGTCAACCCATTCCTCCTTAGACATTGAAAAATATTCTAACCTTCCAATGAGGGCTCTACAGCAGAGCGTTTCAACCTTATCAAAGAAGACATCGTGGACGAGAACATATCTGCGCTTGGAGTCCAGGGCCTTAAGGGATTTGGTTTTATGCACGAGGGGTTCACTAACAAGGCAATATTATATCATGTCCATTCATATTGGGGGTTTGAATACTCCTAAAAGCCTCAAAATATATATTGCCTCGTATTAAGGGGTCAAGGGTTTTTTTTAATTGACATAGTGATATAAATATTGGGGGTTATTTTATTTGGGTGGGTCGAGGAATAACATTCAAATCGTGGGATATATATATATA
>LPNX010474480.1:194885-218032 GCA_001517045.1 Pseudotsuga menziesii
TTGACCCCGTTGCATTAGATGTATATGATGTATATATTGTAAATAATCATGGTACAGAGCTAAAGGCCAAGGCCCCACCATCGATTGGTTATGCTATGTTTTGGATTGAAATTGTCACCGATGTTATATCGGGGCATGCAGCATACCTATTGAGTTTTGTCATCATGTAAATATGCATCTTTAATTAAATGAACCCCAACTAGCTACGTTTGCGGCAACTAAATTGAGAAGGGGCATGATTTTCACAAGGATAGGGGGGGGATGTCAAACCTTGAGCCATGAGAGAAAATCCATGTGTCACCACCCTATTTTGATTTTCCCATCTTTCCATGTTTTATTCCAACCACCACCATTAAAAGCTCTGCTGTTAGTTGGGGCAGTTATGGTTGGGAGTGGAGTGTGGCAGGACTGTCAGTCCGAGCCCACATGCACACTCCCAGCCATAACTGCCCCAACTAACAACAGAGCTTTTAATGGTGGTGGTTGGAATAAAACAAGGAAATATGGGAAAATCAAAATAGGGTGGTGACACATGGATTTTCTCTCATGGATCAAGGTTTGACATCCCCCCCCTATCCTTGTGAAAATCATGCCCAGGACTGTCAGTCCGTGTCCACACGCACACTCCACCAGCGGATTGAACCTCATGATGGGAAGGAGAATGACTACACCCCTCATTCCACTCACTCCACTATGCATTCTTTACCTGGTCTATTCATCCTCATGCAGGGACGTTGTCTATTCATTTTTTTCTCACACACAGGATTCTTTCCTGTTTTGGTCTCATGTAGCTAAGAGAGAGGAGCCGTCTCCACTGTTATTCACATTTCCCACATAGAGGAATCTGGTGTGTTTCGATCCATATTTGGGATTTGGTGTAAATATTCCCTCACGCACTGGGTTTTGTGTCGTTGTTACTCATGCAGCAAGCTGGGGCCGTTCGGTCACTATCACCCATGATTTCTCCTGTGGAGAGCCATTTCTATGCTCAGGGACTGTGTGTAATTTTTACTTACCGATTTGTGGCTTGTACATATGTTTTCCCCTACTTAGCGGAGAGCCTGGCTTCTCTCTTCCATTTTTGGACTCTGTAAGTCTTATCGGTGGCTTCGTTGCCTAGGACGGACTGCTGTTTTCCCCATGTCATGAGCTGTGTTTACTGATACATTTTGGGACTGTTGTAATTCACTGGGGAGTCATTTTGGCCACAATAGGGCCAAGAACGAATCAGGAGTCGTTTTCCCTGTTTAAGCTGTAATTGCTGATTGATTTCATGCGTGTAATGGTTGGTTTTCGGACTGTGTTGGGAGCAGGGATGGGGGCTTGGTTTGCTTGATAAACCTGCTGTGTTTGGAAACTACACAGATATGGCTAGAGGGATAGCTTTCTTCTCCACAACCCCTGAATAGCACTGGAAGGGAAGTCAGGGCCTAAGGGACTGTGTAGCAGAGAAGGGACTGATTCCTTGTGTTGGGTGTGTGTGTGAGTGTCTTAGAAGTTAGGCTAGTTCTGGTGTAGGTGTTCCTAGCTCTGTAATGAGCTCACCAGCTTAGCATTTATCCTTTCCCAGCTCCTTGATGGCCTGTTAAACCCAACTGTGTTGGCTTGGCTATGTTTTGCATATCCTTGGCTATGTGTAAGCCTGCTTGTTCATTATTCCTTGGAGAATCATGCCCAGCTCGGAGGTGGCAGCGTTGCTGAGAGATTAAGGAGCACGCTGGCCTATGGTTGGGTGGAACATTGCAGCGATGTAGCTGGTTGCAGAACGAGTTGTTCATAAGATAAGTAATCTTGTCTATTTTACTCTTGCAATCATTTTACTGTTAATGAATATGGCGAACATGTCGAGTGCTTGTATGAATGTATGTTGCTTCCGCTGTGTATGATAAATAATTGTATCTGTGTATGTTCTACTTCAATGCATTTTGTTTCAACATTTTATGAATGTACATGTTCATGGGGCTCTTAAGCCCGGATGGTTAACGCCATGGTAGTGTCCTCTTCGCCGGTCGGAGGGTCGGGGATGCTACAAATGGCATTTTAGCCTCACATAAAATTGTTGTATATTAAAATATTTAATTTAAAACAATATTTTTATAATATTATAGTTATGTTGATAATTTTTTTATTATTAATTTTATTATAAAGATTTTAAATTATATATATATATATTTCAAATGTGGTTCGCAAACCCCCCATCGATGATGCTACATCCACAGGAAGAAATAACAGGGGGGCCACCCGAAGGGGAATCACCGAGTTCACTCTAATTACATATCTAATCCGATGAGGACATCAAGTGAGACCCTTATATAACAATGTATATCTCAGAACTTACAACACTCAATCACTTGAGCTAAACCAATGGGATATATATATATATATATATATATAATTGTTGTATATGAAAACATTTTATAGTACAATATTTAATTTTAAATAATTTTTCTATAATATTATCATTATGCTTATGCTTTATTTTTTGTTAAATAGTTTTTAAATGAAAATATTCATATCATTACGTTAATCGTATTATAATATTGATTGAAATCTTAATTCTAATTGAAATCTAACTCCATAAATCCATATTAAAAAATACCAAAGAATTTGATTATATCATTGGTTCATATACATAAAAAAAATTGAGGATTTTTGTCTTAGTTTCATACATAAACATATTCCCAATTAAATAAAATTTACAAATATTCCAAAATAGAATACTTCTTGACTAAAGAAAAATCAATAAACTCTTGGATAACCAATGTTAAATTTATATGGGAGTATCATTTAATTTATTTTAAGATTTTAAATAGGAAATGAAGAGAATCTGCTCTAATTTTCAACTATTTTTGATCTTGTATAGATATAGAAATGAGATTCATTTGTTGTGGAAGAAACTGTTCACTAAACTTGGAATACTTTAAGCATAAGAAGGTATCTATACATAATTTATCCAAACAATAAGAGTGTTATTTTACCATATTTTACTATGCATGTATTAAAAATCACATACAAATAGATTTAAAAAAGAGTAGAAAACATTTATTAAGATTATTAAAAATATTTTATGGATTTTAATTTATCAAGCTTATATAAAACATGAGCTCTCTATGGCTATACGTATAGTTACATGATATAAAATTGGTTTGGTAGATTAGCAGGTTTTGGTGTGAAACATTTGAAATTATCATATTTTCTAAGCATTGCACTGACCATTGGACTATCATTCTTTTACATTCTTTGTTACATTGATCGGGTTTCCTTTGATGTGTTTTTCCTTCCCCATTACTATTTAGTTGGGTCGTCCACTATCCAACGCTACAAACGAATCAATCGCCCTTGCAATGTTGCTGGGATAATTAATAGCATTATACTATATTTCATTTATCATCTTTTTGCTTATACTAAGGTGCGTTAGTGCTCTTGTTGTTACAACTTTACAATCTGATATAAAGGGGGTGCTAAAAATGGGTTGATAAAATGGATACGGACAATATCTGGTGAAACTAGGGGTTTTCTTAATTGGAATGGTATATTGTGAGGGGGGTTCAACAATACAATTTTAGGAAGGATTTTCCAATATTTAGTAAAATTAGGGATATTCTTTAATATCCTACGAATGGACGTGCTATGTAACAAGTTCATTGAGTGAACCCCTCGTGGTTTTATGCCAGGAGCGGTAATATGGCTAGAGTCAGGTTTTGGGTGGCATCCCATCTTCTTTCGAAGAAACAGGACTGCTAATAGATGCCATCAAGAAAATGCTAGGTCAAGGATATCCCTAGAAGAAGGTACTGGAAAACAACAGTGCCTAGAAGACACAAACAGACAGGGCCCAAAAAATATGGGTCAAAGATAGTACAGTAACCGGAGAAATACTCAAAAACCCTACAAAGACAAATAGACATGGCCCTGAAAATACGGGTCAAAGATAGTATAGGGACAGTAATCGGAGAAATACCCAAAAACCCTACAAAGAAACAAATCAAATCCCACTTATTTTAACATGGTTGGTACAGTCCCTCTGATAGAGAGGGTTGACTCCATGTGGGGTGATTCACAGCTAGAGTAGCGAAATCCCTCAAAATCGGGGTTTTGACTCAGCCCCAGAGTGTAATTAGTGGAAAAAAGAACATTAGTCAATAAACAAGGAAAATACCTGAAACCCTGGAGATAACTGTCGTGAAGCGCACTGTAAGCCCCAAGAACGTCACCAAGAGTCTATGCGGGCGTCGAGCAGGTAGAATAAACAAATATCAAGGAAAAAAGGTGGTAGACGCTCCACAACGAGAAAGGTGATAAGCGACGTGCCGAGGGTGACGAACAGTGCATGCAGTTGACAAAGGTCCAGTGGGTCAATAACCGGTTAGTAATGAACAAAACATAGGGAAACACACCTGAGAAAAAACTGCATGAGCTTTACAACATCGGGACAGTTGTAGGAGAGGGGGGAAATCTAGAGACATGGTGGGAAACAGGCCATCTCTTTAAAACCCTAAACCAGGCTGCCCAAGTATACTCCCTATACCTAGAAGTAGCACAAATGGACCAACTTTGGGTGAAGGGATTCGAAATACACACTTATATGTTTAACTAAAAGGTGAAAAAAACTTACATTTTTACATTAAATGAGAGAAAAATGCAAAGGAAATGGTTCGAAGATTTTATAAAAATGAGTGAAATTAGTAGTTGTTTAAATATTTGTTAAGAAAACTTACATGACATGGAGATAAGTAAACTAGCAATTGCCTCATAAGGTGATATAAAATGATGAAAGGAAAACACATTGGAAGAAAAAGTAGATGTAATGAAGTGGAAAAGGGAGTTGTATTTTTTGTGAATTATTATCAGTATAGGTTGGGATCCAACCCCATGATGATCTTCCACCCAATGTCATGAAAAGTGATGACTCTTTGTTTATGTTGGGGACTAAGGAAACCTTGTTTGTTGTATCACAAACTCTCAATTAAGTACACATAATGTTTTTTCATATGATTTAAACATATGTGTACTTTGGTTGATCGACCATCCAATTTTGAGGTTTTGTTGATGGGCCACGCAACTCTTCACAAACTCGTAACTTACTTATTTAGGGATAATACTTAAGGACCTCTTAATAACTACTTATCCTCACCTCTATTCCTTCTCTCCTTAGAAATACATCGAGGAAATATATAGAACCTTGAAGCCAAGTTAAATCTTCAAACTATACCTATCTTAAGTCCCCTCTATCTTAATAACTTTGTTAGACACACCTCGAGGAAATATAATCAATATACCTAGTCGATCTGAACAACCGATAAAACTTATAGCTAGTACTTGGGGAGTTGAACCCCAACCCAAGAAACCCTCATACCAGTCCAATCTTGTACCATTATTAAGAATATTTAGCTATTCAGTGAACCTAATGGCCTTAATGTGGTAATTTTAATGTGAGTGTTAACTATGTTTTAGTGAGTCTTAACATTGTGTGGAGATTTAGAAATATTATTGGTTTTTGTGTAGAAATGGATACATTCATAGAACTTTAAGAATAAATTAAAAAAAAACAATAATTAATCTTCAAAAGCTTGCTTGGACTAATGTTGAGAGCAATCCTACCCTTTATAATACCAAGTTGATTTCAATTCTCTTTCCTTTATTGACATCAAGATCAATGACGTTGTTGCATTAGTGGATAAATAAACATCATTTTCAAGATGGATGGCTATTCCTAGTTTCAAACCTAACCTATTCAAGCATTAATTGTGTTTGGTGGATCCTTGTAAAACATCCAATGACTCTAAAGACTCCTAGGATTCTAGTATTTCCAATTTCTTCACTAAATATGGTGGTTGATTCGCTCCTTTCTCCCTGCTCATGCAACATGACCCACCTCCCCTATGCCTTAGCAAATACACATCCCTCGTCAAAGAAGAATTGGAATCTTATAGGTTTTCCACAAGGCCCAAAATTTGGCATATAATATATGAACAAGGCATGATTGTCAACCAACAACCATGAATGCCTGATAGTTGTGTGAAGTTATGGTGAAGCAAGATTCGATGAGAAACCATAAGTGCTTCAAGAGACAAGGAATCCTACAATAGTATACATTTAAATAAAATTATATCTTTAAAGGAATCATGGCCTAATATGTCAAGAGTTCAAATTTAGTTGGAGGGGTTTCCATAAACAATTGTTTTGAAGAATACATATGTTAGAAAATTTTCAAAATAAATATCAAACAAATAATGTAATATACAAGATAATTTTGAGAAAAGTTGTATATTGGTGAAACAACAATATAATTGTGAGGAATTTTTAAACAAAATGTGTATATCGTTAAAGCAATAATGTCATGTATGAGGCGTTTCTCTAAATAATTATGGCTAATATGTTACTCATTCTTTTAATTAACAAAATATATAGAGCATGCTTATTAACATAGATCTCTAAATTGTTTAACCATTTGAATTAAAAATTTATGTCACAATATTCTTATGGACTTATTTTAGGATGTTGGTGGGTGACCTTCACTAACACCTCAAGGCTTTGGTGTAACAGTTCGTATCAACTTATAGTTCGATAGTTCCTATATTTAGTTAGTTATAATTGAATTGGTTTCCTTTCTATTTAGTCTTATTTAAGTGCGTTCCCATGGAATTTCCCATTCTACTTAGTAATATAACAAAGGGACGTGATATCTCATTAGCAATTTATCATTTTGGTAGGAATTCAATGCCACCCTATAGCTTCTTACATAATTTTTTTTTATAAATTGGTCCTTTAAGTAGTTCTCTTCATATATATCATCTCCATCTTTTTTATGTTACCTTTACATTGAAGTCAAATCTTTTATGTGTTTTTGCAGCAATTTTTGAAGATTTTGTGGGTGAGATTAACAATGATAAGCTGCAATTTTTTTTCGGTCAATTCTCTCATGGTTGTAAAGTTTCTTGTTACACTTCACTAGAACACCCCTTCTGACCAAGTATTTGTTGTGCCACACGTTCACTTAGGATTGTGCATTTGGGTCATCCAACAAACCCACAACAAATTCAACCATTGCATTTGTTACTCTTGGATGCACAATTGAATTTTAATCAACCCATTGGTTTGTCATAACAACAATAGTTACAAGTCACATATGCACTTTCATAAAATCTTTATATATACAATTCACATATAATCATGTGGCATATATGTTTTAATTGAAACACAAGAGGCGTATAACAACACTATGTTATGTTTCTTATCAATTTTGATTTCTATGTTTAAGTCATCAAGCCACATAAAAACCAAAGAGATACCAACCATACATGTAAATTAGCTTGGGAAAGTGTGGCTTTATCTAGTTGATAACAAATACAAAATGGGATACACATGGATCACACAATCTCTCTCTTGTTACAAGTGTGGCCCTTCATGGTTACACATGTTTGTACTTGCAAGAGGTATCTATACTAGGGAAGATCATGTTATATTAATCTTGTTTATTTCATTGATTTCTCATCATAAAATGATGTTCCGTTTTGTGGCTTCTGCGTGGCACTTTTATATTGTGGTTTAAATTCAACATCTGAAATTCCATTATGAAGAGGATACATGTGTGACTTAAAAATAAAGAAAATTGCAACCTTGTAATATTTTTTTTTTTGTTAAGAAGGATTCGAGTCTATATAAAAGATACTTGTACATATAGGATGCAATTACAATTTGATATACTCCTCATTATAGAATAAAGTTATCATCCTTCCTATAATTCCACTTGTTCCATCACAAATTTTCTTCCACTTTTATTGAATAGTTAGACATGGAGTTTATAGTCTTCTCCATAATTAATAAATATTGGTAATAAATTTATAATTAATATTTTTTATAGTCTTCACCACTTCTTCACACTTCTTTTTTAATTAATAAATTTATTATAAAAATTTATAATTTCTCAAAAATGCATTAATATATTAATGATAATGTGATTGTTTACTTATTTAATATTATTGTTTTAATGAAAAATATACTAAGCTTACCATATTAGTATTTTGTAATTTTAGTCCCTACAAATTGTGATTCTAGAGTAATTTTTATGCTTCAAATATGTGAAAAATGTTTGAAATTGTCCTTTGAAAATTAAAATTCAACTTCAAAATTCTAATTTTAGTAATTTTGTAACTTCAATAATTAGTTGTACTAGGTTAATACCTATACCTTGAATTTATCCAAATGTTTTAAATTGTCATTTAAACACTGCAAATTATCATTTGAACAATTCTTCATTCACTCGATTATACAAAACAATTTAAATACCATGTATCAAATGCTACTTCAACTTGGGTTAGAAAGTGTGGACACCTAAAATTAGATCGTTAAATAAAAGAAAATTAACCTTCATATATGAATGGAAAGAAAAGACACGAATTTAATCAACACAACACAAGTGTTGTGAGAATACATCCCTAATGGCACAAATTATGAATCCTGCAATGAAATGTATATAGGAGGGGAATGGACTTCCAAATAAATTGAGGATAATTCTCCCATGACCATCCATTATATACGTAGTGCCTTGTGATTTCTACGACTAAATTTAAAGTTTTTAAGCCAACAATGAAATGTATATGAGAGGGTATTGCAGTTCCACATAATGAAATTTAATGGGGGGCAATGGATTTCCAAATAAATTCGAAGTAATAATCACCAACCAAATTTAAGATTTTAAAGCGAGCATTGAAATGTATATGAGAGAGCATATGGGAGAGAAAATTAGTGTGTTAAACCTTGTATCGATTTCTCCACTCTTTTTTTCATGGTGTTTGTCTGTGAAAAAAATTACTCAAGCTTGCACCTTCTAAATGAAATGATCTAAATCAATTTCTCCACTATTCATTTTTCATGGTGTTTGTATGAAAAGAAAAAACTTACACATCCACCTTTTGAATCAAATCAACTCTATCCATATGCTATGATTCAATATCATAAGCATTTATGCTGTCTAGCTTTGGCTTTGCTACTCCATACGTTCACTGCCCTCTAAAAATGGCATTTGACAACCAAATTATCCATCAATGGGGCATTTTGGCTGTCAAATACAACCATGAAATCTGCAAACCTATAATCAAACATATAAAAAGGGAGAAATATGTATAAGAAATTCTTCCCAGCCATGAAATGGACAAGTTCATATAGTTTTGAAATTCCAACCTTACAAGGCCTATTGTGTTTTAATGTTCATATTACAATTTAATTGTATAAAATGGGCTCTTTTCCTTCCATTCATCATTTGTTAAACCAACCAAATGTCAAGTCTTTAATTTTATTTTATTTTAATTATATTTTCGTGGAATAATTGTGACCAAATAAAATCATAATTCTTGGGAAGTTGGTGAGGAAAAGAAAAGGAAAAAGAGTACATGTTTGATGATCATTAATCATTTTATCAACTACATTCGTGCAATGTAACAAAATTTAAATTGCAACATTCTAACACAGTGTATCCTATTTACAAAGTATGTTTCATCTACACCAATACATACAATCCAAAAACAAAAATACAATTTGAAGGTAACATGATTCATGTGAAAATGCTTTTGAAATACTTACAAATAAACAACCAGAATATAGCATAGAAAAAAAAAGTAATCCAAAAAAACGACGCCATTCTTCATTGTGCTCATCTTAATACACAACATAATGTAATGTCTCTTTATCTGCAAAGTTGCAGTATATGCATCTCTACCTTCAAACATGATTCATGTGAAAATGCTTTTGAAGTACCCATAAATAAGCAATCAGAGTATAACATAAGAAAAAAAAGTAATCCAAGAAAAACGATGCCATTCTTCATTGTGCTTATCTGAGTACACAACATAATGTAGTGTCTCTTTATCTGCAATCTTGCAGTATATGTATCTCTAAGTCAAAGCTCTCCTAGGGGAGCCATGCTATTATGTCTTATCAATAATACCAGGAGTTTCATGAAAACCACTCCGGAGGGGGATATTCCTTCTTCTGAAAACCAGAACTCAAGATTTGAATCCGTTATATCTCAGCATGGCTGCAGATCTCCGATTCCAGAGGCACATGGAGACATTAAAGAGATGCATTTGGGCACTTCGAATTGTTGACACCTGTCAATTAAAAAAGGATGAGTGGTTGGTGGATTTCATAAATGGGCACCTCTCATGTTAGGGAAACTACATGAGAGGAAACTACATGAGAGGAGATAAATAAGCAAACTTCCCTAACTTTATCATTGATTTCCATTCTTTATAGTATTGATTTAGACTAATATCTTCACCAACAACCCAGAGTTATACAAAAATAATTACAAGTAGAAGCAACCCCATAGTTTATATGGATTGAATCATAGGATCATGAAGAATAGTGGCTCTAGGATTGGACGTACCTGTGAACATGTAAAACAGGTGGAATTACCGAAGCATGATGGCAATACTTACTTCAATAAAGATCATCTCATGTGGGAACAACCATTGAGGCTTATACACAGGCTATAACTCTGAGACCAAATATTACCGTTTAAGTATACGTTGAAGAAAACTTACGTGTTTACAATAAACCAGAGAAAAACACAAAGCAAATGATTCGAAGATATAAAAACAAGTGAAATTCTAGATGTCTTAAATCTATCTTGACCTTACTTAGAAGATCTATTTTCTCCTTCCTGTGGGGATCCTCTGCTGAACATCAGAATTCTCATCTGGTCAATTGGGAATCTGTCTCCTTACCTACTGAATATGGTGGCTGGGATATAAAGAACCTTGAATGGTTTGGAATATCTTTGAGACTAAAATGTATGTGGCAGCTTCTAAATGGTACTGGTCTTTGGAGCAGAATTATTGCCCATAAATACTTCAGAAATAGGTCTTTAGAGGACTGGATCCGTGCCCATAATTTCAAAGTTACTGGCACTTCTTACCTCTGGAATGGTTTTATTAGGATTCTTGAGTGGATTACTTGCCAATTGGGATGGAAGGTGGGGAATGGCTTAAAGATTAGGTTGGGTGTGGATCTTATTGCTGGGCACAACTCTCAATATCTTTTGTCTGAGGAGCTTAGAGATTACCTTCATGACCTGGGGATTTCAACTCTTGCTCAGGCCCAAAATTTGGATGGTTGTGGTCTTGATGGTTCTAACTGGTACACTGCTTCTGATCTGTACTTGGGTGGTGATTGGGCTGATCAATGGTGTTCATATGTTAAACGCTTGACTCATGGTGGTATTAGGATTGGAACTGCTGAAGATACACTTCTTTGGTTTTATGACAAACAGTCGGGTACGGTGACAGCCAAAAAAGCTTATGATCTTATTGTCTCTAAACATCGGACTATCATGGCAAATGATTTCCTGTTAAAGATCTGGCACCTAAATATTCCCCATAAACTAAAATGTTTCATCTAGCTAACTTGTAATATGAAAATCAATACTTGGGACACTCTATGCAGGAAAGGTTGACACGACCCCAATAGGTGTTGTTTATGCAAAGGGGCTGTTGAAACAGTAGAACATCTTTTTGTTGGTTGTCCTTTTGTAAAGAAGTTGATGTGGGATCTCAATGTTTTGTTTGATGTTCACCTTCTATGGTTTGCGCCTACCCTTTTGGAAAATCTCATAAACTGGGTCTCAAAGGGGGGTGCCCATCAGTACCTGCCTCTTTTTCTCATCTGGAATATCTGGAAGGCTAGGAACCGAAATTTATTTGATGATCTGACTCCTAATATTACCAGTCTCTTACATATCATCCTGGAAGAGGTAAATTATTATAAGGTTTCACTGAAGTCTAGGAACAAATTTTGTGACATTGGTGAGCCGCCTGTTTCAAAATTTCCTATGGTATTCTTTGATGGAGCTACAACAAATTCCATTGGTGGAGCAGGCATATGTATTTGGTTAAATGATCACCATTTTTTGGCTATTAAGCTTGGATGTGGGAGTAGAACAAATACACGAGCAAAACTTTTAGCACTCTGGGCATCATTACAGGTCGCCAAAGATATTGGGTTGCCTTACCTACTTATCTTTGGCGACTCCTCGGTGATTATAAATTGGGCAAAGGGAGAATCCACCCTCGATATGGTGAACCTTGAGGCTTGGTGCTACAACACCAGATTGCTCATGTCCTCATTCACATGGGTGGATTTCAGCCATGTCTATAGGGAAACATAACACGAGGGCAGACACCTTATCCAAGGAGGGGTTGTGTTTGGCTCCTGGTCATCTCTTGCTTACAGAATCATATGATGATGAGTTTATTGGGGAAGACTCAATCCAGCTTTTTTAGAATTTGCTCATTCTACTTCAGTTATTGATCACATGGTATTTATTGAGTTATTTATGGTTATGCTGAACAGCAGTTTCATGAATACTGAGGGTCACTTACCTGCTTAGATAAGGTGTCTGGACTCCTGTAATATTCTTTATGGACATATCTTGACTGATGTATATTTTGCTCACCTATGAGAGGACCTTTACATGTATTGATACCCAGGTGCTGATTGTATTCTTGTCATCTTGGGTATTGTCATATTTCTGATTTGTATTGTTTCTGTAATGTTTTTTTTACTGATCTGTTGGACCCATTGCGGTATAGACAGTATCTGCTGATGTGCAAGGTTACCTTTGATTAAATAGAATAACAAGGAACTGCTTTTTTCGACTAAAAAATAAAACAAATGAATTTAGTAATTGGCCATTAAAACAAAATGGATGATTAAAATAAATTGGATCTTATTATTCAAATAAATTTTAATAAAAAACAAATATACAAAATATATTTGGGATTAAAAAAAATAAAATGATTAAATAGACTTTTAAAAATATTAAAGATTATTTTAATTAAAATTATTGTTAAAAACTTTTTTTTACAGTTTTTTTTTTAATATCATGAAGACGTTGTGGCGTGTTGAGTTGTAGACTTTTAAAAATATTAAAGATTATTTAATTAAATTTATTGTTAATTTTTTTTTTTTTAATATCATGAAGACGTTGTGGCGTGTTGAGTTGAAATATTAAGTTAGAATGTTTCTTTTAGTGACATCAATATGTCACATAATTGTGAGCTTGCCTATCACTTCTATAACTATAATGGCAAATAATGGCACCCAAAATCAAGGTAAAGAGAAAAATATAAACCAATTTTAAGCAAAGTGGTGTCCACTATGTGCTTCCTCCATCTGGACATCTTCGTGCTCATGCTTTCCCGCTATCCAAAACTAAGTTTGATATATTATTACAAGACATGCCTATCACACAATGACCTCTTCTTTAACATTCTCCATTCCTGGACCCTTTGAAAACACTAGTTGTCGTGTTGTTGATTGGGTTTAGTGAACAAATACTAGTATCAGGTTGTTGTAGTGCATGACCATTCCCTCCACCATTCTATCCATCGAATTGTTCTCTTCCAATTTGGTTTCCAACTTTGTCAATTCTCTTGAAATTCTAACTGCTTGGCCATAAAATTGATGACTTGTCTCGTGCCATCCATTTGCTCAATCTCCTTAAAAATTTTGTTATATCGAAAATGCTACAAGTTCCAAAGTCTCCAAAGCATGGGAAACTAGCCATTATATTGTTACCATTTGAAGTTTTGAAAAGGACTTTGCAATACTCCAAGTCTCGTAGCCTAATTTTCTCAATAAATAGTTCTCTGAATGCTAATAAGCCCTCTAAATCTACTTCTTTGGTGTAATAGAGTATGTCCTAACCAATAATAGGCTAAATTTCCCTTGGCAACAAACAATAAGAAAGAGAACTATGACGTTTCTCAACAAAATTCCTCTGACCAAGGACATACAAAGATACTCAAAAACGTTATATGGACGCTAAACTAGGAGAATGTGAAACTCAAACAAGTGAACTATAAGGAGAGATCGCACTTACTACTATCAAGATGCCCACAAAGCGCTTGTTGTAGATACCTACTACTTCTACTTTCCCCCAAGAATGAATGCTAGAAAATTTTCCTTTGGCTTTAAACTTGTCCATCTCTTGCGTGAGATATATTCCACCTTCACACTCGATCCAATATAAATGAGATTTAAAACTTGTACCCAGTGTATCCACCATATGAAAGAGGATTGGGAGCACTATAAGACTTTAAAGCTCTCTTGTGGGAGTGGAATAAGTTCGCATGTCCTTCAAGCTCAGTAAAATGTCACATGGATTCTACATTGATCCTTAAGAGTGGGTCTTTGGACTTAAGTCCCTTGCACTATAATTTCTTGTCATGAGATAATTTGATGGAATCCAATTAATGCTTAGAGGGTCTTGTTTTTTTAAGGAGAACCTCTTTATCCAAGTAGATGGCTTTGTTTGCCATTTGATTTGCTTTCTTGTTATTATGATGAATTTTATACCTTTATTTCCTATTTGATTTGCTTTCTTGTTATTATGATGAATTTTATACCTTTATTTCCTGAAAGGTGTCCAGTTTCCTAATGATCCTTAGGATAATTCTATTAAACCTCACCCCTCTACCATTTCCTTTCTAAACAAGGTTCACTATCATGTTTAATATATTTTTAACTTGGAGGGATTGAAGGACCAATAACCCATAACCCTTGTTGTTCGACGAAATCCCTACTCCCACAAATACTCAACCTTTGAATTTCCACCAAGGTCATATAGTACCTGTTAGCATTATTATTGAGTGAATCCATTTTTGTGATCAACAGTTTGATTAATTTTCATTCACATGAGAATTCAAATATAATCTCAAACAAGAAATTAAGGAACATCATAAGTGGAAGTGTGAGCAGCCAAGACCATCTGTCTTCATGAGTTCAGGCTTGAAGAGTTGCAAGGAAGATAATTAAAGGTGTATAAGCCTGAATTTCAAACCACTTAATCAACGTGGCAAATTCTGATAGAGTCACGCTTGCAAAAGCAGTAATGCAAGACCATCTTTCTCACAATGCTGAAACCACCAATGGGGATTTGCAATTAAATGCATGAGAGGATACGTTTTGATGGACGGCGTAGTCAAAATATATGAAAATTCATTGGCGAGATGTCTATTTTGAACTCTCCACTTTGATGCAATTTGCTTAGTTGTTTGAATGGCATATAGTTGAAGTCAAAATGGTATATGTGGTTGAGAGGAAGCGGCTCTATATGGTTATTGATTGCTAGTAAAAATGCTTATGGTATAGCTAGTTTATATGTTCCAAGCTTGAAGACCAATTAGAGGAGTCAATAATCATTAAAGGATTATTAAAATACTTAATCCATAAGATATGGAAAGGTTAAATAATGGGAAAATGGAAAGTGAATAAATTAATTTTGAAAATATATCAAGATCAAGAAGAAGGTTAAATAATGGGAAAATGGCAAGTGAATAAATTAATTTTGGAAATATATCAAGATCAAGAAGAAAGTATTTAACGGACATCATTAGTTTCAAGAAGTTATTCAATGAAGATCGCATCTATATCAAAATGCGGCGAAATTTTTGTAGAAGACAGAGAGAGCCGAGCCATCCATGTTCGGCAGGTCATTATTGTAAATGTTTTTAACAAAGGGAAACCAATTACTGGGTTCAGAATTATGAAAAGAAGAGAGGGTGTAATACTGTGTAGAGATTAAGAAAAATGAATATAGTAGCTGTGTATTTTCTTTTGTATTCTACATTTTTTCTTCTTTGCAGATTTTTTTATAAAATAAAGATTCAAGTAACAATTTTTAAAAATGAATATAGTAGCTGTGTATTTTCTTTTGTATTCTACATTTTATTTTCTTTGCAGATTTTTTTATGAAATAAAGATTCAAGTAGCAATTTTGCAATTATTCACTGTAAGTATGGATATTTTGTTAAATGATGAGAGTAATATCCATAATTTTCAATTTCAGTTGGCCTTTGGCCTATTCTCTAAATGTGCATTTATATTAGGCAAGGATTTCAATATAGTTTTGTTCTTTGTTTAGCTATATGTGTGTTGTGTTTGACAAGTTGCTTCATGAATATTTTGCAACTTGTTAAGAACTGCTAACTACTCCATATTGGAAGCTCAGTATGTCCATTCTTTCACCAAGACTTTTAGGAATTTGTCGAGGAGGCACTCCTCTTATTCCTCTCCTTTTCACCTTCTAATTTCATTCTCATTTAAAGTTGGTTTGTTGTTCTATTCATTGAAATTCCTCAATAATTATTATTCTGTCTAATTCAATTTTTAAAGATTTTCTTTTTGACTCCATTGCCCAATGAAAAGGCCTCTGAGATGAGAGTTTTCCTATCATAGTCCTAACTCTGCTAGTTACTGCTTCCAACAAATTCCATGTTTATTCTTTGTCAAATCTGGCATACTCTTGAGAATATCTTATTAGTAAACTCGTGAGAGAGCCCTCTTTGACCTTAGTGCCAACTAAAAATCTAAAATTGGTTGAATTATGTCCTTCACTTGATCCTTTACAACTAAGAAACAACTGGAAGACCAACAATACCCCTCCTCTTCCCTGCACTTACCACCCCAATGATTAAAAATGGTCTTAAAAACAATAAGAAATAACATTATCTTTCCTAGGGATGCTTCACTCTACTAAACACCCTATTCCTCTTCCCCTTAATAAAGGAATATTATGATAGAACTTTTCTCGTTAAAAGCAGTGGTTCTCGTTAAAAGCAGTGGTTTAATCTAACCTTCCTTATCATGTAATTGGAGAGAATGAGAAGTCACGTAATTAGAGATAATGAGAAGAAAAACAATTATGTTTATTGGATGTAGCTTGAGTAGTTGGGATGAATGATTGTCACCCTGCCCATTGTCGAGCAAAACACTTTATTTTGGGTCACTCTGTCACAAGACTTCGGTAAACTCACATATTGATGGGGATAAGCTTTGGTATTGGTTAATTGTGAGTAATTGTGTATGAAACTTTTCTCTAGTTATAGGCAACACACATAATGAGAGGTTCGATTTAAAACTTTGATTGATATTAAAAACATAGATAATAAAAATATTATTGCAAACTTTGTATTACTTATATTTTGCATATAAATATAAATATAACATAATAAATAATTTGATTATAGCACCTAGAGACCCTTTTTACAACCCAAAGTGAATGAGATATGTCACCTCTGTCACATTAGTTGGATCCAAAAATTTAATATATAAAAAATTATAAAACCAAACATATGTAGTCTTCAAATTTAAATTGACTACATTGTAAAATATATTTATATAAATATACATTGAATTTCATTTTCAATTTCCATTGAGGCATGCTCACATTTTAAATAAATCTTTTCATAAATAGTTATAAGACAACTAAATCTTTGTGTATTAGTTAGTCTTTCTTGATTTGATCTATAAGAGAGGTATATATACACAACAAAATCATGAATCATTGCATTGCATACATATTAAGAATAACTATTTTACTTCATAATCAATGAATGGATGCAATTTTTGCCTATTTCTAGGATTTATGTGTTAGCATTTACAACTTGATTCCAAATTGGAATAGTTGGCGACAAATACAATGGAAATTATAATGGCTTATGTACTTTTAAGTTAATAATAGAACAATGAGTTGGATATTAGTTTATTAGTTTAGTGTAAATAAGGATAAACAACTATTTTACTTCATAATTAATTAAGTAATGCAATTCTGGCTTATTTGTAAGATACCTTGATTGGAATGGTTGGTGCGTGTATGATTATAACTGAAAATATATTAGATTCTGTACTTTTAAGTTGATATTGTTAGACTAAGTTAGATATTAGTTTTTTAATAAATGTATATTAAAAATAATAGGGTAAATTTCTAGGTACAATTAGGTAAAGGAAATATTTATGCATTGCTCACACTCGAGGTATTTATAAAATATTAAAGATTGTACCAAGAGATTTGATCTCTCTTTACCTTTGATACAACCATAGTTAATTTGGATCTATATTGATTGATAAGATAAAATGCCAACCATCCATAAATAAATGTGAATATTAAAAATAATTAACTTTTCATTTATTATGTCTCTTTATATTATATTATATTATATTATAGTATATAATTCATGTACTATGCTTTGATATATTTTAAAACAAAGCATTTATAATAATAAATAAACTAAGCCTAAATAACTTATTCATAATAATTTTATTAGAATTTAATAAGCAAAACATTGAATTCTCTTCGATACACCTCTTCTAGATTTATGCATGATCAAGATGAAAGATCACTTTGTCCTTTTAAATCCAAACCTTCACCTTAAAAGTCATGTTTAGTAATATTCTTGTCATATTGATTCTTTTTAATTTGCTTAATATACAGTTAAATACAAAAGGGCTTTATGTTGAAGCCCTGCCATTATGTGTATACTAGCAATTCCACCAGAAGGTGCAATGGAATATTGAAATGAAAAATAAAATAAATGATGAGTTGAAGTGAATTCAATGACAAAAATGAAATAAACTTGAAGGTGAATTCAATGACAACAACAACAAAAAATAAAACCATGAATAAAAGAAAAACACAATATGTGATCAAGAAAAAAAATAGAAGAAGGAAAAAAACCTGAAGGTCCAAATCATAAAATATTAAATATGATTTGAAAAAAATCATAAGCCAACTTATATAGCCTGATGTGTTGGGGTTGGTGATGCGACACCTTGTTGAGTTTTACCGATATTAGCTATTAAGGCATAGTAAATTATGTCATATCACCACCCATACTTGTCATATTGTACATCAATTCTCCAAATTCCAACTCTCTCTTTAACTCCAACTATTTATTCCGATTGCCAATACAGAGGAAAAATAAAAATTGAAAATTGTTCCACATGAATCCATGCAGAGGGATGTGTGTATCTGTTTGCCATGTTAATGAGCTGTTTGAGTTTTAATTGTTGGAGAAAACTCTGTTGGAAACACCAATTATGAACAACCTGCACATTTAAACTCTCACATTGAAACTAAACATATAACAATTCAAACCAGCAATAAATCCTCTGTCAAATATCTGCAAGATAATTTATTTTTATTTTAAAATCATTAAAGGGATTGTATAAATTACATCCATGGACCATAAATTAATGATTAAATTTAAAAATTACAAGGATTAAAGTTCTGAGAAATAATCATTTGATTTAATAAGTTTGCATTGAGGATTAAGACCACTTATTAATTGTTGTTATATGTATGGAACCTACACTTAAGAGTCTTAAGGGATAATGTTTATAGTTTAGAAGAGACAAAATCACGAGAGTGTATTGAATATACATACAGATAATACTGCTTTAGGCAATCCCAATTCAGGAATAAAGAAGATAGAGTGAGTTTACAATTTAGGTACATGGGGAATAATGCTCCCTCTTGAACCTCCTCCACCCTTCAACCCTCCAGAGTCCTCCGTAAGAACTAATATATCCATTGAAATTCAAAATGCTCTTTACAATGATATTGAGATGCCCACCCACCACTGAATTCACCTTTCCTACTTGTTGTCCCACCCCTTCTTCCGTAACTTTGGGGTTTAGTAAGAGTAGACAAAGCATAAGCATCTCCACCCTAGGTATCTTCGGGATCCTTGCCATCACCCTTAATGAAACAAGCACACACCTCTGCCTCCATAACGTCCACCTGCACCATCATCACCAAGTGATGTTCCACTCATTTGGGGGAGGGGGTGCTCCACCCAATGCAATTGTATTAAGGAACTAATTATTCTGTAAAAATAAATTTCTTGCATGTATGATCAATGTACTTTCTAAAATAGATGCATACTCACCCAATAATAAGTCCCTTGAGATAATAATATTGATCATACAACCCGCAAATGGGAATCCTACAAAAACATGTGATAGATTCTCTAAATTGCCTTCTCTAGTAATCAACACATCATTGTCAAACTGCAAGCTAGTATTAAGCTGACAAGTGGTATTCAATGACCCAATTCCTGTCAATTCTTCTTCACATAAAATTATTTTCGTTATGTCCTGAAAACCATAGGATAAATTTCCAATGCAACACATACTTCCAATTTGACAATCACCAAGAAATCTAGAAAAATTATTCAACATGATAGATTTTTTCAATACCACATCCTCGTGGATAAAGACCTTGATAAGTGGACTACGACCAGAATGAAGGCCAAGCAAACAAATGATAATGAACTCTAGAAAAAAAAATTCCCATGTAAAATGGCCATACTCCCAGTCCAAACACATAAAAACCATGAGTATAAAAGGGGGAATATCTACACTTCGATGGTGATTTGAAAATTTTCATGAATTTACTTCATGCACTGAATAAAACCTCATGGAATATTCTCATTTTACAACAAACCAACCTACACTGGTAAATGTAGAGCTTGTTTTTCCCAATTCATATACCTTTTTTCCAAGTTCAAAGGAACAGCATGAACATAACATATTCCCCTGTAGCTTTGTTTCACACATGTTCAATGCACCTATGCACATGCAAAATCAAAGTATTTGAAATGCTATTCATTATCACAGTTTGGCATGGCATGGAAAAAACTAATCTCATAAAAAATAAGACTCCAATGTGTTGTTATAATTGATGTCGTAACAACTATAAGAAGGAAAAACATGTTATCGATGCAGGGTTTGTTATTAGTGCCCAATAAACTGCCGGCTGCTTTCAGTTAATCCATGGGTAAGATATAATGCTTTGCATGTATGAGAGTTTCTCTTACCTTTCCTTCACAATGTAGTTAGGGTTTTATTGATAGCTTGGTGACCTTGGACTCCTCTGAGGAAACCTCAACATATTCATGTAGAGCCGCTGCTTTGGCATTTACCAGGTCTTTGGACAGAATAAGCACCCCTCCTGCGAGCGCCCTGTCCTATTCTAGGGTTTTTAGAACTTGAATTTCTTGTTCCTCATATCACCACCCATACCTGTCATGTTGTACAACAATTCTACGGATTCCAACTTTCTCTTTATCTCCAACAATTATTATTGTAACGTCCCCCAACAGATAAACATTATTTGTAATATTTTGAATTATTGTTTCATTTTGAATGAGGTTGGCTGGTTCTGGAATCCGCCAATAGGTCCTTGGAGGATAGATGTAACAAAAATATTATGCTTTTAACTTAAATCATGAATGATGGGAAAAACCATGTTAAATGAGGAGACTATGCATGAAAGAGTGGGGGGGGGGTGGGGGGGCGCCGAGGAAGAGAAACCTTAGGGACACTAGGTGTGAACATGCCATCATGGCGCTATAGACTCCCTAGAAATCAGGGGATGTAGTGGGCAGTGGAAATTCCTTGGGGAATGGGTCATTAGCAGCAAAATACCTAGGGAAAAAATCGAGACTATAAAGGAAGCATACAAGAGGAGGTAGGACGCTGCTGAGTATGCAGGGAAAGGATGAACGCTTACTGTGTGAGCACTCAGTGTTATGCAAGCTGAAATAAATACTTGCTGTGTGAGCACTCAGTGTTAGGCAAGTTGAAAGAAATACTTATTGTGTGAGTACTCTCTGTTAGGAAAGCGATTTCTTACTAGGAAACTGAACCTGAGGTTGGCTGTCACTGCTTTTGGAATGCATAGTTTAGCTCGGGGTTGATTGAGGATAGAGAAAAAATGTTCCTAATATATGGTTGGGTGGAGCATGGCTGTTCCTTCTTCATTTGTCTAGACGTACAACCAGGTTCCTTTATATCTTTAAATTGTTGTAGACTGTTGAGCTCATGGTATATCTGTATATGTGCATAAAATGTGTGTTTTCAATTCTAAGGAAATGATAAGTACAAGTTCTTAGGTTTCTAGATGAAAATGTTGCTTATAGCATAGTAGCTCATGCTCTATCTTGAATGACTGTGGCTTTACATTTGGGTGTAGGATTTCTATCAGCGTAACATTGTTTTATGCAAAAAGTATACTTGGATGCTTGATAACTTCAATGTTAATACCCATATGTAAGGGATCCCATGTAAAGAAGTTTAATTCTTGTTCTGGATTTAAATCCTTTCTGGCTTAGTGAAGTCGCTATATATTACTTATAACCCTTAAATGAATGGTGAAAGTATGGAAATAAAGTATTGTCGCTGAGGTTTCATAAGAAAGTCGGCTACTAAAAACCACCTTGGAATCCCTAAGTTTGAACTTCATCTTAAGCAATGAACACTGCATAAGGCAGTGAGACTATCGAAGAATGACAACCCTTTTTTTTACCCAAGAGAATACCAGAAAAACTAAGTGTAAATCTTGGGCCAAAAGGTCAGCGAAAGCCTAAAATTCCCTAAGAAAATTAAGTACTTCCGTAACCCGCAAACCACATTGTGGAAAGAAATTTTGTGAAAATTGTTAAGTATTTCCTGCAATCCGCAATCCGCATTGCAGAAGAGGAAATGAATAAGGTAAATTTGTAAAGAACTTAGGTGTTTCTGCAATCTGCATTATGGAAGTAGAAAGCCAGAAGGTAAATTTGTAAAGAACTCAAGTGTTTCCGCAATCCGCAACCCATATTGCGGAAGATGAAAGGTGAAAAGTAATTTTGTAAAGAACTTAAGTGTTTCCGTAATCCACAATCCACATTGCGGAAGCAGAAAGACGACAGGTAAAGTTGTAAAGAACTTAAGTGTTTGCACAATCCGCAATATGCATTGTAGAAGCGGAAAGGTAGAAGGTAAATTTGTAAAGAGATTAAGTGTTTCCACAATCCGCAACTTGAATTGCAGAAGCGGAAAGGAAGAAGGTAATTTTGTAAATAACTTTAGTGTTTCCACAATCCGTAACCCGCATTGCGGAAGCAGAAAGGTGAAAAGTAAATCTATAAAGAACTTAAGTGTTTCCTCAACCTGCAATCCACCTTGAGGAAGAGAACTTAGTAAGTGTTAATGTACGTTCCACAACCCACAATCCGCACTACGAAAGGAAAACTTATAAGAGCCTATGGAGCTTTCCGCAACTTGTAATCCACATGGAGGAAGCGGATTTTCGGAAGGAAAGGATTACAGTCCCTAAGGTAGTTTTCCACAATCCGCAATCTGCATTGCATAAAACCTTTTAAACTTGAGATTTTGGAATCAAACCAGTTGAAGGAGTCAGGACAACCTTGAAGGTTATTTTCAAGAGTTCCTTCGTATTTCTGTTGTGTTGAATGTATGATATAGAATGAGTAAAGGAATTATGAATTATGGCATATATTTTATGTGATGTTTTATACTAT